>CM065699.1:21711609-21719109 GCA_017654935.2 Phymorhynchus buccinoides
TTTCTTATTCAATTAGTGAACAAAATCAAACAATTGTCTAGCCAACCAATCAACCAGCCAGTAAAACAATAAATAAATTTGTTGATGAAACAAACCAATTTCAATCCATCAATTGATTAATCAAAGTCATAGCCAACCAACAAACCATTTTAAATCAAATCAAATGAAACAATCCATCATTCAACCAGCCAATCAACAATTCAAACTTCAATAAATCAATCAAGCAACCAACAAACATATATGCCTTCATCTCATATTCTACGAGAGAGAGAGAGAGAGAGAGAGAGAGAGAGAGAGAGAGAGAGAGAGAGAGAGAGAGAGAGAGAGAGAGAGAGAGAGAGAGAGAGAGAGGCTTGGTGTCAAGGGCTGCGGGCCACATCTCAACCCCGCCATCAAGTGCTGGACCCTGACGGATGAGTTTTTGCAAGTAAGCCTAACACGTCGAGGTCACCAGAAAGACGGCCTTTTCAAGGATCGGAATACGCACTTTGCTCTGGTTTCCTACAAATTAAACCGTCAAAACGGCGATTCCTCCTTGGCGGAGATGCCGGAGAGAGTAGCCATTTTGGATGGGGTGGGTGAAGGTCACTCATTGTGGTTGAAGCTTTTTCTTTTTTTGTAGTGCAGTAAAAAACAAATTGGAGCTGTTTCCTTTAGATAATCTGTATCAAATTTAAAAAAGAAAAAAAAAGAAAAAAAGGTTTGTATGGCGAAAATTTCTTGCAAACGACTTGGCTTAAATTCAGGCGGCCATTAGAAAAGAGACGGCACACGCCTTCTCTTTGGGTCAATTCTGATAGCTTCTCGGCCTTTTGGCTAAGACAGTGATTCAAGAACATAAATTTTTGTTTATACCCTGGTTGGTTTGTTCAGCCCGTCGTACATGGCGAAAGCCGATACGCGACGTTAAACTGAACTTCCATCCTTCTCTTTGGGTGAAAGAATTTGACTTCCAGCACCTCCGCCAAGGAGGAATCGCCGATTTATAAAGGGTGTTTTCCTGGTGATCTGGACGTGTTTCTTACAAAAACTCATCCGTCAGGGTGCCCCTTTAAGGTACTATAGTACCACCCTAATCTGGCATCAAAAATGGTTTTGTTGAATGTTCAAATAAAGAATGCTTGTGATATGTATTCCAATTTAGTCTTTTTAGAAAGTTTTATATTATTCGGAATGAAAGAAAACGTTACTACTGATAAAACATTCGACTTTATTATCCTACTAGCTAAATTTTATATCTACAAATGTAAATGGAAGAATGATAAACCGTGTATTGATGCATTTATTGGGTTATTGAAATACAGATACAGAGTAGAATGCTATTGTAGTGTTATTAAAGGTTAAAAAAAAATCAAGTTTGACCAAGAATGGTCGATTTTCGCAGCATTGTTGTCATGATTTACAAAATAGTTGCATTGGTGGATTTTCCCCCGAGATTCAAATTCAAGTGTGTGTGTGTGTGTGTGTGTGTGTGTGTGTGTGTGTGTGTGTGTGTGTGTGTGTGTGTGTGTGTGTGTGTGTGTGTGTGTGTGTGTGTGTGTGTGTGTGTGTGTGTGTGTGTGTGTGTGTGTGTGTGTGTGTGTGTGTGTGTGTGTGTGTGTGTGTGGTGTTAAGTGGAAAATAGTTAACTAAAGAATTAAGATATGCTAGTGTTAGATGTTGCTGTTGTCGTTTGTTTGTTTATTTTAATTTTTGTTTTTTGTATTTAGTTTTTTGTTATTGGTAGTAGTATTCTTTTTTTCTTTCTAAGTTGTTGGTTTATAGGGTATAAATGAGATGGACACAATGATTGCAAGAAAGGAAAAAAAGGGAAAAAGGGAGTAGATGAAGGCCCTGCTGGCCGACACCCTCAACAACAACAACAACAAATACTTTGCTATGTTAACATTTGTTCCTTTGCATTACGAAAAAAAAAAAAAGTTGATGGATGAATGTGTGTGTGAATGAAGGAACTGTGGAGAGGGAGGATGACAGAGGAAGGAATAAAACATGTGTTAAAAACTTATAAAAAAAAAAAATCAAATTCCAGTGTTGGAATGCATCACACAATCGATATGTTTGGCCTTACTTTCATACTTAAAAACAAGCGCGAAATCGCAATTGTTTGTGGCACGAGATCTATTTTTACCACTCCAATCATGAGTTACCTCCCCTGGCTTTTCAATAATTTTAATCTGTAAACCAGAATGTTAGGGGAAGACGGGGTAAAAAGCGCATGGGCGGGTAAGAAGCCCACCCCAATTATCTCATGAAATAAAGAAAATTTCAGTCAAATTTGCCCATGAGACGAATGCTAGACATTAACGCTCGTCTCATGGGCAAAATCAGACTGAAATTTGCTTCATTTCATGAGATAATTGGGGTGGGCTTCTTACCCGCCCATGCGCTTTTTACCCCGTCTTCCCCTATCTCTGCACCATTTCGTAACTTTTTATATCTTTTGGAAAACATTTAAAACTATGTATCCTACTTATACTCATCAAAAGAAGCACCGCATACTCGTCGTGTCTGTTGTAGTGTCAGTATTACATATGTTTATTATTTTGTACGCTTTTAAAATACATCATTTTAAAGAGCGGCCAGAAGTGTAGCCTCGATTTGAAGTGCGACAATTTTGTCAAAATGTGCGACAATTTTGGACCGACAGACCGACAGACCGACAAAGTGAGTTATAGGTTTGTGGCTTGAGCCACAAACAAAAAATATATTATTTAGCCTTGACTACAGGGATATTAGCATACGAAGTGATAATGTTTACAAACTTTGCGAATTTTCAGTGCTTTTTGTGATTTGCAAATCATATCTAGGGGAAGACGGGATAAAAAAGCGCATGGGCGGGTAAGAAGCCCACCCCAATTATCTCATGAAATAAAGAAAATTTCAGTCAAATTTGCCCATGAGACGAATGCTAGACATTAACGCTCGTCTCATGGGCAAAATGAGACTGAAATTTGCTTCATTTCATGAGATAATTGGGATGGGCTTCTTACCCGCCCATGCGTTTTTTACCCCGTCTTCCCCTAATTGAGATAGAGAGTTCAAATTTTGTACACTTCTTTTTTTACATTGTGGCCTGTTGCTTGAACCACAAATTGGGTTTCTTTTGTGCAGTTAAATGTTTTAACCCTTTCGCCGCCATCCTATTTTCAGCCACAAAACACCATTAAATATACCTGGGTAAGAACAAAATATCTGCAATATTGCGAATTCCTCTGTGACATGTAAAACATTAGGCCTATCCTTACCTCCCAAAATTACGAAGATAGAGTCTTCAGATAACAGGCCCTGATTTTTGTTTGTGGCTCAAGCCACAAACCTATAACTCACTTTGTCGGTCGGTCGGTCTGTCTGTCGGTCTGTCCAAAATTGTCGCACATTTTGACAAAATTGTCGCACTTCAAATCGAGGCTACACTTCTGGCCGCTCTTTAAAATGATGTATTTTAAAAGCGTACAAAATAATAAACATACGTAATACAGACACTACAACAGACACGACGAGTATGCGGTGCTTCTTTTGATGAGTATAAGTAGGATACATAGACATGTTTTCCAAAAGATATAAAAAGTTACGAAATGGTGCAGAGATAACATTCTGGTTTACAGATTAAAATTATTGAAAAGCCAGGGGAGGTGACTCATGATTGGAGTGGTAAAAATAGACCGCGTGCCACAAACTATTGCGATTTCGCGCTTGTTTTTTAGTGGCATGGGTGTTAGACCATTGTGGTGCAAAAATGCGACATTGACGGTGAAAGGGTTAAACAAATGTGTATAATTTGTTCAGCACTTTTGTTCTTCTTGTAATGCGAGTAACTGCTCGAACATATCTAATAACCTTGCCTTCTTTCGTTTTGGTTCATGCAACAAAACTGTTCATTTTCTTTGTTTGGGTGAAATTTGAAAGCTCTCCAATGATTAGATTTGTGTCAATCAGTGTCAAAGTGAATAAAGCAATTTTCCTATCCGTGATGCAAACACTCTGTATTTTCGACTCTAAACACACCTAACAAATATTTTTGGCCAAGTTTAAGCCCTTCTACATCAAGGCTGTGTCAGAGCAATTAACATAGGCTAGAACACCAAGGCTATATCAAAACGTTGTTATGCTACGCATAGTTATGCGGGGTTGTCTTTTGCCATGACAAGTTCCCAGCACAACATCATCAGTCTCCAAAATCTACCGAAGTCGGAGTGTGGCTGCCTACGTGGCGGGGTAATAAAAAACGGTCACACACGTAATGTTCTCATCCCTAGCTGATGCATTTGTACCATAGTGTTCAAGTGCTTCGGCTGTTGGGATTAGACTACCTTAACCCTTTCGCCGCCAAAGTCACATTTTAGCACCACAGTGATTTAACACCTATGTCACTAAACAGCATCAAATTGGGGTCTATTATCCAAAGACCCTATTGTCTTAGTTTTGGGAAGTAAGGATAGACCTTATTTTATATATGTCACAGAAGAATCCCCAATACTGCAGATTGATTTTGTTCTCTACCCAGATAAATTTGTGGATAAAAAATGGCTGGCCGTTAAAGGGTTAATAATAAAGGTACTCTAGTTGGGATGATCCCTGGAGTCTTTTAGCCAGGGCACGACAACAACAACAACACGACAACAACACATCTCCACCGAAACAGCAAATTAGACAAGTGTTGGCTCTTCCCTATCCATTTTCTGGACCGGTCCAGTTCTCCACCAAGCTTAAATTGCATTTATTTCTTCTGTTTTTCTTTTTATTGGTAGAATTGCCAAAGGGTTTGTTTTTGTTGTTGTTGTTGTTGCTGTGATCTGATTCACTAGAAGGCATCGACGCCATATAGATTCCCAGCTTAGACACGCAACTTGTTTTTGATCACCCCGGGCGGTGCGCGCGTTTGTGTGTGTGTGTGTGAGTGTGTGTGTGTGTGTGTGTGTGTGTGTGTGTGTGTGTGTGTGTGTGTGTGTGTGTGTGTGTGTGTGTGTGTGTGTGTGTGTGTGTGTGTGTGTGTGTGTGTGTGTGTGTGTGTGTGTGTGTGTGTGTTTGTTTGTCTGTGTGTATATCTGTGTGTGGGTGAGAGAATGAGAGAGAGATACGATCTGCTCCCCCCTCCTTCATATACATTTGATGTAAAACCCGCTCAAAAATAACTTTGGGAGTAATTGTGCTAAATGACAGACAAGCAGACAACAACAACAACAACAACAACAACAACAACAACCACCACCAAAAAAACCACCCAAACCAAGCAAATAAATAAACACAAAACACTAATACAATCTGTTTGGCAGAAGGTAAGCAAAACAACATCAAGGCTTTTTACCTCATTCCCTATGTTCATTTCAAACCCACGAAAGCTTTGCAAACAAACACGACATAAACAAACAAAATTACTGCCCGTAACTTTTTCAAGCAATGTTCTTTTACAGAGAAAAACAAAAATGACAAAGAAAAGCAAAAGCATTTTCTTCTTGATGGATAAACATCACGACATTTTCATGGAGCTTTTTTTTCTGTTAGAGCCGACCACTTGTTTTTAACCCTTTCACCGCCAGCCATATTTCAGCCAAAAAATGCCATTAAATTTACCTGGATAGAGAACAAAATCTATCTGCAGTACCGGGGATTCTTCTGTGACATATATAAAATAAAGTCTATCCTTACTTCCCAAACCTAAGACAACAGAGTCTTTGGATAATATACCCCAATTTGACGCCTTTTAGTGATACAGGTGTTAAGCCACTGTGGTGCTAAAATGCGACTTTGGCGGTAAAAGGGTTAATGTAGTATTCCGTTTCAATCTCGGCAGAATTAACTGTCTCTGATGGCATTCATACAGTCTAACACAGAGTGTAACACTTTGCAAAATCCAGCAAAATATCAATGGTTAACTGACCACCAAGCAAAGGTAAAAATCAAATAAAGAATAAAAACAACATTAAAATAACAATAAACAAGGCTGAACCCGAGCGGGTCCAAAGTTCCCCTGTGTGCTTATTTGGGTAAGGTCAAGGCTGCGCACGTCTTTGCCTTGCACAAATTACCTTGTAATTACCAAATTACAAATGACCTTGACCCAATCCACAAAGACGCACAATTTTGTGTATGTAGCAGCAAAATGTGGACGATAATTATGGTTAAGACAATGATTTCACTTGTCTGAGGTCTACGATCTTGACCCATAACCTTGATTGGTACTCAATATTTAGAATGATCATAAGCCAATAGTACATAGCAAATGTGGACAACATATTTCTGACAACGTGAAAGATATGGCTACAAGAAAAAAGTATAAGTTTTGAAAGTCAAATTTGAAGGTTTACAAAATAGTTAGAATTACCATAAGTACATAGCAAATTTGGACAACATATTTCTGACAACGTGAAATATATGGCTACAAGAAAAAAGTATAAGTTTTGAAAGTCAAATTTCAAGGTTTACCAAATCTGTACGGTTATTGTTTTTTTATGGTAGCACTGATCCAACAACACACACAACTTCAAGCAATTCTGTCCACGGGTTCACGAGATAGAGCCTTGGGGTTTGAACCCCATAATTTACATGGACAGACGGACAAAACCAAACTACTTGTAGGTTACCATAGCGCTTTTGTGGGACAACATTCTTGGAAAAACAACAACACAACAACAAAACCTGCAATGATATACTTCCAAAACTTGGGGAGATATTGACGATTAGGTGCTTGGGTGTTCGAACCTTGACCTTGATGTGGAACTAGAACAGTCAGTCGATGGCTAATATTCCCTGGAACCTGTGTACCAAAACTGATTCGAGTAGACTGAACGGTTTTCAAGAAAACCTGACGTAAAGACGTGCAAACGGTCGGACAGACGCACGCACAAACGGACTGACGGACGGACACATATAAAACAGTGGTTCCCGCCGCTTCGGTCGGGAACTAGCAAACAAAACTGCAATGGAAATATAAAGAAATTCGATTGGAATGAAATCAGATCTTTGGTTACACAAATGAACAGGCTTAAAAGCTTTTACGGCACTTTACCACGCAGCACGCCTCCACTCCCCCTACCCCCTTTCTCTCCTCCCCCCCCCCCCCCCTCCCTCCACGTAAAATAATATTATAACTCTCTCTCTCTCTCTCTCTCTCTCTCTCTCTCTCTCTCTCTCTCTCTCTCTCTCTCTCTCTCTCTCTCTCTCGCGTGTGTGCGTAGGGGAAGACGGGGTAAAAAGCGCATGGGCGGGTAAGAAGCCCACCCCAATTATCTCATGAAATGAAGCAAATTTCAGTCTCATTTTGCCCATGAGACGAGCGTTAATGTCTAGCATTCGTCTCATGGGCAAATTTGACTGAAATGTTCTTTATTTCATGAGATAATTGGGGTGGGCTTCTTACCCGCCCATGCGCTTTTTACCCCGTCTTCCCCTATATGTGTGTTCTTTCTGTGTCCCTCTTTGTCTGTCTGTCTGTCTTGTTGCGCAATTCCATGCACTGAAAGAAAGGAAGGAACTAACTAACTTTCAATTAAAAGCCCTACC
>CM065699.1:21734109-21744109 GCA_017654935.2 Phymorhynchus buccinoides
AATCTTCAACCACAATGGGTTTGGCCCCCACCCACCCCATCCAAAATGGCTTCTCTCTCCCGCATCTTCGCCAAGGAGGAATCGCCGTTTTGACGGTTTGATTTCTAGGAAACCAGAGCAAAGCGAGTGTCCTTGAAAAGGCTGTCGTTTTGATGATCTCGACGTGTTCCTTGCAAAACCTCACCCGTCAGGGTCCACCTTTAGCAATGCCAGAATGATTAACTCAGGAGAGACTGTTTCTTGCACGCAATTTAGACTGCATGCTGCCTTTTTCTTTCCTTTCTTCTCATTTTTTCTTTTCTTTTCTTTTTGGGTGGGTGGGTTGGTAGTGAGGTTGGGGATGGGGGAACCAGTTTTGTTAAGAGCAGGAGTATGTTACATCTGAAGGCTTGTGTGTAGGTGAAAAATGTGTTTCAGTGTCACAGTTGTATTAGTAATGATTACATTTCTTCTAAACGGCTAAGAATAGAGCTTGTTACTGTTGCATCCATTCCTAATTGACATCCAAATTGTCTTGGATTCTGCATTATGTAATTTGTACCAATATGTTTCTGTAAAATCATCAGTATTATTGGTTGTTGCAATTACATTGTTAAGCTGATTGATTCTCTAGTTGCAATTACATTGTTAAGCTGATTGATTCTCTACCTACCAAATAATCTACAATTATGCGTTGAATTAAACACTCTGTCTATGATTATAATCTAATGATTATTATGCACATACAAACTTACATGATTACAAGCATTATCAATTTCTTGTGAGTGTTATAACCAATTTATTGTATGCTGATTATTGGCTGTCATGCAATAGAAAATAATATGTATCATAAAATAACACTTTTTGGCACTTTAATAAAGTTGCCCATTCTCTCTCTGAATCTTGTATTTCTTTGACTTTTGACAAAAAAGGTTTCGTGTGGATGCAAGAGACACAAAGAATATTATTTGTTTTTGTTTATTCACTCGACATTAGCGAAGGAAATGAAAGAAACAAGCACCGAATGCAACTCAACATTCAGTTACTGGTCACAGGTTCAGCAGAGCTTTCGTATTGATGTGGCTTAGCATCCACAATCGTCCCATGGGATACACCAGGGCTCCCAGGGCTCCCCATTTGGGGGTCTATGAAGCACTAAAATTCTAAAGGACCCTCTAAAAGAATATGCAAGGGTCCCAGGGATACACTAGAAAAATTCTTTTTAGCATTTGCTATGCCACTGGGACCCTCTATCCCGCCTCTAGGACCCTCTATACTGTACGTGAAGGAGTCCATGAGACCCCTTGTTTTGCGGGACGATTGGGAGACCTGATACCCGTAGGTCATAGTTCGATTCCACGCCATGGTGACATGAATTCCCATTTCGGTATAAACAAAAGGGAAGATTTACTTTCAGTTCCGTTAGAAAAGGAGTACCTACTGTAGAGTTGAGAACCGGTTCAAAAATCCGAACCGGTTTTAAACCGGCTTTCCCTCTTCGAACCGGTTTTACCGAACCGGTTTTCTAACCAATACTCGCATCACTAGTTTCACCTATGCAAACACATATTTATTTGTCAGAATATTCACACACACGCACGCACGCGCACACATACACACACACACACACGCACACAATAAAGAAACTTATGACTTATGACACACACACACACACACTCAACTCAACACTCAAAGTCAAAGCTATAGACCACCACAAACAAGAAACAGCTACTCTTGGTTTACAAACACCCAATCTGCGTTGAGAATCAGTGTCGTTTTTCGAAAAGAATGCGTTATTCTAAGAAAAAACTTACTTTCAGTTTGCAGTTAAAAAACCGGTTAACAGCAACTCGAACTGGTTTTTCGAACCGCGAAAGTTTAGCACCGTTTTTTTTGGTTCAAACTGGGTTTTTTCCCCCCACCTCTAGTACCTAGCCACTGGGATGAGGGTCTTGTGTGTTTCTCTGTGTGTCTGCTGTAGGCTGTGGAGAATACCTGCACGCGCTCGTTGCCTTGCTTTTATTTTATGTGTGTGAGAGAGAGAGAGAGAGAGAAAATGGAGTTTTACGTCCTCTTGGTCTGAATCAGACACATATGGGACATTTGTAAATACAAATATGGTTGGAACAATACTGGAGGCAATGCCCGGAGGCAGTACGAAACCAGTAAAGTCCCGATTTTTGTAATTAATACAGATAGCTGTAGCGGTGACCACGCCTCGGCTAAACCTCATCGGCTGTGGCACCGCCACAAGTAGTACTTCTGAGAAAAATTATCTGGAAGATTTTTTTTCTTTTTAAAGGCAGGAGAATGGGTCAATAAGTCAGAAAGATAGCAGATGATAGAAAGCAAAGGAGTCAAAGAGAGGGGCAGATTAGTGGAAGTTACAAGCACAGAACTTTTATGTTCCCCTTTGTTTTCTTTTTATAGTTTGCTTGTGATTATTACGGTCCAGTTTTGCATTGAATTCTGCAGCCAGTAATTTGACAGGACAGCAGAGAAGTCGACCTATTGATTATCGAGGGTCGATATAATCATGTCAATTTGTTAGGGTTTGCGCGTGGGGCGCTCATTCTCATACACATACTGCACGCACGGAAACATACATATTGCCATCGCGCGCGTAAGCGCGCACACACACACACACACACACACACACACACACACACACACACACACACACACACACACACACACACACACACACACATGTGCACGCACGCACACACGCACGCACACATGAACGCACGTACACACACGCACACAAATACACACACACACACATACACGTAAAGACACGCACGCGCGCGCACACACACACAACAACACACACACACACACAAGTACACACACACGCACGCACACACGCTCGTAGGGCCTACGCATACACACACACACACACGCACACACACACACACACACACACACACGCACGCACACACACACACACACACACACACACACACACACACACACACACACACACACACACGCACGCACACTTTAGAACTATTGAAAACCAAATCACCGATATAATAAACTTAATGAGTAGACATTGAGTATGCCTATAATAGACGATTTTCGGAAGAAAAAACACAACTAGGGTAGAGCACTTCGTGAAAATAAGAGTTGATTACCTCGACTTACTCGGTCAAAACCATAGCAACCATGGCGGCATGCTGTTGAAGCTTGAAACCGCAGGATGCGAGTCAGCGAAAATGTTTTTTTTTTTGTTACTACTTCCTCCGTATTTTGTTTTACTACTTCACGTTAGTAATAGACTGCGACTTCTGACTCTAACAAGTTTCAAGTTTGGTTTATTCCAAAAATACCCCCCTGGGGGCACATGGAAATAAATATAAGTAACAAAAATGCTATAAACAACATATTTTATTAAGAAAAGGAAAGAAAAATGCACATAAAGCAGCTAAACACGGTACATAGAGCGACAAAAATCACGTCAAAATCGATCAACCATTAGGTACCAGAAGAATTAACAATGATACAGACTTGATTGTATTGCTCCTGAAATTATATACAATCTCATTAGCAACAGTCCCATTCATACATATCATAATCTTCATAACCGATAAAGTAATAAGATGTGCACATTTGACATCACATTATTTGTCTCAATACACGTTATTTTTTTCACTCTTTCCCCATGGATGGCAACACAGTAATAGCTAGTAATATATTTAATACTATAACACTGTGTTGCCATAAGGAAATAGTAAAAAACAACAACAACAACACATGCATATTTTAACTATTACAGATACACATAAACACATACGTTTTTGTCCACATAACTATAGTCAACATGGCTTACTGTATGTTTTTACTTCTAAGGAAGAACACACTTTTAAAAGCTATACATATACTACTCAACACTTGCTTTGCATCACTTTTTTGACAAACGCTGTCGTATATACCATTGACTTAATTAAAATTAAAATGCATCCATCTCATTGTCCGGTCATCTGACACCAAGACATAATCAATAACAATAGAGTTTTGAAGATTTAAAAGGTTTGAAAGACACAAAACCAAGCCTACCCTCACATTTGAGGGTTTCCGGTGTATATATGGGGCAAAAACGTCTTTGAATTAAGAACTTTGCAAATTCTGGAGAAACAACTGAAAACTGACTGTCAGTAACGTGTGTGACCTCCATGCACCTCAATGACAGCCTGACATAGATAGAGCAGATGAGGTTGGGGACAGTCTGCTGGGGAATCCCACCCCACTCCTCTTGAAAGGCCTGCCCAAGCTGAACCAGGGTTTGTGGCTGGTTGACACATCTAGTATAGTCTAGTCTAGTCTAGTCTAGTCTAGTCTAGTCTAGTCTAGTCTAGTCTAGTCTAGTATAGTATAGTATAGTATAGTATAGTATAGTATAGTATAGTATAGTATAGTATAGTATAGTATAGTATAGTATAGTATAGTATAGTATAGTATAGTATAGTATAGTATAGTATAGTATAGTATAGTATAGTATAGTATAGTATAGTATAGTATAGTATAGTATAGTATAGCATAGTATAGTATAGTATAGCATAGCATAGCATAGCATAGTATAGTATTGCATTGCATAGCATAGTATAGTGTGGGACTGGCTCAAGCCTAAGCCTCGCGGCTTATAAACGTACCTTCATTGATCACTGTTTTGTTTGCTTAAAGCATGCCTTTAAAATGATGATTGTAATTCAATCATCGTATTCAAAAAGTAGTTGGCTAAAATGTCCATCCTTGTCAAGGAGATTTTTGAAGGTGTTTAGTGTTGGTGCTCTTTTTAGGTTAGGTGTTAGTAAATTCAAGAGGTTAGCAACTCGATTACTAAAACAATGTTTACGTTTGTACGTTTACACATGCACAAACAGCTCTTCAAATCATGTCCCAAACATGGTTAATGGTATTTAAGGCAGGGACCTGGCTGGCCCTTCCATTTACTCGATTGATTCGTCGTCCAGGTACTGGTCCACAACGTGTGCTCTGTGTGGACGGGCGTTATCATCCATGAGGATGAACTCCAGGCCAACAGCTCCAGCGTAGGATCTCACGTATGGATCAAGGATTTCATCCCAGTATCTGGCTGCCGTCATGGTTCCATTCAGGAGCACATGGAGGTCGGTCTTTCCCTGCACACTGATTCCACCCCAGACCAGAAGTGAGCCTCCTCCATAACGGCCATGCTGGGCCATGTAAGCGTCGTGGAATCGCGCAAAAAATGTGCATAAAGTGAACACTACTCACCTTTTCAACACTACAGGGAAATTAAATACTGAAGTCAGTGTCAGTATCAATCAACCACATGCGCAAATCAAGCAGTACTTTTCCACAATTTTCAAAACAAAAAGTGATGCAAAGCAAGTGTTGAGTTGCATAAGTAATTAAAAAAACCCACCTAATAAATACATGAATAGATAGACAGATACATAAACAAGCGAACAAACAAATAAATAAATACATATTTTTTCAATTCCGATTCGCCGCTGAATGTCTTCTACCGCCTCTAGCTTCTTTTTACCTTCATTGAAGTGTGTGACTTTGGATAATCACAATTTCTAAAGATCAGGGATACATTCTGACCAAAAAGAGGGCCTCGATATGAATGCTGCTGTCTGTCTGTCTGTCTGTCTGAATGTGTGTAAAATTATGCTCATGCTCTCCATAGCCAAAAGAGCAGGACTGGTTTTACATGTAATGACATGTGGCCAGGTGGTTTCTGAAGTGACAGGGGACATGTCTGTTCATTTATCTGTTTGATTACAATTTTTTTTAATCTAAGCATCGTATGCTAACAGACGATTTTTGATTTTTTTTTTTAAAAGGGATAGCACTTCGTAAAAATTAGAGTTGTTTACCTCCATTGCTCGGTCAAATACCATAGCAACAATGCAACAATGACGTCGAAGCTTGAAACCGCAGGATGCGAGTCAGCGACTTGCAAACATTATTTTAGAAAAATTAGGGGTGGCCAGTTGCCACAAACTGATAAAACTGTGACGTAAAAATATAAATGACATAAGTTTTTAGAATGACGCACGGTGTTCTAAGTGCTGTATGTCTGCTCAAAAACACGAGGCGAGAGCTGGGGATTTACCTGATGGTAGAGTAACTTCCCCTGTTTGACCGATTGAATTAGGCAAGATCACTACCACATACCATGAAATTACTCCCCTTAAAAACCTTTTCACCACCACAGTGATTTAACACCTATATCACTAAAAGGCATCAAATTGGGGTCTGTTATCCAAAGACCCTATTGTTATTTTATATATGTCACAGAAGAATCCCCAATACTAACAGATGCATTGACATCGCAATTCTCTACCCAGGTACATTATAATGGTCATTTTTGGCTGAAATATGGCTGGCGGTGAAAGGGTTAATTATTTCCGAACAATTCCTATTAGTTCAACAGCAGTATTTGGTTTTTGTTATGAATTATCTTGGGAACTATTTTTTCCAGTTTGAAAGCTTTTAAGGCCAATTATTTACGAAGTAGACTATATAACCTTTTGCGACTTTAAATGTATACACTATAGAGCCTATTAATAACAAATAGCATTGACATTTTAACAACTCTGAGTGCATTGCTAAAAAATGTAGCGGTGCCATAGCCGATGAGGTTTAACCGAGGCGTGGTCACCGCTACAGCTATCTGTATTAATAAAAACAAAATCGGGACTTTACTGGTTTTGTACTGCCTCCGGGCATTGCCTCCAGTATTGTTCCCACCATATTTGTATTTACAAATGTCCTATATGTGTCTGATTCAGACCAAGAGGACGTAAAACTCCATTTTTGCCTTTTTGCCTTTAGCATTGACATTTAACGTCAACAAATATACGATTTAAATTGTGGCGGTACCATAGCCGATGAGGTTTAACCGAGGCGTGGTTACTGCTACACCTATCTGTATTGCTAAAAAAAATCGGGACTTTACTGGTGTTGCACTGCCTCCGGGCATTGCCTCCAGTATTGTTCCCACCATCTTTGTATCTACAAATGTCCCATATGTGTCTGTTCCAGACCGAGAGGACGTAAAACACCATTTTTCATTCAGCATTGACATCATAATGTTAAGAAATGGAAACAAATCTATTTATATTAAGTCTTAGAAATTGTACGTTTTAAATGATGCATAGTTTTGCGACAATAAAAGCGGTGTGAAAACATAAAAACAATAACTGTACAACAACAGAATGTAATCACACCGAATGACTTTACGATAATGTTTAATGAGCATTAAGAACATTCAGAGATTTCGATTAAAGACCCACCAGATCACCTGTCAAAATCACGGGTTTCACGTGTTTTCCCTCTTATAGCTGGTAAGAAATCTTGTTTTGACCAGGTTTGACTCCCATACTAATGCCCCCAATTTCAAAACGAAACATGAATTTAAAGAGCAGCCTCAATTCGAAGTTGGGGACATTTGCATGTGGGTCACAGCTACCTAGAAAAAACAATGGACTTAATCGTGGTGCCTCAGTGTATCTTTAAAAAAACAACCAACAAACAGCATTTTATGTTTTAAAGATAATTTTCGGATTATGCCCACCCCGCAGTCTCTTATTCCATCATTCAAGCTAGTAATTTTGAGATAAGCAAACCTTCTGGGAATGCGTCTACGCGATTGCCACCTTGGTCAGAATTTTCTTTTCTTTTCTATTTTTTTGGGGGGAGGGGGGTATTCTTTTCATTCAAGCTTCTTTTCGCCATTATCAGAACTGTCCTAAGCAGGTCACGTCCCTTCACTGTTCATGTAGGTCACATATGAATTCTAATCGAGCAGAACTTTAAGATAAGAAACTCCGGAGGGAAGAGAGTTCCAATTAGACGGGAAACTTTCTCCAAGTCCCCTGGGTCAAAGTCCAATCAAGGATCCTTCCTGGTTCAATTAGCGGTAATGTCGCAACCATTGGAAAACGTACGTTTCTTTCCAGTCCGTTTGGTTATGTGTTTTTAAAAAAAAATGTAGCTTACGTTACGGTTTGTGGCTTGTGTCTCGGTTTGTCCGCGAGCGTGCTTGTGTGCTCTCAATTTGATTGTGGTGTGTGCTTGAGCAGAAGAGGAAGGAGGAGGAGGAGGGAGAGGAAGAAGAAGAAGAAGAATAAGAAGAAGAAGAAGAAGAAGAAGAAGAAGAAGAAGAAGAAGAAGAAGAAGAAGAAGAAGAAGAAGAAGAAGAAGAATATTTGATTGCTCTTAATTTGATTGTGAGTGTGCTTGAGCAGAAGAGGAGGAGGAGGAGAGGAAGAGGGAGAAGAAGAAAAAGAAGAAGAAGAAGAAGAAGAAGAAGAAGAAGAAGAAGATATTTTGAGGCTCTCAATTTATCTGCGAGTGTGCTTGAGCAGAAGAAGAAGAAAAAGAAGAAGATATTTTATGGCTTTCAATTTTCTGTGAGTGTGCTTGAGCATAGTAATGATAATAATAATAATAATAATAATAATAATAATAATAAATAATAATAATAATATAATAATAATAATAATAAATAATAATAATAATATAAATAATAATAAATAATAATAATAATAAATAATAATAATAATAATAATAATAAATAATAATAATATTTTTATTTCATATAGCGCTAAAATCCATGCAGTAGTTTGTTCGATGCGCTTTACAAAAGCAACATTATAAGATGAAAATCATGCAGTAAAATCAACAAGATAGTTATAAGAGGAGGAGCGGGAGGAGGAGGAGGAGGAGGAGGAGGAGGAGGAGGAGGAGGAGGAGGAAGAAGAAGAAGAAGAAGAAGAAGAAGAAGAAGAAGAAGAAGAAGAAGAAGAAGAAAAATAATATTTATTGCTCTCAATTTGATTGTGAGTGTGCTTGAGCAGAAGAGGAAGAAGAAGAAGGAGGAGAAAAAGAAGACATCTTATTGCTCTCAATGTTTGAGTGTGCTTTGTGAGTGTGCTTGAGGAAGAGAGGAGGAAGAAGAGAAGAGAAGAGAAGAAGAAGAGAAGGAAGAAGAAGGAGAGGAAGGAAGAAGATAAGGCTCTCAATTTAATCTGCGAGTGTGCTTGAGCAGAAGAAGAAGAAAAAGAAGAAGATATTTTATGGCTTTCATTTTCTGTGAAAGATAGTAAATGATAATAATAATAATAATAATAATAATATAATAATAATAATAATAATAATTAATAAGAATAATAATATAATAAAATTATTTCACAAGGCTAAAATCATCAGTTAGTTTGTCGATGCGAGTGTGAAAATTGTAAAATCAACAAGAAGGAGGAGGAGGAGGAGGAGGAGGAAGAAGAAGAAGAAGAAGAAGAAGAAGAAGAAGAAGAAGAAGAAGAAGAAGAAGAACGAAAAGGAAGATGCGCAGACAACCAGATTAGAGTATTAGTAGCATCTTCAAAGGATGTGACTGATGATAGCGATATGAGTTACTGACATTATTGACGAGCTGTTGAAAAGAAAAGGTTTTGATCTAATGTTTAACCAAGGTCATAAGACGGAGGTAAAACAAAATTCTTGAGAAGTCAATGAAATCCGTAGAGGATGCGGAAGGGAAATAAATCTGACTTTTTTGTTAGAGAGATTAACATCGTTTCGTTTGTTTTTTTCCTTTCATTTATTTTGAGCTAGCTTCGAGTCAGTCTCGAATTTTAATTAAAAAAATCAACATTTGTTGCATAACTGGGGAGTGGCCTAGAAACACGAAGGCGACAGTTTCGTATCTATTATTAGAAATACAGAAAGCGGGGAGAAAGATTGTTGATTAACAATGGATGAGACAGGGGCAAAGATATTCTAAAAGGGTAAGATGGATTACTTAAAAGCTCGGCGAACCGGGCTGATAGAGTTATCGTTAGTGGGGACGTGTACACTATTCACAGTGGAGGCCATCCAAAAACTCGGACTGGAACTTGAACGGAGAATTCAACTGGCCTATCGATGTGTAAAATGTGTCACGTTTCAAAGGGACATAACCAGTGTTTCTGTCCTCACTACTCATATGGCTCCAACCCACCTGCGTGCGCATCTCGACCATTCC
>CM065699.1:21751609-21754109 GCA_017654935.2 Phymorhynchus buccinoides
CCTCCCCCTCAAATCGCGTCTGTCCCCCTCCCCCCCTCTCCCCCTTCCCTACCAATCTCTCATCGAAGCTACTATCCTACACAAAGTCTGTTATTTATGGGACCCCCCCCCCCCCCCCCCTCTTGAGTACTAAGCGGTCATAATCACCAGTTTGTTGATGGGAGGATGCTTTATGCAAGAAGAGAAGAGAAGAAGAAGAAGAAGAAGCAGCAGCAGCAGCTGGCCTCTTACATATCCTCTCCGAGTCCAAGTGTGTCTCCAAGTCCTTTTGTCCGAGACAGTGAAGATGTATCCTGGGCGAAGCTTCCCCACTGCAAACTAAACTCAGCCCGGTGAAAATCCGTTTAACGTCCTCCGGTCTGAAACAGACACATATGGGACATTAGTAGATATAAAGATGGTGGGAACGATCCTGGAGGCAATGCCCGGAGGCAGTGCAACTCCAGGAAAGTCCCGAATTTTTAACGATACAGATGTATGTAACTAAAAACTCAGCCCAGTTCTGCAACAGTAATAATAGCAGCCGCTTCCTCTTCCTCTTCTGACGAACGATTGACTAGCACAACAAAGTTGGTGTCCTGTTATTCTTAACTGTACTGATAGTAATGTCCCATTTGTGACATGTGCTCCTGGGAGGACGTTAAGCATCAACTTTCATTCGGTGTCCTGTCGTTTGCGGTCCCATGATTGATTTGATCACACACACACTGCTCATTGTCTTGTTCTTGTTCTTAATTATGGTACAAGTATATTTCGATGGCTTGGAGTCAAAACGGACTATCTTTAGATAGTCAATTGACGTATTATTGGATTTATTACAAAAACTAATAACTTGTATCAAACAATGATTGCAGAAATGTATAAAGGGGGTTTAGCTTTTTATATTTCAGCAGTCTTTTTTTTATACAAGTGATTAGTTTTCGTAATAAGTTCAATAATATGTTTTGACTCCAAGCCATTGATTTTTTGTCCATGATGTTACATATCTACTTGTTGATATTGTTTGTCGTTTCTGATAGTAATTAGTATAGACATCACTCTGTATTGATGTTTGAGTGTTTAATTAAATATGTGTCTGCTTTGTTTTATTTTTCTGTGCCCCAAGTGGGTATGAAATAAAGCATTTGCCTTGCCTTGCCTTGCCCTGCCTTGCCTTGCCTTGCCTTGCCTTGTAAATCCAAGCACACCCCCATTTTCATGTTTACTTGCTTGTTTTCTTTTCTTTGTTGTTGTTGTTGTTGTTGTAAATCGCAGCCTCCCCTTCAGCAGTTTAGAGGAAGTGTTGGAATAACGCCATCGATGAGAGGCAAAACGGCGAAGGTGTAGTTTGAACACCCCTATCTGTATTTTCACATTGAACAGTTTGACCGAATAGCAACATTCTGTCATTCTTGGGAAAGGGGTAGGGTTAGGATCAGCCTTGGGTTATTGTCATGACACTGAAAGTACCAGACTTTGAGATTGAGAGTCGTAAACATGAGGAGGGGTGTCTAAAAAGCACAATATAGCTAGCACAACAATACAAAACACACAATCATAAACAGCTTAAAGACCCACCAGATCATGTGTCAAAATCACGGATTTCACGAGTTTTCCCTCTTATAGCTGGTAATAAATATTGTTTTGACCAGGTTTGACTCCCATGCAAATACCCCCAAATTGAAAACGAAACATCATTGCAAAGAGCAGCCTCAATTACAAGTTGGGGGCATTTGCATATGGGTCACAGCTACCCAGAAAAAAAACCAAGGGACTTAATCGTGGTGGGTCAGTGTGTCTTTAAACTTGTTTTGTCTGCATATAATTATTCGATGCCTTCTTGGAAAATACACATGTATTTAGATATTCGATCATAACGAAGTCATTAAAATGGAGGGGTTAATTCTATGTAATAGTGAAGTCATGCTTTGAAAGAAACAAAAATAACTGATTTTAAAACTTACTCAACAAAAACCTAAAGTAGCTCCCTATTTGTAGCAAAGACAAGTGCCTTGACATCTGCGAACATTGAACTCCGTCACGTGGAATCTCTTCGTCACACGTCTATGATGCTTCTGTTGTTATTTGAACTTCCAGAAATGGTACACAACACTGAGTGGGGCTTAATGGTAAGGCTATGACCGTGTACACACATAAGCGGATATTCCATGCAGAAACCCGTGCGCAATCCATAAATAAGTGAAACAAAGAAGGGAAAAGATTTGCGCACGTGTCCGAATTTCCCCTATATGCGTAAACTTTTATCCTTCTTTCTTCCACTTATTTAGGGTTTTCCGTACGGAACTTACGCGTCTAATGTGAACCCGGCCTAAAGCTGAAGACTCTCGTAGGCACGCCCAGGAATCGGTTGCTTGTTGAGTGCAGGCTTAAAGGGACACCCGACCCAATCACGAAACGTGGTAAAAACTCTTCTTTTGGTGAATAAACCCCTTCTTACTTACTGTTTTGGAGAAAAACATTCTGCGACCTTTTTTGAATAATTCTTTAAAAGGCGTGATGA
>CM065699.1:21759109-21764109 GCA_017654935.2 Phymorhynchus buccinoides
TTATTTCAGTGAAAGAGAAGACATGTGGCTTCTCTTTTCTAATGGCCGCCTGAGTCGCTTAGACCAAATCACGACATTTCCACAATACAAGCCTTTTTATTTACAGTTTACCAAAACGGAGTTTTGCTCACCACAAAGGAAATAGCTTCATTTTTTGTTAATGCACTACAAAGAAAGAAAAAGCTTCAACCACTGAGTGGCCTCCATCCACCCCGTCCAAAATGGCTTCTCTCTCCGGTAACTCCGCCAAGGAGGAATCGCCGTCTTGACGGTTTGATGTTTTGGAAACCAGAGCAAAGTGAGTGTTCCGATCCTTGAAAAGGCCGTCTTTCTGGTGATCTCGACGTGTTTCTTGCTAAAACTCATCCGTCAGGGTGCACCTTTAAGACCTACCCTAATTAAGACTTCCTTTAAGATGTGTCCGAAAACTTTCTCACCGTCCTCACCGAGTGTTTCCCGGTCCACCTTCATATAACTGGACTACTGAGTGTCGACTTCCCTATTAAAAAATAACCTCTCGTGCCCACAGTCCCATTTTTGGGACGATACTTTGCAGAGCTTCAGATGCAAGAAGGAGCATTTTCTAAAACAAAATCCCTTAAAACCAATTTTAGATAATATAGTTATCTCCATCGTTTCTTCTTTGTTTTGCATACAAAATATGAATTGCGTAGGAACTGTGGGCCAATCATTTTCCTGTTTACCTATCGTCCAGAAAATTACAAATGGCGGCTGCCCATGGAAATGTGCATTGAAAAGAATCTTCTAGTCCACCATAGTTTGATAGACCCAGCTGTATTTGACATGCCTGGTACAAAATTCTTGCTGGAAAAGTTGATTTGACGGAGTATTACCAAAGACTCTAAAAGGGTAAGATGGACTACTTAAGAGTTACGGCGAGCCGGGCTGATAGAGTTATCGTTAGTGGGGTAGTTACATCATTCACAGTAGCGGCTATCCAAAGACTCAGACTGGAATTTGAACGGATAATTCAACTGGCCTATCGACGTGTTTTTAACCTAAATGTGTCACGTTTAAAAGGGACTTAACCAGTGTTTCTGTCCTCACTACTCATATAGGGAAAAAGGACCGGATGTTAGTCTTTTCTTTTCAGTGTCTTTGGTATTACTCCAAAAACCTTGCGTCCCCCCAAAAATGGGACAGTGGGTATATATGGGTTTAACCCCCCCCCCCCCCCCCCCCCCCCCCCCCCCCCCCATGGCCCGTTTTCAAGGTATTCATAAGGAGGTTTCATTGTATTGTCCTTCTAAACACGAAAGTCAGCCACATCAGCTTCATGTACGGTACTAAAACGGAATGCTTGTGAAAAGTCCCATATTCGCAGAATAGTATTTATGTCAATAATCATTTTAAACTTGTGCCTTTTTGTTTCGTTATTTTTAAAATCATATATGAGAGAGAGAGAGAGAGAGAGAGAGAGAGAGAGAGAGAGAGAGAGAGAGAGAGAGAGAGAGAGAGAGAGAGAGAGAGAGAGAGAGAGAGAGAGAGAGAGAGAGAGAGAGAGAGAGAGAGAGACAGAGAGAGAGAGAGAGAGAGAGAGAAGAAGAAGAAGAAGAAGAAGAAGAAGAAGAAGAAGAAGAAGAACAACAACAACAACAACAACAACAACAACAACAGCAGCAGCAACAACAACAATAACAACAACAACAGCAACAACAACAATACAACACAACAATTCAACAATTTTATTGTCTCCAAACAAGTGAAGAAATGTGTTTTTCGGCATGCACATACAAATGAAGACAAAATAAGACAGTGTTATAACCTAACAGAAGAGACATTTGTAAAATAACATAAAAGCACGTGTAAATGACATAAAACATAGTTGTCAAACACACACCTACATATATATACCCTCTGGCTTTCCTGTCACCACCCTAAAGGCCTAGCCAAACTGCATACGATTCGATTCATCGCGACCCGATTGTGACATTAGTGAGGCATGTGCAATTCTACTGCATAAAAAATAAATCTGATGCAATCCTACAAGTTATTTATGTTCACTATTATATGTGTAGTCCCCCGTACACGAATATGATAAAATAGCTGTATTTTGGCATCCGACATTATACAATTTGATTCGTGTGTTGGGGTTTACTTGAGCGAAAACAGTAGCATTATTTTCAGACGGAAGTATTTCACGTGAATCTCGACTCACAGACATCATCACAAAAATCGGATCGTATTGGGGTCAAATCGTATGTAATGTATTTTGGTATTTGGTATATTCTAGTCACAGATACTTATCTCTGTGAAATTCGGGCTGCTCTCCCCTGGAGAGCGCGTCGCCGCACGTGCAGCGCCTACCCATTTTTTTGATATTTTTTTTTTGGGGGGGGCACAGGGTGAGGAGGGTGTGTGGGCACACTTGGAAAACTTAGCTATCAATTTGGCCATACCAGGCAGCGGGATTTATCCCTGCTCTTACGAACTTTCATGGTGACATTTTGCTTAACGTCCTCCGGTCTGGAACAGACACATATGGGACATTAGTAGAGATAAAGATGATGGGAACGATCCTGGAGGCAATGCCTGGAGGCAGTGCAACATAAGGGAAGTCTCGAATTTTTAACAATAATACAGATACTGACTTTCAACTGCAGTGGGATTTTTGCGTGCGTAAAGCGCACGGGTCAGACTGGCTTTAAGTCCCCATCCGAAGGACTAAACGTTCAGTTCGATTTTCCTGTTGAACTAGAAAGAAAAAGGCGAAGCCGGGATTCGAACCCGTGTCACTCACGTTGCAGTCACGCATTACATTTGGCAGGCGAACGCCTTAAAGACACACTGACGCACCACGATTAAGTCCATTGGTGTGTGTTTTTTCTGGGTAGCTGTGACCCACATACAAATGTCCCCAACTTCAAACTGAGGCTGCTCTTTTAAAATGATGATTCGTTTTTCAATTTGGGGACATTTGTATGAGAGTCAAACCATGGTCAAAACAAGATTTCTTACTGGTCAGCTATAAGAGGGAGAACCCGTGAAACCCGTGAATATTTTGACACGTGTAGGCCTACCTGGTGGATCTTTAACCACTCTGCCACCTTTCTCTCTCTGTGGCTGGCCCGTAAGAAACGTGCGAATGCGTTCTCTGACACCCGTCTCTATTGTATCCCCACTGTCCGCACTAAAACCTGTGGTCAACGCTCTTTCTCCTATCAAGCTCCTGTTACTTGGAATCAGTTGCCTCGCTCTCTCAGATACTCATCCTTTCTGCCCACAATTATTCAAACGCCATCTCAAAACTTATCTGTTTCCTAAAAATAACTACTAATCCCTTCCTTCATGACTTGGTGTGTGCATGTCTGAGAGTGAACGTCTGCGCTTGGTGAGCGCATATAATTATCTGTGTGAATGTGTGTCCGCGTGTGTATGTACGTGAATGTGCGCGCGCTCACGAGCGCGTGCATGTGTGTAATTCTGTGTCTGTTTGTCTGACCGTCTTTGGGTGTTTGTGTAATTTTTATTTTCCCATTCTGTATGCTGTATGTTAAATATTATTATAACATGCGGTATCAGTTATATTATATTTTTATATTGTAAACGCCTAGGGCATTAAATTGATTAGGCGTGCTAAATGTTCTAATAATAATAGTAATAATAATAATAATAATAATAATAACAAGAGGCAAAGCCTGCAAGGCTCACGTCTGATTTTTATTACTATAGCAGACATGGGAATTCCCATGACAATTCCCATGCCTGTATAGAGAGAATACTGTTATGTAGACACTTGTGCATCTGAAAACAGAATTAATTTTTATTTTACTGTGTAAATTAAAATTATTTCTATGCACCCCTACCCCTTTCTTTAAAATTTAATTATATGTATGCGCATGTAACATAGTGGAGCCCTATTTTTATTTTTGGCAAACAAGTAAAATTGAAAAGCATATTGACCAAGCTTTCAGAAAAAACATAGTGACCAATCCCCCCCACACCCCCCCGCCGGGGTAAGGGGGGTCTACGGACACCTGTAGTAGGCCTCTAGTCTTTGCCTGTGGGTCTAAGCCTCTTACTCTTAGAAAATTAATAATTGAAGTTGCGTGATCTGTTACTGTTTTAAACTGATTGTTCATGCGATGAAAACTTGTTCCACATCATCTACATTTCTGTAAGATATTTTATATTAGTCCTAATATTTTATTTTCGTTTCGTTAATTCCCTCCCCCCTCTGCCACAAAGCAAAGGTCAAGGTCACAGCCAGCAAGCTCATCCATGTTTATCTTCCCCTGTACAGTCTTTGCTCATGGTGATCAATCGTCTAGGCCTAACAAAGGATTCGTACGTCGAAGGCAGTGAAATCGACGAATCCTGGATTTTCCGTATATTTTTTTTCAAGACTGAAATGAATGTGGGCTAAATGTTAAGTACGTCGTCTTGATTATGAGGTAAGGCATGGACTCTAGGCCTAGGCCTTGTTGCCGGAAGTGCAGTAGGCTAAGTTGTGCGCAGAGATGATGTGCAAATGAACACGAACAACCGTTACTCAAAGGCGCAAATAAAGCTAAACAACCGGGCCGTCAACGCACACACTCGGTACATCCATTTGTTACAGAAAATATAAGTTGACGACGTTAAAATGTACCTATTTGTACACACCTGAAGTCTTGTGTTTCTTTTTAAAGAGCGTTTTTTGTATATCTAATGGAGAGTTCTTTCCAGTATGTATCTCCTACTCGGTAGATCAACACAACAGTTACAGTAATCTCTGCAACAAATGATTTTCTTTCTTTTGTTCCTTACCGATGTATCTGACTGCTTTGATCGCCATGACTTGAAGGCTCACGTCAAAATCAAGTATCCTGCTAACTTTAACCCTCTAACATCTTATGTTTTTTTGAGAAAATGACAACGTTAAAGTTTCAGTGGAGAGTGAGTCTTCTTTAGTTTGAAGAGTGTGAATGAGTCAAGGTTAAAGGTTGCACAACAGTAATCTCTGCAACAAATGATTATCTTTATTTTGTTCTTTATCA
>CM065699.1:21769109-21806609 GCA_017654935.2 Phymorhynchus buccinoides
TCTCTCTCTCTCTCTCTCTCTCTCTCTCTCTCTCTCTCTCTCTCTCTCTCTCTCTCTCTCTCTCTCTCTCTCTCTCTCTCTCTCTCTCTCTCTCTCTCTCTCTCTCTCTCTGTGATCTTAACGAAACGTGGCAGAATTGTTTCTTTGATGTTGCCCGTGGTGACAGATTTGTCAGGCGGCAAGCCATATTCAACGTAATCCCTTCTCTGAGTGAATCAGGTTTGAATATTACAAAGACACTGATTATTTCAAAGACAAGGGAATGGATTTCAACCGAACTTGGTTTGGAAAAAAAAAAGTGTCATCTAAGAAATATTTTCGTAAAATATTAAACTACTTGCTATTGGTATACCGATACAGGAAATGTAACATGAAAATACCAACAATAACCCAAGAGTCGAAAATTACCTCCCTTGACTTCCATCAGCACGGTTTATACAGGTCTGCCATTCTGTTTACTTTTCAGATACTCCGCCTTGCGCACCATCATGGCCCTGTGCTTCCCCCTGCGCAACATGGCCCAGATGGCCTCCACCTACACCACAGTGACGGTGACCGTGGAGCGCTACCTGGTCATCCTGTGGCCGCTCAAGGCCAGCTCCATGTGGACCTACGGCAAGACCCGCCGGGCCATCATCGGCGTCCTCCTCTTCTCCGTACTCTTCAACCTGCCCCGCTGCTTCGACCACGTCCTGTCCACGCCTCTCTCTTCTTCTTCTTCTTCTGTTGGGAGAAGACAGTCTGAGAACACCACCACTACCATCACGACACCGACGATGTTCCAATCGAGCTTCAAGTCTGCTTTACCCATGGTGACTCCACTGTCTGTTTCGCCAGGTTCTTCTTTGCCATCGTCTTTGTCGGTATCTGTGTTGTTTTCTTCAGCTGAGCAGATGCAGGACTCGAAAGATGCGGCTGTGGTGCAGAACGCATCTGCTGGGTTCTACCACGAATCACTTGAGATTCTGTTTCCTGGAAGATATGGAAACCCCCCTGTTAGAAGAAGAGCCGACGATCCTACCACAATGGAAGGCCAGCCAGGAATGGATATCGACATTGACGGGGAAATCCTACAGACCTCATCAGCGGACTATTACGCCACGCTCTTCAATAACACTAACACCAGCAGTGGTGGTGGCGCGAAGAGTCTCGTCTCCAGCGCAGAATTCGAGGACAACGAAAAGGAAGAAGAACAGGACAGTTCGTTGCCGGGAAGTTTCATGTACGGCGTGCACTACTTCTACCAGGTGGTGTACCTGTTCTACCTGACGGTGGTCTTCCTCTACCTGCTGCCCTACACCCTCATCCCCGTCCTCAACATGCAGCTGGTGCTGGCTCTGCGCCGCCGCCGCCAGGAGAAGTACCGTCTTCGCTCCCAGAAGGAGCACCGGGTTGCTGGTGGTGGTAGCGGCGGCACGTGTCTTCCGCACCTCACGGCTGGCAAAGAGGAAGGTGAGCAGTGCTAGTCTAGAACCACCACAGGCATGGTAGTGGGTGTTGGTTTACCTGTCGTAAATGTTGATGATTTGTTTGTATTTCAATACCTTACGTCGTCTTCCCATCGTGTCACTGTAAAGCGCATAGAGCATTTTTGATGGATTATTGGGCTATATCAATACAATGGTTGTTATTTAATAATAAATATATTTTTTTATATTCACCAACAGCATATATTTTACAATAATTTTGAAACAAACATTAACGCCAATAACAAGCTTAAAAGGTT
Source organism: Phymorhynchus buccinoides (assembly GCA_017654935.2). Taxonomy (NCBI): domain Eukaryota; kingdom Metazoa; phylum Mollusca; class Gastropoda; order Neogastropoda; family Raphitomidae; genus Phymorhynchus; species Phymorhynchus buccinoides. The sequence continues at coordinate 21,770,836 of CM065699.1, forward strand.
TTACTATGCCTGATTGGAAGTGAAAGGAGAAGCTGGGGAGAAAAAAGTTCTAAAGAAAGCAAGCAAGCAAGCAAGCAAGAAGAGGCCTTTGCCTTTCGTTATGTTTTGAAATGTGTGTGTGTGTGTGTGTGTGTGTGTGTGTGTGTGTGTGTGTGTGTGTGTGTGTGTGTGTGTGTGTGTGTGTGTGTGTGTGTGTGCGTGTGCGTGTGCGTGTGCGTGCGTGCGTGTGCGTGCGTGTGCGTGCGTGTGCGTGTGCGTGCGCGTGTGCGTGCGCGTGCGCGTGCGCACGCATGCAGCTATGATATACAAGAAGTCCATGCATCTAAGAGTTTGAAGGAGAATGGACAAAACAAATAAAAAGTAAAAACAAAAGGTAAGGTGGTAAGGGAGGGATGTTGCTGGACAAAGATTTAGCGTTAAGTCTAGCATACCCTTCTCCGGCAGCCCAGAATGTCCGTTATGTAATGCACGTTCTACAAATCAAAGTGACTTCAGCCTTAATCTCCTAGCCGGAGACTGCCCGTCACCCATCCTTTACAACAGATGTCATCAACAGACAACGACTGGCCATGCTCAATCATCCTTCATCCATGGCAACTAATGAAAACGAATTTGTTTGCAATTCCAGGATAGTTTCTCGGCCGAATAAAAAACAAAACAAATTAGAAACCGAATGATTGGAACTGTCAGTGAAGGGCAGACAGACAATCTGGAAATATAACCACAAGGAAATGAGTAGCGAAATGTGGAAGCAGAACAAAGACAATTAACCCTTTCACCGTCAATGTCGCATTTTAGCACCACAATGGTTTAATACCCATGTCACTAAAAGGCATCAAATCAAGGCCTGTTATCCGAAGACCCTATTTTCTTAATTTTGGGAGGTAAGGATAGGCCTAATGTTATACATGTCACAGAGGAATTCGCAATATTGCAGATGTTTGTTTTTCTCTACCCAGCTAAGCTTAATAGTATTTTTTGGCTGAAAAATGGCTGGCGGCGAAAGGGTTAAGCTCCACGTTGAGGGCTAGACATACAATCCAGAAGCTACTGTCAACTTTCTAGGGTGAAAGACGGAAGGTACCATTACAAAAGATTCAATAATAAGGTTGAAGATACCATCTGGCTTTCATCCGATGCGAGTAAAATAATAGGAACTACTAGTATACAATTTTCGAAGTGTTAACCCCTTACCTGCCACCAACGTATTACGTACTGACCTGATGACATCACTGATGATGTCATCAGATGAAGAGGAATAACCCTGATATGCTGGCTATTGCACTAACATAATCAAGAGAGTAATATCCCCAGACCATTTTTCTTATATTGGCATAATCAGGTGTCTTTTTCATTGCATGATTTGCCCAATGATTATTTCTTTAATTTTCTCTGGCAGTCAAGGGGTTAAGCAAACTTCTGAGTCAAAGCTTTGATAAATAGAAGGATTACAAAAAGAGACTAAGTTGATAAACAGTATGAGTTGCAACGAAGATATATAAAAAGTTGACTGCTGGATCCTGAAAAGCACGCACCAACCATTAACATTGAAATGTAGGGTAGAACCGTGTCTCTAAATAAATGGAGAGAGGCGGTACGCGGTACTTTCGCGCGTAGTTCTTCTTCACGAAGAGACTTCTTCAACTTAGAGACAACAAAAAAGCTTTTTTGGAGAAAGTCAGTGAACTTTCGAACATAGCTCTTCTTCTACAAGTTCTAGACGATACTTCTTCAATTGTAGATGGAACAGCTTTTTTGGAGACAGTCAGTGAACGTTCGAACATAGCTCTTCTTTTAGACGATACTGTAGATGGAAAATATGTGAGTCTTTCGAGCATAGCTCTTCTTCCAGAAAAAACCCACCCCACACTCTCGAAGAAGTCTTTCCCTGAGGAAGTGTTTTGTTCAGAATCTTACTGACTCTCCATCTAAGGAGCTGTTCTACCCTCCGGTATGAGTTGTTAGTTGCAAACATATTCATCTACTTAATGTCGTTTTTCTATGTTGATGGTATCTAAAACAGGGTTGACCTACATCGTGTTCGGCATCACCTTCTGTTACTTCATCTGCTGCATCCTGCCCGCTGTGTACATGATCTTCGCCATCGCCAGTGACCGCTCCCTGCACCTGCGCACCACGTCCATCTACCTGCTGAACGCCGCGGAGACCACGCTGGTGGTCAATGCCGCCACAGACTTCTTCTTCTACTGTCTGCTGGGCAGGAAATTCCGCTACGTCTTTCTGGCACTTTTCTGTCCGCGGGGATATTTGCGCGGCAACGCCAAGAAGAGCGAGGCTGCTAATGCTACCAGTCGGTCCATGCCTACTTACAGCGCTGTGTGAATAGTGTTAGGCCGTGTACACATAGGTGAAGACGGGGTAAAAAGCCCATGGGCGGGTACGAAACCCATGCCATTCTCATAAAACAATCAGTGTTAAGGATGGTCTCTCTGTTTGTCACCCAGGCTGTAGCACACAGAAAGCCAGAGCAATGCCTTCTCCTGCCAGAGTATTTGCCATTATTTGGTATTTGGTACTTCATAGTCACAGAGGCGTCTCTGTGAAATTCGGGTTTGCTCCCACCTGGAGAGCGCGTCACAGCCAGAGGCGAGCCACCCATTTGTTTTCTTGCATGCGATTTTTGCGTGACTGATCAGGAAGTAAGGGGGAGAGGTAAATTTTGACCAAATCACAACTTTTTCGTTGCCGCTGGGTTTAGCTTGTGCTAAGTGCATGGGTACACGGGACCTCGGTTTATCGTCTCATCCGAAAGACTCCACGTTCAGACCGTAAGGCCTGTGTCGTAATCCCTCTCCATAGACTAATCTGTTAAGTGTTTGCCTAATGCAGAGAAAACGGTGATTACTCAGTTTGCATTTTGCTCTTGGCTCTGGCTTATTCTGGTCGGTGATAAGAGTCTGGTAACAACGTGAACAGAGGATGTAAGTGTCTAAGGCATCAGCTAATGGAAGCTAAAAGTTCACTTCCTAGTCTGCCTCACACCGCATTCAATTTCCCAAAATAGAGTTCAACTTCAAGACCCTTTGACTGTTTTAGCACTGGCAGGTTCATCGAGAGGCTTATTTTCAAGACAGAAAACAAAACTTCAGCCCTACAACAAAGGAAGTTTTGAAAAACGAAATAATAAATAGCTCAGCAAAAAAGGGCCAAGCTATGAAAAGGATACAGACGGCGAGTTCAAGTCTTGATTGTCGCTGTGGAATAAAAAAAAGATAAGCCATCACGTGACTTGCTTTTTATTCAAGTTTATTTTTAGTCTCGCAAGAACGAGATTGATAATGGTAGCGCGGGGTTAATGTATTTCTTGTTGTTGATTGGCCCATTAAGATTTGGTTAAAATAATATTTGTTGGGCTAACAATCGACAACAGCTTATAACATGCTTCCACAAACGTTTTGTAAAGTCGGTTCTTGGACCCCTTTTGGCGAAACTATTCTGCGCGCGCAAGACGACCTCTCGTGAAACACACCCCAGGATTCAACATTATGATACAGATAATAATGGAAATGGGGTGTGGGGGAGGGTGGGGGAGAAAGGTGGGTAGGGGGCATTTGATATGTCTCTGGGGTAGCATCGATTACTGTATCCTTTCAACCCCTGTTTTATTGTATGTGTGTTTGTTTTATTTGTTTCCCTTCGAACGATCACACCCCCCTTTTACCTTTTCCCCTTCCCAAAGTCTTCTTGAGGATGGAAAACTGACCTGTTTACCCCCTACACAAGTCTTGAGTAGTCTGGATAGCTGAAATGAGTAGCTTTGGGCTCAAAATGTGTAGTTTTATTCATTAAACCATCAAACAATGTTCACTGAAAATGAGTAATTAGAGCATTATTTTCAATTTTGAAGAGTAGTAGAGGTCCAAAATGAGTAGAATGCTACTCGAAAAGAGTAGAGTAAACAGGTCTGGCGGAAAACAGACAAAGGAAGAAAAAAGACAAATAAGTCCATTATCTTTATACATATTTTGATTGGGGATAACTGGAAGTTGCAAACTTGAAACAATGTGTTCTGAGGCACACCAATGTTATCGGCCACTACCGTCACTCCCTTTCACCCTTCCTTGGCACTCGCGCGCGCGTGTTGTGGCCTATGTGTGTTTTGGAAGAGCTGCGTGCAAAAAACACACCCAACCTTTCTTTTAAAGTAACATGGAGACGAGTGTTCAAAACGTTCTTATAAAGTAACATGACTTGACAAAGGTGATACATACTGACAAACGAACAAAGTTGTCATAAATCATACTCAAAATCGTAGCTGATGTGCATGATTGTGACATTTCATATTTTGTGTGTGTTACCGGGTGATTAGCTTAAAGTGTCCTCCCGGTTAAAGTTTCCCTGTAAAACATACTAGCGCAACTCCGAGTACCGGTAACTCCTAGTAACGCTAACGCCTAGTAACGGTAACGCCAAGTACTGGTAACGCTGAGTACAGCAAATTTGAAGCGATTCGGTTAAGAAACGGCGGAGTTATAAGGCCCCGTTTCCCATTGGCGCTGCTGCAAGAGTGACGCGCTCTCCCTAGTAACGGCAACGCCTAGTAACGGTAACGCCAAGTACTGGTAACGCTGAGTATAGCAAATTTGAAGCGATTCGGTTAAGAAAAGGAGGTGCTATAAGGCCCCGTTTCCCGTTGGCGCTGCTCTGAGAGTGATGCGCTCTCCCTAGTAACGGTAACGCCTAGTAACGGTAACGCCAAGTACTGGTAACACTGAGTACTGCAAATCTGTAGCGATTCGGTTAAGAAACGGCGGAGTTCTAAGGCCCCGTTTCCCGTTGGCGTTGCTCTGAGAGTGACGCACTCTCCCGATTCTCTTGAACGTTCCTGCGAGGCTTCCCCCTGCCACAGCAAGCCTGACAGCAAATGTGAAGCGATTCAGTTAAAAAACGGCGGAGAAATTTGTGAAAAAGTGAAGCGGCGTATATCGCGCGCGTTTCTGAATCGATTCGCTTCCGGTTTGGCACATCGATAGTCACTGTCCTCGGTCATCTATCTGCCAAATTCGAAGGCAATCGGTCCAGAAATACCGGAGATACGGGCGCCGAGAGGCCGGCGGATACGCGTTTCGCGCATTTGCCAAACCGCGCAAATGACACCCCGTTAGGACTCACAGCAAATTTGAAGCGATTCGTTCGAAAAACGGCGGAGTTATAAGGCCCGTTTTGTGTTTCAGACAGACAGACACACACACGGACAATTGGCTTTTTACTATATGAATGATGATGATGATGATGATGATGATGATGATGATGATGATGATGGATGGGAAGAATAGTACAGTGCAGTACAGTGGTGATATGATAAACAGAGACAGACAGAGTGATACGAGAGAGAAGAGAGAGAGAGAGAGAGAGAGAGAGAGAGAGAGAGAGAGAGAGAGAGAGAGAGAGAGAGAGAGAGAGAGAGAGAGAGAGAGAGAGAGAGAGAGAAGCGCAGTAAACGGGTAATTAGTGTTTTTATTTGTTTAGTATGATCTTCTCCTTTCCAAGGCCACTGGTTCAACGTTTGCAACATATTATGTGGTGTTTAAAGATCAGAACATTTCATACTTCAAAGACAGTGACCGAAACCATGCGGAATGGATCCATTTGAATATTCCTATCTGTTTGAATCTTTCGTCTATAGAAAACAATACTAGACATAGACTGATATAAATGACAGGGAAAATGTAGAAACAGACTTGGAAAATGTAGAAACAGACTTTCAAGCACAGGTGTTTAACCCTTTCACTGCCAGCCATATTTCAGCCATAAAACAAACTAAATTACTTGGGTAGAGAACAAAATCCATCTGTAGTATTGGGGATTCTTCTGTGTCACATAAAATAAGGTCTATCCTTACTTCCCAAAACTAAGACATTTCTTTGATAATACACCCCAATTTGATACCTTTTAGTGACATAGACGTTAAACCATTATGGTGCTAAAATGCGACTTTGGCGGTGAAAGGGTTAAATGGCTGCATTTGTGGGGTCGAAAAACAAACAAAAAATATTGCCAAATAATTTATATTTTGAAGATATATTAAACGCTATAAAACGTTTGACGCTCTCATAAATTTAATATGTTGTATTTTGTAGAATGCTAGTATTTATTTGTAGATTGCCCTAAAATGTTTGATGTGTTTGATGTTTCCGGTCTTGCTTTTGTTCGGCTTGTTCTTGTACTGAACAAAGTTTAATAGAAGAAACACGCTGTTTGTTGAGTGTTGACTTGTAACAGATACTGTGGCTGACTAGCGTGCGCCCGTCTGTGTGTGTCCGTGTGGGCACCCACCTTTCTCTCTCTCTCTCTCTCTCTCTCTCTCTCTCTCTCTCTCTCTCTCTCTCTCTCTCTCTCTCTCTCTGTTTTGCTCTGTCTCTCTTCTCTGTCTCTCTCCCGCCCCCTCTCTCTTTCTGTCTCTCTCTGTCTCACCGTGTCTGTCTTTTCTTCTCTCTCTCTCTCTCTCTCTCTCTCTCTCTCTCTCTCTCTCTCTCTCTCTCTCTCTCTCTCTCTCTCTCTGCTCTGTCTCTCTCTCTCTCTCTCTCTCGCCCCCTCTCTCTTTCTGTCTCTCTCTGTCTCTCTGTCTGTCTTCTCTCTCTCTCTCTCTCTCTTTCTCTCTCTCTCTGTCTCTCTCTCTCTCTCTCTGTTTTGCTCTGTCTCTCTCTCTCTCTCTCTCCCTCCCCTCTCTCTTTCTGTCTCTCTCTGTCTCACCGTGTCTGTCTTTTCTTCTCTCTCTCACTCTCTCTCTCTCTCTGCTCGCGTCTCTCTTTCTGTCCGTCTTTTTTTAAATTTATAATTTATGCCAAATCTTCATATTAGCCGTTTGCTTCCAACTGATGAATACCTGCATACTTGTAAGACTGTTGCAAGTCCAATATGTTCCTTCTGTAATGAAGAAGAAGATTGCTATAATACAGTCTTGACATCTGTAGGGTCCCCTTTACCAAAAATGCTTCAGAATGAGGGGTACCATTACAAATCACATGTTAACGGACAGAAAGTTACCACTTTCAGATTGCTATCATGCATTTTTGGAAAGGGTCACTCAACAGATGTCACAAATATCCATGATAGCACCCCCCCCTCCACCCCCAGATGGTAATCATTCCTATTGTGGGGATCTACCTGATGGTAAAGTAACTGTCCCTGTTTGACCGATTGAATTAGACAAGATCACTCCCATACACCATAAGATTACTCCCCTTAATTATTTCTGAACAATTCCTATTGTACAACATTTCTCTATTAATGATCATTAACTGGTGCTCTTTGGCTTTCAGACTGAAGTGGTGTCAGACTCCGTGATGGATTTGATTATTTTGCTTGCAAAGTGCTACATTTATAAGTGTAAACTGCAAGAAATGGTGCCCTCATTAATAGCATTTCTCAACATTTTAAAACATACATATATGACTGAAAAATATGCTACTTGCGTTGAATACAAAAAATATTCCTTTGATGGTGCCTGGCTGCCCTATCTTCCAATATTCTCTGTATTGGATAACTGATAAATGTGCATAACTATGAACAAAATAGTTCTAAGAGGTTAAAATAAATTCATATTACTAGCAATGATGGTCGCAACATAATAATCATATTACCTTGAATGGCGGATTATGAAATAAAACTAATAGTAAGTCTATTTTAGTTCTCAACTCAAGTAAATGTAAACAATAATGAATCGTTTTCAATGAACAAAAACACTCTTAAGTTCGACATGTGAAAAAACACAACCACCCCCATCTCCAGTCATTACTGCTACTACGACGACACCAACCACCACCACCATCAACATCAGTGCAACTATTTGGCCTACAACTACTATGCTGCTCAACAAAAGTTGAAAACAACTTCTTCACAAATGGCATAGTTTGTAGAGATATTGCTGCAAAAATCAAAAGTAATGATATGATATTGTAAACGAGACTTATGCATGTAATTGAATTAGACACCTTCAATAAATGAAACGATTTGGTTGAGCTGTCTTTGTTTTACGCTTCTTTGTGGGTTTGTTTGCAAGCACGTGATAAGATTGATCCTTTACTTCCGTTGACTAGTATACTACTCATACTGTTGATTACCAACACAAATGACCATACCACTAATAACAGTAACAAGAAGAAAAAGAAAGCAGAAACATATGGCCAAAATAACCAATTGTCATATCCCCAACCAAACGTATCTCGACTCATCTGAAGACGATATACCCACTCACCAATCTTGAGATTGTAACTGCAAATATGTCAGGGTCTCCAGTCGTCCGCCCTCGCCCTGGTTCCCAGCAGTCGCCCCTCAAGTCCTAGACGCCAAGCGTGTTAGGCGTAGGGCCGAGAGGCAGTGGATCAAGACTAATCTCGAGGTTCACAAACAGATTTGCAAATTGCCAACAATGTTGTGAACAAAATTGTTCAGCAAGCTAAATCAGCATTCTACAATGCAAAAATAGTCGCATGCACCACAAGCAAACAACTATTCAGACTCACAGACACATTCATGAGGAGAGTAAAATCTTCTTCTCTTCCTTCATCTGTCTGTCCCTCTGACCTGCCTCAGAATTGTTTTTGACTTTTTCATTGTCAAAATCAGGAAATCCGTGAGAGCCTGGACTCTCAGACAGTAACGGTCCCTGATGTTTGCTATGACGCTTTTTCTGGCATTCCGTTCTCTGGTTTTGAACCTGTGACTGAAACTGTTGTTAAGGATGTGATCAAGAAATCTACTATTAAGACATGTGTGCTTGACCCCCTCCCCTCCTCCCTGTTGTGTGTTGTTATTGATGATCTGCTACCTTACATAACTACCATTGTGAATGAATCACTCAGCTCAGGATGTTTCCCCTCTGCATTTAGAACCGCTGTTGTCCGGCCTCTCTTGAAAAAACCCTCTCTAGACCCCGAAAACCTGAAAAACTATCGGCCCGTGTCCAACCTGTCCTTTCTGTCCAAGATAGCTGAAAAGAGTGTACTTCTCCAGCTCCAGGCTCACTTAGAACATCACAATCTCCTCTATCCGTTGCAGTCTGCCTAAAGTGCTGGTCATAGCACTGACTGAACTGCTCTTCTGAAGATAGTTAACTATCTTCTTTCTGCTCTTGATGATGGTAAGGTTTCTCTACTCTCCCTGTTAGACCTATCCTCTGCCTTTGACACTATAGATCACTGTACCCTTCTATCTCGACTGCAACATACCTTTGGTATCTCCGATAAAGCTCTTTCATGGTTCCGTTCATACCTTTGTGGTCGTACTCAGGTTGTCTTTGTTAACGGCTTCTCTTCTCACTCAGCTGGTCTGGAGTATGGAGTTCCCCAGGGTTCTGTTCTGGGCCCCATTCTCTTCGTTCTTTATACACAACCTATTTCTAACATTGCTACTCACCATGGCATCTCCCACCACTGCTTTTCTGATGACAATCAGGTTTACAGGTCTGACGATATCTCTCAGCTTCCTTCTATCATTGAACGAACTCAGTCATGCATTTCGGACATCAAGGCTTGGATGACTGACAACAAATTCCAACTTAACAACGACAAGACTTACTTAAATTATTTTCATTGTCCCCAAGAGGATTTTGTCTACAAACTCGCTCCCTACTTCTATCCAACTAGAGAACTCTCTCATTCAGACTTCTGCAAGCGTTCGCAATCTTGGCTACACACTGGACCAAACACTTTCTTTTCAAACTCAAATTTCCTCTGTCTGTCGTGCTTGCTATCTGGAACTCCGTCGCATTGCTTCTGTTCGTCATCTTCTCTCTGAAGACGCCACCAAAACTCTTATCTCTGCCTTTGTTCTCTCTCGCTTAGACTACTGCAATTCCCTTCTTGCTGGTTGCCCACAAAATCTTCTCGCTAAATTGCAGAAAATTCAGAACAATGCTGCTCGCCTTGTACTGAGGTGTTCCAAATTCTCTCACTCTACCCCAATGCTTGAATCTCTTCACTGGCTTCCTGTCGGAAGGCGTATCGAATACAAGCTCTCTCTGCTCTGTTACAAATCCCTGAATGGTCTGGCTCCTTCTTATCTCGCTGATCTTCTGAACCTTTACACACCTCTTAGACAGTTACACTCCTCTTCTGACACTTCTCTCCTCCAGATCCCTCGTTACCGCCACAAAGACCCTTGGCGAACGCTCCTTCTCTTTCCAGGCCGCCTCCTCCTGGAATAGACTCCCTTTACCTCTCCGTTCTGCCAACTCCCTTTCTTCATTTAAGTCTTCTCTCAAAACTACTCTCTTCAAATCATAGCCTGCTATATTTCTTTTCAAAGTACTGTGCCCCTTCCATCCGCGTGTGTTTGTGTGCATGCGTGTAGTATGCGCGTGTGTGTTGCGCGTGCGTGCGCGTGTGTGCGTGCGTGCGTGTGTGTGTGTGTGTGTGTGTGTGTGTGTGTGTGTGTGTGTGTGTGTGTCTGTTTAGTGCGTGCGTCTGTCTGTGTTTAGTGCGTGCGTGTGTGCGCGCGCCGTGTGCGTGTAATAATATATTTTTGTAATTTCTTTATTTATATTGCTTGCTGGTTTATTCATTTATTATTGTAAGCGCTTAGGGCTTTTTTAAGATTAGGTGCTATAAATGCTTATTATTATTATTATGATTATTATTATTATGATTATGATTATTTTTATTATTATTATTATATACGACTACGACTGGAACTTCTTCTTTTTTTTCAAGGCCAAGGCCAGCAACCTTGTATGAATTGAAAATAGCATTTGGACATGGTATTTCTACCCTTCTTCCAAATTCGATTGAAACCCAACTGGCATTAAAAAAAAAAAGCATGACCCACACAAAACTAGAAACATATTTCCTATTCCGCTTCGTGGACCGAGAACAACATTAATATTCTCTAATTCTCTACATATTCTCTAGTGACGTAAAATAAAATTGAAAAAATCCTGAAACGGACTGCAACGTCACTGGAACATACAACAAACAAACAGGCACGCAACAAGTGTAAAGTGACGTTATTTATTCACAAGAGACACAACAAAACAACTGGATATTTCGGCGAATGTGCCTTTATCAACATAGACACACAAGAAAACAGCAAACAGCAAAAAAACAATACTTCCTCTCTACAGTCCAATCTGTGAATGAGACCTAGGGGAAGACGGGGTAAAAAGCGCATGGGCGGGTAAGAAGCTCACCCCAATTATCTCATGAAATGAAGCAAAAATTTCAGTCTCATTTTGCCCATGAGACGAGCCTTAATGTCTCATGGGCAAATTTGACTGAAATTTTCTTTATTTCATGAGATAATTGGGGTGGGCTTCTTACCCGCCCATGCGCTTTTTACCCCGTCTTCCCCTACGTAAAATAAGAGAGCGAGAGAGAGAGAGAGAGAGAGAGAGAGAGAGAGAGACTGTCAAAACTTCAAATACTTTATAATTTTTTACAAGGATAAGAATTTAGGCTGGGCCGAGTCTTCCATTCTGTCCTTGGTTCTAAGCATGCAATACATAACTAATACCATAAATGAACATTGAGACACAGGAACATCGCCAACAAGAAAACAACAACTAACAGTAATATAGCAACAACATGGTAGGCAGAGCATCAACATCAGCAACAAGAACAAGCAAAACAGAAAACTAACCGACCAAACAAACAAAGATATAAATGAAAAACACCTCTTTTATTACAATTTACTTCTTCTACTAGTACTCCCATTACTACTCCTACTACTATTAGGGGAAGACGGGGTAAAAAGCGCATGGGCGGGTAAGAAGCCCACCCCAATTATCTCATGAAATGAAGCAAATTTCAGTCTCATTTTGCCCATGAGACGAGCGTTAGTGTCTAGCATTCGTCTCATGGGCAAATTTGACTGAAATTTTCTTTATTTCATGAGATAATTGGGGTGGGCTTCTTACCCGCCCATGCGCTTTTTACCCCGTCTTCCCCTATTGCTAATACCACCATCGCCACACACCACCACCACCACCACCACCACCACCACCACTACTACTACTACTACTACTACTACTACTACTACTACTACTACTAGGGGAAGACGGGGTAAAAGCGCATGGGCGGGTAAGAAGCCCATCCCAATTATCTCATGAAATGAAGCAAATTTCAGTCTCATTTTGCCCATGAGACGAGCGTTAGTGTCTAGCATTCGTCTCATGGGCAAATTTGACTGAAATTTTCTTTATTTCATGAGATAATTGGGGTGGGCTTCTTACCCGCCCATGCGCTTTTTACCCCGTCTTCCCCTACTGGTTATTTATAGAGCGCTTAACTCCCTTTGCAGGGAGCTCAAAGCGATGAACAAAGGCCTAAACACTAACATACAGACAAACATACACATTAAAACAAGACAAGAATAAAAGAATAATCAACATGAAGACAAGTATCAATGAATATAAACATTAAAAACAATAATTATAGCAGTTAAGTCTCAATGAAGACAAATGAATGAGACTGTTAATACAAAATAAATGAATTAATCTCTCTCTCCCCCCTCTGACAACTTTTTCGTTGCCACTGGGATTAACGTGTGCTAAGTACATGGGCACACGGGACCTCGGTTTATCGTCTCATCCGAAAGACTCCACGTTCAGACCATAAGGCCTAGTGCAGAGTGAGAGGAAAAATCCCCTGTACCCAGGTTCGAACTCGGGTTTACTTGACACAAGGCGAACGCGTTACCTCTGTGCCACTCTACACCTTCGCAGGATATAGGGGAAGACTGGGTAAAAAGCGCATGGGCGGGTAAGAAGCCCACCCCAATTATCTCATGAAATAAAGAAAATTTCAGTCAAATTTGCCCATGAGACGAATGCTAGACATTAACGCTCGTCTCATGGGCAAAATGAGACTGAAATTTGCTTCATTTCATGAGATAATTGGGGTGGGCTTCTTACCCGCCCATGCGCTTTTTACCCCGTCTTCTCCTAATACATTTATTCCAAAAACATACAGGAATTAATAGCTTCCACCCTCCATAATGTACGGAGGAATTCACCACACACTATTAAGACCAACATAATCTATTTCTATACTTGTACATTAATGAAAACGTTTTACATCAGTGGATAGGCCACCGTCTAGACAGCAAAGTGGAATGGTCTTAAAATTCGCTTTCTCTGAGTTAAAAAAAAAAGGCTGTTGTTTTTGTTATCTACGTTCTACGGACTATGGTGGACAAAGGAGTATAAGTTTGTTCGTCTTTTTTGTCTGTCTGTTCGGGCTATTTATCGTGAACCGCTGAACATAATCGCTTCAAATGCTGTGTGGTGGTGCATCACCTTTAAGTGGGAGGAGACCATGGCCAAACCATAACTGTGCTGACTTGTGACCTTGAAGTTTGTCATTGAAAATCGAGATTTCTTTCTTTGCGCTTGAGACCGTTGGATTCACGATGTTCAACACTTGGTATGTGGGTACATTGGCTAATGGTGGTTCCAAATAGTGGGTATCGATTAAGGTCGAGGTCAAGGACGTTGACCTTGGAGGTGTGAAATTGGTGTTTTAGCCATTCACATTTTTGGATTTATAGGCTTGAAATATTGCAGGAAGGTAGACTGGCTTAAGGTTATGTGTGGTGCAAAGTATTGATTACCTTGATGACCTTGACCTTCACTTTTGACTCTGGCTCTTTTAGCTGTGGCTATTCTGTAAACACCATTGGGCGTGCATCCACATAACCTTACATTTATTCGTAATCAGCATGACCTAAGGAACGCATTGGGACATATTTAAGGCTGTTACATAAAAACCATTAATCGTACACACATGTAACTACATTATATTCTCGATCTGCAGCGGGAGACATTCTGAAGGTTTTTTTCCCCCTTGACCTTTGACCTTGACTTTTTGTCTGCCAGTCCACGCTGTTTCTCGTGAACCGCTTGACGGAGTCACTTCAAATTTTGTGTGGAGGTGTCAAACAGAGCTAGGGTTAAGAAGTGTGTGTGTGTTTGGGGGTGGGGTGGGTGGCAGGTCATGGGGCGGAACTGGCAAAGCGACCCACTTGTTTTCTAAAATGATATTTTAAGGTATTATATTTGATATCTAAGCAGTTTTCTACCTCCATATAAAACCAAAGATAGTGGACATTAATTAAATTTAAAAGCTCTCTGATCTTATGAACGCATGCTTGATTTAGTCCTCAGATTATGCCGAGTTTCTTAAGATGCATTTGTACTGAGATCTTAGGCCTGGTACACAGTACATCCGGATTTTCTGCGCGGAAATAATCAATAAGTACAAGAAAAAAATGGGGAAAAATACGGATTATGGGGAAATACGGACATGTCCGCTTATTTTCTTCTTCTTTCTTTTACTTATTTACTGATTGCGCATGGGTTTCCGCACGGAACATCCGCGTGTATGTGTACACGGCCTTAGTGCTGCACCCTTGGGGAATGGTTGGCCTTTGGGGACCCTCTCCGACGCCAAGAGTCCTAAAGTGATCTTGGTTGAACGAACGAACGAACGAAATTTTATTTATACAGGGTAATGAGAAAGTATACATACTTGTTTACACCCAGCCCTGTGTAAGAAAGTTGAGAGTGAGGATGTACCACGAGCAAGGCATCTTTACTAGAACCATTATTTCAGCCAAGCCTTCCGGAGCGTTTGAACGGAGCGATCGACCTAGGACCCTCAAATTTTCCATGCGGATAAGTAGTCAGTATATCTGGGCCCAAGTTCGAAGACGGTCATTGGTCAAAGGTCAAGGGTCACTGGAGCCGAAAATGCTGCCGGCGCCGCTGGTTGATCTAGCGTCTTCACGCTCTGGTTTACATGGGCTATTATTTGGAGAATTTTTTTATTTTAAAATCTCATTAAATTTTCGATCACGTTTTTGTTATTTGCCAGGACTGTCGCTAAAAACATCTTCAGACCTATCTAAAACTGTCTCAGTAATAATAATAATAATAATAATAATAATAATAATAATGAATATTTATATAGCGCGATAGTGGGCTCATCACGCTTTACAAAGGCATCACAAAAATATTGGGGGGAAAATAAACAGGTACATACTAGTTATACTTAGCAGTAAAATCATTAAAAAAACCAACAACAACAAAAACCCAAACAAACCGTCGTACATAGAAACAAGCGCGAAATCGCAATAGTTTGTGGCACGAGGTCTATTTTTACCACTCCAATCATGAGTTACCTCCCCTGGATTTTCAATAATTTTAATCTGTAAACCAGAATGTTATCTCTGCACCATTTCGTAACTTTTTATATCTTTTGGAAAACATTTAAAACTATGTATCCTACTTATACTCATCAAAAGAAGCACCGCATACTCGTCGTGTCTGTTGTAGTGTCTGTATTACGTATGTTTATTATTTTGTACGCTTTTAAAATACATCATTTTAAAGAGCGGCCAGAAGTGTAGCCTCCATTTGAAGTGCGGGTAACTATCGCCAGGAATGGAGTTTTCTCCCCTGGTCTATTAATAAAAGTTTAAGATATAAAAATTTTAATATATGTAAATATATATAAATATATAAATACTCTGTACATATATTTTTAACATATGTAAATACTTCTTTTAAAATAAATAATGCCTATATAGGTTTTTATAAATAAAAAAAGAGAACATTATTTTAACCTAGTAGCCTTGGATTTTAATACAACAGGGAGGGTTGTATCTAGGCAAATCTACTAAAGAATTTTAAGATACAAATTTTATACATACACAGTTACTTACTCGATGCCTAATGACATTACTAACTATTTTTAAAACATTTTAAAAAGGATGCTCCCCATTTCAAAATCAAAATCTTGCGCTTTTAGAATCCCTCCCCCATACATTTTTATGTTTGTCCATGTACTTGTATATGTCCTCTTACGTTTATGTATTGTCTTTTGTTTATTTACAACTAACAAATGTCCCATATGTGCCTTCCCAGGTCGAGAGGACGTAAAATTCCAAAATTACTACTAATTTGAAGTGCGGGGATATGTCCCATATGTGCCTTCCCAGGTCGAGAGGACGTAAAACCCAAATTCATTCATTTGAAGTGCGACAATTTTGGACCGACAGACAGACCGACCGACAAAGTGAGTTATAGGTTTGTGGCTTGAGCCACAAACAAAAACATGTCAACAGGTTTGATGTATAGACAAACAGACCCGGGTAAACCTATTAATATGCAGACCCCTATTATGTCCTCGTTAGAGGGGACTATTGACGACCTAATACCGTGCCGGTCCAGCTATGGCGATATTATTCACGCCAGAGGGCAGTCAATGCATTAGGGGCTTATCACGCGATTTACTTACTTGGGCGTAGTGAGAGAGAGAGTGATGGTAGGACCACTCACTGTCTCTCTCTCTCTCTCTCTCTCTCTTTCTTTATCCCCAACTAATAATATAGAGAGGATTAGCCCCACACGAGCGTCATGCCCTCTGGTGTGAGAAAAATCGCACTAAGTCTCTCATTGACACACAGATGCTGTCAGGAAAATCGTACCGAGACAGAAAAGAAAGTTACTGTGGCCCAATTCTATCAATCCATTATACTCATTTATAGTGGCGTCTGTCAGTCTTTCACTACTACTGCAAAACACGAGACGTTTGCGTGTGTATGTATGGGCACATGTGTATGTGTGGTGTGTGCGCGTGTGCACGCACGCTTGTCTCTGTGTGTGTGTGTGTGTGTGTGTGTGTGTGTGTGTGTGTGTGTGTGTGTGAGTGTGTGTGCGCACTCACGCGTGTGTGTGTGTGTGAGTGTGTGTTGACGAAAACAAGACTAAGATAAAATAAAAAGACAAAAAGAGATGGGCATGCATAATGATGCAAGGAGAGAGAGAGAGAGAGAGAGAGAGAGAGAGAGAGAGAGAGAGAGAGAGAGAGAGAGAGAGAGAGAGAGAGAGAGAGAGAGAGAGAGAGACCGACAGAGAGAGAGAGAGAGAGAGAGAGAGAGAGAGAGAGAGAGAGAGAGAGAGAGAGAGAGAGAGAGAGAGAGAGAGAGAGAGAGAGAGAGAGAAGAGAGACACACACACACACACACACACACACACACACACACACACACACACACACACACACATTTCGTGTTACACTGATTGAAATTTTTGCCCCAGTCTCGAACACCCCTCTTTCCCCCCCACGTATTGCTTCCTTCCATTGATTAAGCTTAGGCCGGGTTCACATTAGACGCGTAAGTTCCGTACGGAAAACCCTAAATAAGTTGAAAAGAAAGAAGGATAAAAATTTACGCATTTAGGGGAAATTCGGACGTGTGCAAATCTGTTCCCTTCTTTGTTTCACTTATGTATGGATTGCGCACGGGTTTCCGCACGGAATATCCGCTTATGTGTGTACACGGCCTTAGTCTACATAGCGAAGTCTGTATCAAAGAGGAAAAAAAAAATTAGGGGCAAGCAAACACGCGAATCGCTTAACCAACTTTTCCTTTGGCGTCCATTACACCCCCAGTACACATAGGCCACGTCCTCGCTACGTCCTCCACGACCACGCAGAACGTAGCTGATCGTAGCGTGGTCGTGGCGTATCGTACTGTAGTCGGGCGTAACGTAAGTAAGAGCGTGGTGGGGTCTTGGTAGGAGCGTGGAGTAACGTAAGTAAGAGCGTGGTGGGATCTTGGTAGGAGCGTGGAGTAACGTAAGTAAGAGCGTGGTGGGGTCTTGGTAGGAGCGTGGAGTAACGTAAGTAAGAGCGTGGTGGGATCTTGGTAGGAGCGTGGAGTAACGTAAGTAAGAGCGTGGTGGGATCTTGGTAGGAGCGTGAAGTGCGTGAAAAGCTGCATTTTAAAGATCCACCAGATCACGTGTCAAAATCACGGGTTTCACGTGTTTTCCCTCTTATAGCTGGTAAGAAATCTTGTTTTGGCCAGGTTTCACTCGTACTCCCAATACTAATGCCCCCAAATTCAAACCGAAACATCATTTTAAAGATCAGCCTCAACTTGAATTTGGGGGTATGTGCATGTGGGTCACAGCTACCCAGAAAAAAACCAAGGGACTTAATCGTGGCGCTTCAGTGTGTCTTTAAAGCTAAGCGCATTTTAAACATGCTAAAAATACACCGGTAGCGAGGACGTGGCAGGAAAAAAGGAAGCGTGCCGGGATCGTAGAGAGAACGGGGACAACGTAGCGCGCGGCAGCGTGGTGAGCATGTGGTCAGCCGAAGGGGAGATTTACGAAAGCGCGTATTGGCATATCAGAAACAAAATTACGAAAGCGTCAAATCGGCATACGTAAGCGCGGATTTTTTTTTTTTTTTTCAATTTTGAGCACAGATTTCCAAAGAGAGAGAGAGAGATGTGACATGTCTATGTGGTGTGTCACATCATTGATAAGAAATAAGTGCCATTATGACAAACTAGCCTGTAACACCATTGCTGATTTGTGTCATGAACAGCTGGCCGAGTTTGCATTTCTCGTGTCTCCCGTGCTCCACACTCATTTTCTGATAGGTCACCTTCCGCGCTTTCGTAACATGGGTTTATACGCGCTTTTGAAACATATCCGGGTCAGAAATCCGCGCTTTTGAATGTCGCCCAGCCTAAGTAGTGGCGGAGTACTGACAGCCGTAGTGGCAGCGTAGGACCGCGCCTAGAGCATGGCTAAAATGTTTCAGCTGTAGGTCTCACTCCTCAGATCGTAGTGAGGTCGCGGCTGCAGTCACATTTTGAGGAGCATGTCCACGACCTCGCCAGAGAAAGGAGTGAGAGAGAGAGTTTAAAGACCCATTGACCCACCACGATTAAGTCCCTTGGGTTGTTTTTTTCTGGGTAGCTGTGACCCACATACAAATTCCCCCAATTCAAATTGAGGCTGCTCTTTAAAATGTTTCGTTTTGAATTTGGGGGCATTTGTGTGGGAGTCAAACCTGGTCAAAACAAGATTTCTTACCAGCTATAAGAGGGAAAACCCGTGAAACCCGTGATTTTGACACGTGATCTGGTGGGTCTTTAAAAATCTGTTGATTAATTTTTTGGTATTGGTGGAAAAAGCAAATACCGGTTCATATTTTCCCAGTTTAGAAATATGACTTGGTGTGCAGTTTAAAAAAAATGCCGGGGCTTTTGAAATTGGAAGGGATTGAATGAATGTATGGCATTGTAATGTCCACTTTGGCAGATTATTGGGACCGCAAACTGTGTCCAGTATCAATGTTCCCAGAGTTCTTATTGTCTCCTTAATGTGCACTGCCAATTGATTCCATCACTATCCTCAGCAGCGGGAAACAGATGACGCCAGCTTGATTGCTTCCACTTCAGTGGGAGAATCACTTTCCATAGTAATAGTATCAAAGACTTTCTCTTTCGATGATTGAAAATCAATTCAACATAGGCCAGAATGGTTTTCGATCCCTTGAAGTACATTGCGTCCCCCATCACACACACACGGAAACACACACACACACACACACACACACACACAAAGAAGCGCGCGCACACACACACACGCGCGCGCGCAGAAGCACGCACATACAGAAGCACACACACACACACACACACAAACAAACAAGCGTGAGCGCGTACAAGTACACATTAGTGCACACGCAAACACGAACACATAAGCATGCGCGCGCGCACACGAACGCATAGAGAGAGAGAGAGGGAGGGAGAGAGAGACGGAGAGAGAGAGAGAGAGAGAGAGAGAGAGAGAGAGAGAGAGGGAGAGAGAGATAGACAGAGGCAGAGATAGACATTATGTAGAGAGAGAGTGAGAGAAACAGACAGACAGAGACGAAAGAAAGAGATCAAACCAGACAATGGAATGTAATCTACAGTAGAAGCGTGGCATACAAAGACTGTTTAAGACATGCATACATAATAACATATTCACACCAACACTGGCCAGGTTTTGTGCTCTATATGATTAAAAACGTTTAATCGCACTAATGTGTTCTATATTAATCACAAAGCGTACAGAAATATAATCCAGTTATACAATATAGGCAATAATAAACACTGCAATGAGAGCTAAATTACATTCTTCAGTTGTGGTTTAGAATACACGCATGCACACACACGTCATGCACATATAAATAAAATCATCAAAAACAAAATGTACACTTCGTCGGTTTTGAATCAAGCATTGAATAAGCAGCTTTATTTATGGTAGAATGGACACTGTGACAGAATGGACACTGTGACAGAATGGACACTGTGGTAGAATGGACACTGTGACAGAATGGACACTGTGGTAGAATGGACACTGTGGTAGAATGGACACTGTGGTAGAATGGACACTGTGGTAGAATGGACACTGTGACAGAATGGACACTGTGGTAGAATGGACACTGTGGTAGAATGGACACTGTGACAGAATGGACACTGTGACAGAATGGACACTGTGGTAGAATGGACACTGTGACAGAATGGACACTGTGGTAGAATGGACACTGTGGTAGAATGGACACTGTGGTAGAATGGACACTGTGACAGAATGGACACTGTGACAGAATGGACACTGTGATAGAATGGACACTGTGGTAGAATGGACACTGTGGTAGAATGGACACTGTGACAGAATGGACACTGTGGTAGAATGGACACTGTGGTAGAATGGACACTGTGGTAGAATGGACACTGTGGTAGAATGGACATGTGACAGAATGGACACTGTGACAGAATGGACACTGTGACAGAATGGACACTGTGACAGAATGGACACTGTGGTAGAATGGACACTGTGGTAGAATGGACACTGTGGTAGAATGGACACTGTGGTAGAATGGACACTGTGGTAGAATGGACATTGTGGTAGAATGGACACTGTGACAGAATGGACACTAGAATGGACATTGTGGTAGAATGGACACTGTGGTAGAATGGACACTGTGACAGAATGGACACTGTGGTAGAATGGACACTGTGGTAGAATGGACACTGTGGTAGAATGGACACTGTGGTAGAATGGACACTGTGGTAGAATGGACACTGTGGTAGAATGGACACTGTGGTAGAATGGACACTGTGGTAGAATGGACACTGTGGTAGAATGGACACTGTGGTAGAATGGACACTGTGACAGAATGGACACTGTGGTAGAATGGACACTGTGGTAGAATGGACACTGTGACAGAATGGACACTGTGGTAGAATGGACACTGTGACAGAATGGACACTGTGGTAGAATGGACACTGTGACAGAATGGACACTGTGACAGAATGGACACTGTGACAGAATGGACACAGAATGGACACTGTGACAGAATGGACACTGTGGTAGAATGGACACTGTGACAGAATGGACACTGTGGTAGAATGGACACTGTGACAGAATGGGAAATTCGGGAGAAAATGGGAAAAAAGGTGTGGAGAAGAGAGAAAGCTATGATTATGAACACGCTACAGGAAAGAAGGAACAAAAATATTTTCCTTCTAATTTAGCTTTGTTTAAAAAAAAAAAGTTTTTCTTTCGTGTGCGTGAATACATTTTTAGAGAGCTCATGTTTCGGAAAGCGTTTTAGCATAAAGATGGCCTATTAAAAATAAAAATGAGTTTTCAAAGAACATGCACATATAAACGCACACACACAACCCACACGCACGCGCGTGCGCACACACACACACACACGCAGACACACGTATACACACACGCGCGCGCGCGCGCACACACACACAAGCACCGCAAAATCACGTGCCCACACACAATTATCAATATAGTCAATCCCAAAGATGTTCGTAATTGCAATTTACAAAACGCATGTCCTAACTCCTCTGTTTTGTGTGTGACCGCCTTGCACGCTTTCTGTCTAGGGACAAGAGCAATCTGGAAGCCATTTCCAGAACAACAAGAGGGGGAAATCAGAGAAAATTGACAGCTAAAAAATATTGGCTAATAAAGCAAGCGCGCACACATACACACACACATATACACATGCACACACACACACACACACTCTCTCTCTCTCTCTCTCTCTTTCTGTCTCTCGCATAAGGACAGAATGGAAGACTAGGCCCAGCTTAAATTATTTTCCTTGTAAAATAAAGTTTCTGAATTCTGAAGTCTCTCTCTCTCTCTCTCTCTCTCTCTCTCTCTCTCTCTCTCTCTCTCTCTCTCTCTCTCTCTCTCTTCTATTCACCCCTTGTGTTCCTCTACTCCATAAAAGAGAAGGGTATGCAAGAAACCAGAAGACTGTTAACACATCCATAGATCTCTGTTGGCTCTCGCATGTTGAGTTTTGCCACAGGTACTATGAAAACCCGATCATTCATCTCGCACTACGATTTGTTCCCCCTTAGAATTTCTGATTTTGCCCAACCCACCTCTCTCTCGGTACTCGGTACAAGGATATCCTCACTCCATGTTTTCTTTTAAGCTTTAAATGTGCAGTTTTACTCATTATCTAATCGCTTAAAATGTAAAGCATTCGTCTCTTACCCTCCCTTTCTCTAAAATTGTGTAACAAGGCTGGTGTTTTCACAACGATTTTTGGTTTGTTCGTTTCTTTCTTTCATTCTTTTTTAACACCCTAGTCCTCTGCCATGTATTGTGTGGGCTAGTGTTATTGAGCCAATAAAGAATAGGTTAAATTATTGCCTCTCTCTCTCCATCTCCTCTCTCTCTATCTCTCCCTCCCTCCCTCCCTTTCTAACCCTCACGTCTCTCCCTAACATCATTAATTTTGTTGTCCTAACAAAACTAAAAAAGCCTGTTCTAATAACACACCAAGCCAGCTTTAGTTCAGGTCAGTTCAGCTCAAGGTTCTTTTGCACCCCCACCCCACCCCTCAATTTAAAAAAAGCAGTCAAGTAGCAAGCTCAGCCACTACCAGATGAAGAGGCCGTCCATCCTCAATGGCCAGCAATCGGAGGCAGTCCAGGATAAACTAAAACAGGAGGGTGTTTCTACCAGATGAAGAGAGGCCGTCCATCCTCAATGGCCAGCAATCGGAGGCAGTCCAGGATAAACTAAAACAGGAGGGTGTTTCTACCAGATGAAGAGAGGACGTCCATCCTCAATGGCCAGCAATCGGAGGCAGTCCAGGATAAACAGGAGGGTGTTTCTACCAGATGAAGAGAGGACGTCCATCCTCAATGGCCAGCAATCGGAGGCAGTCCAGGATAAACTAAAACAGGAGGGTGTTTCTACCAGATGAAGAGAGGACGTCCATCCTCAATGGCCAGCAATCGGAGGCAGTCCAGGATAAACAGGAGGGTGTTTCTACCAGATGAAGAGAGGACGTCCATCCTCAATGGCCAGCAATCGGAGGCAGTCCAGGATAAACAGGAGGGTGTTTCTACCAGATGAAGAGAGGACGTCCATCCTCAATGGCCAGCAATCGGAGGCAGTCCAGGATAAACAGGAGGGTGTTTCTACCAGATGAAGAGAGGACGTCCATCCTCAATGGCCAGCAATCGGAGGCAGTCCAGGATAAACAAGAGGGTGTATCTACCAGATGAAGAGAGGACGTCCATCCTCAATGGCCAGCAATCGGAGGCAGTCCAGGATAAACAGGAGGGTGTTTCTACCAGATGAAGAGAGGACGTCCATCCTCAATGGCCAGCAATCGGAGGCAGTCCAGGATAAACAGGAGGGTGTTTCTACCAGATGAAGAGAGGCCGTACATCCTCAATGGCCAGCAATCGGAGGCAGTCCAGGATAAACAGGAGGGTGTTTCTACCAGATGAAGAGAGGACGTCCATCCTCAATGGCCAGCAATCGGAGGCAGTCCAGGATAAACAGGAGGGTGTTTCTACCAGATGAAGAGAGGCCGTACATCCTCAATGGCCAGCAATCGGAGGCAGTCCAGGATAAACAGGAGGGTGTTTCTACCAGATGAAGAGAGGACGTCCATCCTCAATGGCCAGCAATCGGAGGCAGTCCAGGATAAACAGGAGGGTGTTTCTACCAGATGAAGAGAGGCCGTACATCCTCAATGGCCAGCAATCGGAGGCAGTCCAGGATAAACAGGAGGGTGTTTCTACCAGATGAAGAGAGGCCATACATCCTCAATGGCCAGCAATCGGAGGCAGTCCAGGATCAGCAGGAGGGTGTTTCTACCAGATGAAGAGAGGCCGTCCATCCTCAATGGCCAGCAATCGGAGGCAGTCCAGGATCAGCAGGAGGGTGTCTCGCTCCTCGTCCGTCTTTGTGGCGCTGAAGATGAAGTTCTGGATATCCGCCACGGTCATCCCCGGGATCCCCACCTCGCCCGCTGAGCTCACCCCCATTCCTCCTCCTCTTCTTCCCCCTTCAGGCACTGGCGGTGTGGCCAGGATTCCGTACTTGTTGAGGATATTCTGTGTGGAGGAATCAAAGGTGGGTGGCTGACTGTTAGTATTTTGTGTGGGCAACTACTTCAAGTTCAAGTATACATTATATGAGAGAGAGAGAGAGAGAGAGAGAGAGAGAGAGAGAGAGAGAGAGAGAGAGAGAGAGAGAGAGAGAGAGAGAGAGAGAGAGAGAGAGAGAGGCAAACAGACAGACAGAGAGAAGAATGAACCATGAATGTAAGATATGGATAGAACGTGGTAATAAAGTTTGTATGAAGGCGGATCGAGGAGGGCGCGGGTGGTTACTGACTTCCCTCTCACCCTCTCTTCTCGCACTCTCTCTCTTACCTACCCCCTTTCTCTCCCCCTCCCCCACATTGTCTCATCCTCCCTTCCCGACCCTCCAAATGCATGCCGCGCGCGCGCGCGCGCGCGCGCGCGTGTGTGTGTGTGTGTGTGTGTGTGTGTGTGTGTGTGTGTGTGTGTGTGTGTGTGTGTGTGTGTGTGTAGGTATACATATTATGATGTATGCACGCACGCTTATGTGTGTGTGTGAGTGTAAGCGTCTTCGCGCGTGCACACGTATGCATATGTGTTGCGTACGTAACACGACAACACTACACTCACATACTGCTTTTCTTTTGGGGGGAGGGTGTCGTTTTTGTGTGTGTGTTTTGGGAGGGATTCTTCTTGTACTACGCTCAGACCTTGGAGAAGGCGCCGTGTTCCAGCAGGTCGTAGCCCATGGGCGTCAGCAGGTCCAGCATGGTCCTCAGCCTTTCCCGCAGCATCCGCTCCGTGCCTCGGCTGTACCTCTCCCCTGCCAGGGCCTGAAGACCACCCAGCCCCGCCCAGGTCCACGGGATGGACAGCCAGACAGCCAGCCAGCCAGACAACCAGC
Organism: Phymorhynchus buccinoides; assembly: GCA_017654935.2. NCBI lineage: Eukaryota > Metazoa > Mollusca > Gastropoda > Neogastropoda > Raphitomidae > Phymorhynchus > Phymorhynchus buccinoides. The sequence goes on from CM065699.1 coordinate 21,795,908, forward strand.
CAGCCAGACAACCAGACAGGTAGACAAGGAGACACACACGTGAATAACATAGGAACGTCATATAAGAGCGTCCTAATAGACCTACGTGTCATCTGTCCTTCGTGTCAACAGTCCTGCGTGTCGTTAGTCTTACGTAGCAACTGGTCCTAGGGTTAGGGATAGGGTTAGTAGGACCATCACACGTGTTGATAATTCTTGCAGACGACGTATGAAAGGCTCAATAACACAAATATGGAAAGTTCTGACCTTTAATCCAAGCGAATTTTCAGGATTCAACAACACACTAATTAAACGGCGCATCTAGCCAAAACAGCATGGCAGTGACGACACAAAAGACGGAACGGAACACACATACACTTACAAAACGAAACTAAGATTAGAATGATCAACAGCACGTAAGGTTGCTGTAGATTACACGGACACACATTAGAGATATTAGACACATTAGGCAGCGAGGCATATGTAATCATGGATACATAACAATTACCATAGACACACAATGAGACACAGCAAAACAGACAGGGAGACAGACACATGGACACATAACATAGACACAGAGAGACATATCAATACAGACAAGAGGACAGACACATGGTTACAGAGAGACACACCAATACAGACAAGAGGACAGACAGATGGACACAGAGAGACACACCAATACAGACAAGAGGACAGACACATGGACACAGAGAGACACACCAATACAGACAAGAGGACAGACAGATGGACACAGAGAGACACACCAATACAGACAAGAGGACAGACATATTGACACATAACATAGACACAGAGAGACACACCAATACAGACAAGAGGACAGACAGATTGACACATAACATACACAGAGAGACACACCAATACAGACAAGAGGACAGACACATGGACACAGAGAGACACACCAATAAAGACAAGGAGACAGACAGATTGACACATAGCATAGACACAGAGAGACACACCAATACAGACAAGAGGACAGAGGAATAGATTACAGAAGAGCTCTTCGTTTTTATTTCTTGCCTCTCATTCCTTACCTCTCCCAATACAGACAAGAGGACAGACAGATTGACACATAACATAGACACAGAGAGACACACCAATACAGACAAGAGGACAGACACATGGACACAGAGAGACACACCAATACAAACAAGGAGACAGACAGATTGACACATAACATAGACACAGAGAGACACACCAATACAGACAAGAGGACAGACAGATTGACACATAACATAGACACAGAGAGACACACCAATACAGACAAGAGGACAGACAGATTGACACATAACATAGAGACACAGAGAGATACACACCAATACAGACAGGGAGACAGACAGATTGACACATAGCATAGACACAGAGAGACACACTTAAAAAAACGGTCACATAAGCTCTAAAAAATAGTCAAGCACATGGCAGGATGCTTGGGGGAGCAAAATAATATGTAGAGGAATAGATTACAGAAGAGCTCTTCGTTTTTATTTCTTGCCTCTCATTCCGTACCTCTCCCCGTGGGGGGATAGCGGGGGGGGGGGGGGGGGGGGGGGGTGGGGGGGGGGGGGGTGAGTCTTTTGCATAAATAGTTCCCCCACCTTCTGGAAGTTCTGTGCTTGTAACTCACAGTACACTATTTCCCCTCATTCTAGCTCCTTTCAGTTTTCCACAGAGAGCTATTTGTTTCAAGTTATTTCTTTTAACAGAGGCAAATATTCTTATCATTGATTGTGGTTAGGGATAGGAAAAGACATAACAAGTGGCATGCCACCACAAAACAATGAAAGCCTAATGGATAAAACGCTTTAAATTGGTTTATGCTGGTGACGAGTGTTAACAAAAGGCATGAACTGAAAGGAGCTGAGAAAAGCTACTGTGAACTTCCTCTAATCTGTCACTCTCTTTGACACAGCCTTTTCCCTTTGCTTACTGTCATCTATCTTTCTGTCTTACCGGTCCATTCTCCTGCCTTTAAAAACCCCCCAACCACTTTCAAAAAGATTTCTTCCAGCCGAAATCGAACTTGCTGGGCCTAACTATTTCTTAGTTATTCGCATAACGGCAGCATCACGCATCGGCGCCCATAATTGACACGAAACTGTCTGAGCGATCGAAGAAGAAGAATTCCTTACCTGTTTGCTTATGCGTTGCTTAACAATAAAACGGTCACATAAGCTCTAAAAATAGTCAAGCACATGGCAGGATGCTTGGGGGAGCTAATATGTAGAGGAAATAATAGGAATTGTTCGGAAATAATGAAGTGAGTAATTTCATGGTGTGTGGGAGTGATCTTGCCTAATTCAAAATCGGTCAAACAGGGGGAGTTACTCTACCTTCAGGTAGATCCCCAGCTCTCGGCTCCTGTGTTTGATTAGACTTACATCACTTAGAACACCGTGCGTCATTCTAAAATTGATGTCATTTATATTTTTACGTCACATTTTTGCAAGTTCACTCAGTTTGTGGATACTGGACGCCCCTCATTTTTCTTTTAAAAAAATGTTTGCAAGTCGCTGACTCGCATCCTGCGGTTTCAAGCTTCGACGCCATTGTTGCTTTGTTGCTATGGTATTTGACCGAGTAATGGAGGTAAACAATTATAATTTTCACGAAGTGCTCTCCCCTAGTTTTTTCCCCCCGAAAATCGTCTACTATAGAAGAGCTCTTTGGTTTTATTTATTTCCTCTCATTCCTTACATGTTTGCTGATCATCTCGCCGATGTTGCTGATGGTGTAGCCATCACCCAGACGACGGCCCCGTCGGTGTTGAGCACCCTCCCCCTGTCCCCCGCCTCTTCCCCCCTGGACGGCAGGGGGGAGGGAGAGGAAGGGGGAACAGGGAGAGGGGGAGGGGGAGGAGAAGACTTGATCGGGGGAAGCGAACACGTAGTCCAGGATGCGACGCTCCAGCTGGTAAGCCACCTGCAGACACGGACATATTAATACATTCAAATATATGATGCACGCATGCGCGCGAGCGCGCACTACCCCCCCCCCCCCCCCCCACCACACACACATGTCAGGGGTAAGTTGTAATTTCGACACACACACACACACACACACACACACACACGCACGCACGCACACACGCACACACACACGCGCGCGCGCGCGCACACGGACACACACACTCATCAAAATGTTCGCATTGAAAATGTTCACTGAGAAGCCATAATAGGTAACGTACTCATATGTCCAGTTTTCACTGGTCTCCGCGCTGCATTCAGCCAACACATTCCACTTTCGGAGGAACTCGAAAGAGAAAATTATTTGGAAGACTTTTTGAGAGAGAAAAGAAAAAAAGCAGCTGAAGAACGGCCCAAAAAATTGACAGAAAGCAAAGGGAAAGGGCAGAGTCAAAGAGAGTGACAGATTAGAGGAAGTTGCTAGCAGAGAAATTCAGGAAGGTGGTGGAACTATTTGTATAAAAGACCCCCCCCCCCCCTCCCGGTATCCCCACGGACAGACTCGTGGAGGGTGCGGGGTCGTCCAGCTCCCCGTATGGAGGCACGAGGCATCCACCCACTGCCCCCAGGGGGGGGGGGGGGGGGGGGTGCCTAGGCTACAACTTTGCCGGTGACTCACCTCTCCCAGAAGGTTGTTGCTGTTGCTGTTACCGAAGTCTTCTTCTTCTTCTTCTTCTTCTGTGTCCACCAGAGATATCTCCGTCTCTCTTCTTTTTCCCTCTCTCCTTCTCTCTTCTTCTCCTCTTCTTTCTCCTCCTTCTCCGTCTTCCTCTCTCAGGGACATCATCATCATCATCATGAGGTCAGGGTGCTGCTGGTTCTGTGGTGTTGAAAGGGGGGGTGACGAAGGCGAGGGTGTGGGCATTGCTGCAGCTAGTGCTGCTGCTGCTGCTGCTGCCTCGATCGAAACAAGCAAATTTAGTTGTTTCTTTAGTATATTATTATTACTAGCGCAACGCCGAGTCCCAGTAACGCCTAGTAACGGTAACGCCTAGTAACGGTAACGCCAAGTACTGGTAACGCTGAGTACAGCAAATTTGAAGCGATTCGGTTAAGAAACGGCGGAGTCGTATAGCGCGCGCGTTTCTGAACCGATTCGCTTCCGGGTTGGTACACGGATAGTCACCGTCCCCGGTGATCTTCCTGCCAAATTCGAAGGCAATAGGTCCAGAAACACCGGAGATACGGGCGCCGAGAGGCCGGCGGATGCGCGTTTCGCGCATTTGCCGAACCGCGCAAATGACACGGCCGCCTCGGTTGCCGTTGCCATCGGCCCGTTAGGGCTCACAGCAAATTTGAAGCGATTCGGTCGAAAAACGGCGGAGTTATAAGGCCCGTTTCGTGTTTCAGACACACACACACACACACACACACACACACACGGACAGTTGGCTTATTACTATATGATTATTATAGTATAGTGTGGGACTGGCTCAAGCCTAAGACTCGCGGCTTATAAACGTCCCTTCGCTGAGCACTGTTTTGCTTGCTTAAAGCATGCCTTTAACCCTTTCACCGCCAGCCATTTCTTAGCTACAAAATACCATTAAGCTGAACTGGGTAGAGAACAAAAATGATCTGCAATATTGGGAATTCCTCTATGCCCTGTATAACATTAGGCCTGTCCTTACCTCTCAAAATGAAGAAAGTATGGTCTTCAGATAACAGGCCCTGATTTGTTGCATTTTAGTGATATGGGTGTTAAACCATTGTGGTGCATAAATGTGACATTGGCGATAAAAGGGTTAAAATTATGATTGTAATTCAGTCATCGTATTCGAAAAGTAGTTGGCTAAAATGTTCATCCTCGTCAAGGAGCTTTTTGAATGTGTTTAGTGTTGTGCTCTTTTTAGGTTAGGTGTTATATTGTTTCAGTCATGATCATGGAATCTGTCTAATGAGGCTTTATACCGAACATTCTCTGCCCCTGTCTCGTGCCCTGAGATGCGATTGCCACCTGCTTAAGATTATCGCCCTTGCCTGTCACGAAGTAGTAGTATATACTAAGCACAGAAAATTATCTGCGCCTGACTCGTCGCTAGGTGGCACGAGCAGTTCGGGCCTAAGATCATCGCCCTTTCGTGTCGGCAAGAAGTACAGTCGAAGCTCCCTTATAAGACCTTCAAAAATCACCCACAATGAGGTCGTATAGGGAGGGGTCTTATAGGGAGGTAATTTTAATACTTACAAAGAAGGGCAATGTCTCAGAGAAGTAGGTGTTATGTGGGAGGGAGTCTTACAATGGGAGGTCTTATAAGGGAGATTCCAGTGTAGTATAAAGCCCCATTATATAGCCGGGTAACTCGGTGTCTGTGTGACTGCCTCAATTTCCCCCAGTCTTTGTGTCCAGGCATGGTAATGAAAGAAAAGCGTTTCCCCTCTGAATATACTATAGGGTTTCAAGCGATGTTGTCTTGTGGTGTAACCAAGGGATTAAAAGCCCTTTGTGGTGATCAGGGGATAATTGCTCTTCAAGATGAATACGTAGAACTGCTCAAACTTGGGGAAAAGGACATTTCCTCAAGCATAAAACCCTCTGACATTTTGATTTTGTTCATTCACTTTTCTCTGAATTCAGATAATTCTTTGAAAAATATCATGCCTGGTGTCCCTGTCTGTCTCTGTCAATATGTCCGTCGCTGTCTTTGCCGCTTAACTCTCGTCGCAGTTCTTTATCTCTCTCTCTCTCTCTTACTAAAATTGTGTGTGTGCAAAATTAGAACAAACATATAACAAGACATGTGACTATGTTCGTTCACTATGCACTTTGTCTAAGAGAAGAATCAATGTAATTTGGCTAAAGTTGTTTTTGAGTTATTATCAAGGTATTTCTACTAGCTTGATCGAATGTTGTGCAGTTGATTGTTTATGTCCCCATGTGGATAGGCCAGAGGCCTCACATTAAAAATCTAGTGTTACACTTTTCTCTCTCTTTCTCTCTGTCTCTCTCCCTCTCTCTCTTTCAAGAGGAGAGAAGATGGACAGGGTGAAAGAAAAAGAGCGAAGGAGGGTAGGGAGGGGATGAGAAGAACAGAAAGTAAAGCAGCATTGATTATGGTTATTCATGTTTTCGTATTTATAAGATGTGCTCGGCTGCAGGGAGAGTATTTGTTGAAAGTAAAGGCAAATGAACTGATGGTTCGACAGACTTGAGTGATCGAGTGATTTTAAGTAATTGATGGATTAATTGCGGACTGCTTGATAGATCGATACACGGACGGGATCGATAATCCAGCAACGTGACCACCTTGATTGTTTGACTGGTTAGTTAATTGATGGATTGATTAATAATTGAAGGTGACTCATAGAGACGGGGCGTGGGGTGGGGCAAAATGTGGTTGACTCATGGAGACTGGGTCACAATGAGGGTGATACATGGAGACGGGGCCACAATGAGGGTGACTCATAGAGACGGGGCCACAATGAGGGTGACTCATAGAGACGGGGGCACAATGAGGGTGACACATAGAGACGGGGGCACAATGAGGGTGACACACAGAGACGGAGGCATAGAGAAACAGGATCACACGGCATTGATGCCCACCTATGCGCTGACTGACGGGGTAGAAGTCTAGTCGTGGGGAGGGCTGCCACTGGTTGTGGGCTGCTGCCCGTGTCTCCCCGGCCTCCCTGCTGCAAACTCCTGAGGGACTCAGCCATGTCCTGGGGCTGGGGGATCGGGGGCCGGACGCCACCGTGTCCTCCACCCTGGACCTTTCTGAGGGACTGAGCCAGGACCCGGGGCTCGGAGATAGGGCGAGTGCCGCCGCCGCCGCCGCCTCCTTGGATCCCCCTGAGGGAATGAGCCATGTCCCGGGGGTAAATGATCGGGTGGGAGGCGCCGCCACAGCCCCCCTTGATCCCACTGAAGGTCTGGGCCACGATCTGGAGCTGGTGGGACGGGCTAGTGATGCCAATGCCACTTCCTCAATGGACCCCAATGATGGACTGATCCAGGACTTGGGGCTGGGGTTGGGATATCGGACGGCTGTCGCCAATGCCTCTACCTCCGCAGAAGCCCCTAATGTACTGAGCCATGTCTTGGGACATGGGGATCGGGCCGGTGCTGCCAAAGCCTCTGCCTCCCTGGACCACAATGATGGACTGATCCAGGACTTGGGACTGGGGTTGGGGTATGGGGCGGTTGCCGCTAATGCCTCTACCTCCGCGGAACCCCCTAATGTGCTGAGCCATGTCTTGGGACTTGGGGATCGGGCTGGTGCTGCCAAAGCCTCTGCCTCTCCGGACCCCCCTGATGGACTGATCCAGGACTTGGGGCTGGGGACGGGGTTGGGGGATAGGGTGGGTGCCGTCACTACTGCCACTGCCTCCCACTCCCTCTCCGCGCCGTCTCTCTGCAAAGGTCAGCAGAACGTAATTATGTTATGTATCAGACGAAACGTCTGTCTGTTAGGCAATTTTCTGCCTAATGTTGACAATTTTTAACTTTAGGCAAATCATCTACACATTAGGCAATTGTTCTCATTGAGCGCAACATAATTATATAACAGTCACAAGTGGCGTCTGTCTCATAACAATTCACATCCGGGTCATTGAACTGTCCCCGTCTGATACAAAAACAAACAAACAAACACACGCACGTAATCACACACTAACACACAGCATGACGAAATGACTAAAGGCAAAGAGGAAGGAGAGATGAGCATTATACAGGAGGTTTTTAATAAAAGGCAATACATTCTTGACTCTCACCATGGAGTTTTGCCCGGAGGGGCCGCGGGAGACGTTGTTGAAGAAGAGCTCGTCAGGAGTGGAAGAGGAAGCGGGAGCGCTGTGACGTGTGGTGGGCATGCGCAGAGGGCTGTCCCGGTAGCAGTGACTGGCCCAGTCCCTGTCATCCTCAGCCCCGTAGAATGGCCCGCAGTTCTCCGCTAGCCACTGAGAGGTGGCCTGGTGACGGTCCCTATTCGATTGTACCCCTCCCCCAATTAATAACAGCCCTAGGACTTTTTTTTTTGGGGGGGGGGGGTTGTTGTTGTCAAAGTGGTTATATAACTGGATTATTCTAGAGTACCAAGGGCGATTGCGTACCCCTCAAAATGACGAAAACAATGACGCAACCATGACGTGATTTCTCTACAATTTCTACAATCTCAAGGGGGGTGGGTACGCGCGTACCCAACCAACGCGCAGACCTGTTAGTACTCTATACTGTTAGTTGAATTTGGTGTGTGTGTGTGTGTGTGTGTGTGTGTGTGTGTGTGTGTGTGTGTGTGTGTGTGTGTGTGTGTGTGTGTGTGTGTGTGTGTGTGTGTGTACGTGCGCGTATGCGTATGATGTGCGTGTGTGTGCGTTGTGAACCAAAACTTCAGTTATCAAAATGCCAGAGCCCTAACGCGAACAATCGCTTGGACTATAGAGTATAATAAATATTAATAAATTGATAGAAACAAAGTTTATGTACGGGTCCTGAAAGTACACACGCAAAACATACACATACAGACACACATGTACGCACACACGCACACACACACACACACAGGGATTTGGCACAAAAAAGCACAAACGTTTTATGTATGCCCCTGAAAGTACTCACACACACGCACAAATACATACGCCCACACATACGCCCACTCACCCGCTCATGAACGCACACACCGCCCCACCAAACACACACACACACATGCACACGCACGCACACGCACGCACACACACACACACACACACACACACACACACACACACACACACACAACATATATATATATACAATACATTTTTTTCTTTATAGAACACAGATCAAAATCCAAAGTTCACAGTAACTGGTATTGATAAAGATGTTCAGTACATGGCATTTGAATACAAAAGTTGAATAAAACTAAAGTATTCTGCATTCCTAATGCATTAACTTTTAAATCCTTAAGGCCAGTGGGACGGTGCTAGCAAAGTATTGATATTTATCAATCATAACTATATATATGTTTTTAGATTTTTGTGACTCTTGTGATTACAAATCAGGACTTTTTCCTTCTTTCTTTACGTTCTTGGTAAGATTGAGATGGTCATAATGTCATTGTAAAATAAAGTTTCCCCTGAGGAAGTTGTGGTTTCACAACGAAAATTTGGAATATAAATTTCCAGTCTGTTGTGTGTTTTCGAGACAAAAGCGTATATATATAATTTGCTTTGATAAAACTTTTCTGTGTCCAATGTCTGTATTTGTGAACCTCAGAAACAAGACCAGTTAACGTTAACTTTGTGTAATGTTCCGTGTTAAAAAAAAAAAAAAAAAAAATATAAATTGTGCTGATGTCAGGACAGTGCATTGTGCAAAGACAGCTGTTTCGGTCTGTGAAGATCTCATCAGTTTGCATGATCGGCCTGCAATGTGACTGTCCAGTGGATGTCAACTTGAGCAAGAAGACATTCTACAAGAGAATGGTGTCTTCTTTGCACCAAATCGAAAATCCACAATACAAGCAAACCAGCACAGAGTTAAACCAGAAATAGTAAAAATCTTATGACAATCTTATGTAAAATGAAGAAAATAATAATGTTCTGAAATTTTTATTTCAAAAATAGACATGACTAGAGAGGGCCAACTACTGAGATGATATCCAAATTAAGGATAAAAATAGTAGTATGTCATGGTGGAGGCCTAAACTGTATATATATATATATATATATAGTATGAAAGAAAAATCTCAGTGAATAGCCAAGCCTGTACCCCTACTCTGAAGGACTGAAAAGTTAGTGCATTTGAAATGCAGAATAGTTTGCTTTGATATATATATATATATATACACACACTTGACATCCAACCTGACCACCACCCCACCCCCATCGTTCAACCACTCCACCTCCATTGGAATCTGTCCAGGTCACCCAGGTACTCATTGTTAGCCTTGTTGTTGGAGGCGTCAGGGTGCTCCTTCTGGGTCCTCCCTTCCTCCTGGTCCTTGGCTTCGGCCTGGAACAGAGGCAGTTGGGCCGCCATGTCCTGGGATAACTTTTTAGGGTGGGGCTCCATGGCCACGGACGACTGTTGTGGGGGCGCGGTGTTCGGTTAGAAACAAAACAAACACAGAGAGAGAATAGGGGCAAACCGAATCAGTATGAAATGCCACTTCATCCTTAAACCCAGAGCCAGCATATATAAAGCGTTCACGCGAGGCGCGAGCCAGCATTGTTATCGCGGCAGGCGAGAGAGACGGTTCAACGGTTTTTTCTCTGTTGCTTGAGCTACTGTGAGTCAGAACTTCGCAGCAACTAGGCTAGCAGTCTACACCCGATCCCTGGGATTGGTAGCTTTCCCTTTGAAGGTGGACCCTGACGGATGAGTTCTTGTGTAAAAAAACACGTCGAGATCACCAGAAAGACAGCCTTTTCAAGGATCGGAACACTCACTTTGCTTTGGTTTCCTAGAAATTAAACCGTCAAAACGGCGATTCCTCCTTGGCGGAGATAGTAGCCATTTTGGATGGGGTGGGTGGAGGTCACTCATTGTGGTTGAAGCGTTTTCTTTTTTTTGTAGTGCAGTAAAAAACAAAAAGGAGCTATTTCCTTTGTCGTGAGCGAAACTCCTTTAGATAAACTGTATAACATTAAAAAAGAAAAAGAAAAAAAGGCTTGTATTGCGCAACTTTCGTGCAAACGATTAGGCGGCCATTAGAAAAGAGACGGCACATGCATTCTCTTTGGGTGAAATAATTTGACTTCCAGCACCTCCGCCAAGGAGGAATCGCCGATTTGACGGTTTGATTTCTGGGAAACAAGAGCAA
>CM065699.1:21816609-21851609 GCA_017654935.2 Phymorhynchus buccinoides
CGTGTTAGCTATGATGATGATTTTTATCTCATTCTTTTCTTTGTCTATTTTTGTTTGTGGCACAAGCCACAAACCTATAACTCACTTTGTCTGTCTGTCGGTCGGTCGGTCGGTCTGTCGGTCGGTCGGTCCAAAATTGTCGCACGTTTGTGGCAAAATTGTCGCACTCCACAAACGATTGCGAATCCGCGCTTGTCCTCCTCCAATTTGGGTCACAGACAAGACTTTTATTTAGACTAAAGCTGGGATGCAAAACACTGGTTCACAAAATGTGAAACGTAAAAAAAAAAGAAGGGTAGAACCAAAAATCCTAAATGTCACAAAGAGTGATAACATCGCAGCCTACCAACCTTGCAAAAAGAATGAAGCCAGATTTCTCACTTGGTTTAAATGATTTTTTTAATTTTTCAAATGCACATTAAACAAATATTAAACAAACATATCGGCAACAACAAGCTTAAAGCTTATACTGTGCCACTTTACTTCATATAAATTTTAGCATGGCGGCTGGTAAGCACAGATTTCTCACTTCCCACCCGGAAGGTGAAAAGGTGGAAGGTGGGAAGTGTTAAGTATGGCAACAGAGGCAGTGAGTTCACAATGATCCCCACCTGTAGTGTAGGTGAAAGGGTGTGAGTAAAAAACAACAACCCAGCTTCAGTCACATGCGGACTGCGAACTCTTTGTATATTCAGGCGGTGATAGCCACTCACAATGATCCCCACCTGTAGTGTAGGTGAAAGGGTGGGAGTAAAAAACCACCAGCCCACAGTTTCAGCCAGCTGCGGACTGCGAAGTCTGTATATTAATTAAGGCTTTTTGGTTGAAGAAACAAAGGAGGGTGTGAGCCACAGCGGACCTGATTGACCATCAGCAGTTCATAATGGTGGGTTAATAGCTCAACGATTCTTTTAGCGCTGATTCACGCGGAGAGTCGTGACACACGCCCAGATAGCATCAGTCGTAGATAACAGCGGGTTGATTTACAAACAAATAGCCTTATTCAGCATGTTCTTCTTCTTCTTCTTCTGCGTTCCCAGGCCATATGGCCATAATGGGTAAAGTATGCATGTGTCAGGTTTTCAGTTTTCACTGGTCTCCCCGCTGCGTACAGCCGACACATTCCGATTTCGGAGGAGCTCAAAGGAGAAACATTATTTTGATGATTTTTTTTTTTAAAGGCAGGAGAATGGACCAGTAAGGCAGAAAGATAGATGATAGAAAGCAAAGGGAAAAGACAGAGTCAAAGAGAGTGGCAGATTAGAGGAAGTTACAAGCACAGAGCTTCCAGAAGGTGGGGGAACTATTTTTATGAAAGACCTCCCGGTATCCCCACGGGAGGTTCAGGAGACCGATTTAGCGTTGTCCATTGTACTGTTCACCCGTGATGGGACGCCAGATAATGGCACGTCTTCGCCTCATTACTCGCTGATTATACACTCATGACGCATGTGCTGTCGTCATGTGCTGAATCGTCACGTGCTGTCGTCACGCCTGTGCTAAATCACGTGACGACACAAAACTTCCGCGAATGAGTATAACGTGGACCTGGGTTGAGTTTCTCTAGATAACGGTCGCCGCGCGAATAACGCTTACGCCAAACGGGGCCTAAGAAACACTTTGGAAAACGTTTGCGGAAGAATATTACAAGCTCTTGTCTGATTGGTCAAAACATAATAATATTTAAAACAAACTTTAATGGACCAATCAACAACAAGAAACGTATTCACTCCCTACTAGTTCCGGATAGTTCGCCGCTTGCTCGGTGTTTGGCAAGAACAAAACGCCACGCGAACTATCGGCAAACGAAGGGCGTTTCTTAGACCGCTTTCGCCGATTTGAGCGAGCGCAACGTAACGTTAGCCCTTGTGAAACGGCCCCCAGGTATTAGACTTCTCATAGGGGACTCAAATATATCAAATGTATTGCTTACAAAATGAATTGACATACTCTTCTAGCTTCAAAGAAAGGGAAAGTGTAATATTCGATTTCCCCCCCCCTTTTTTTCCCTCTTCAAAATCTCCCTTTCGTGTTCATTTGGCAGGGTTGTTGTGAATACAGTTTTGAGGAAAGTAGCATGTAAAAATAATGACCAAGTGACTGACTTAGATTAAAGTCGTAAAAAAAGTCAGACTTATTAGAATTTTTGCACAACTTAAAACGTTGCTTTCATGGGGTGCAGATTATATACATGTCATTAGTGTACAGGATAAAAAACAACAACAGAATATGAAACTCGTTGCTGATTATAATTTTACAGCCCTTTGAAACTGGTCCTTCATGAACCGTTTAAAAAAAATGTAGAAAAGAGAGTTCTGGTTCTTTGTTTTGAGAGAAATGGTTTCAAAACTGCTAAATAGATATACGCATATTGCTGCAATGTTGAATTCAAAGTAGAAGCATATGTGGAATAGATAAAAGTGAAGGTAAATGGTCTAAAGCAAAAATTACAGAAATTTCATATGGGGGATCGTTGGATGATAGTTCTTTTTCTTCTATGTTCTGGAGTTTTCAAACTGGCGTTTGAATACGCCAGGCAAGTGGCGTGTGCTCTCAACGGCCTATTATTACAATATGGGTTAAAATTCAGCTCTAAAACATGTGTTAAAACAATGTACACAATGTTCAAATTCATGCTCTTGCTTTTCTTCCCGCTCCAAATCCTGCCCTGAGACTTACGTTGCTCTTTCTTGCGCATTGTTACTGATCCAATTAACGTTAGGAGTAAATTACAAGCATCGGTTCAATACAAGACTGTTTTCGTTAGCTTATTTAAAACATTTTTTTTCTTCCTTTATAAATGTCAGACTAAGCTTATCACAGTAACTACGTAGCAATGCGACTTGGTAGCATAGAATATGATACAACGAAACACTTAACAGTACGAACGCTCACCCCACACACGCTTTAGTTTAAATTAACCAAATTCACTAAAAACCAAATACGCTGACACATGCCCTACAACACACACGTACAGACAAACACACACGCGTGCGCAGGAACACACACGCACTCACATCCTCCACACCCACACCTCACATACACCTAACACACACACGCACGCACGCACACATCCACACACACACAGAGACACACACACGCGCGCACACGCTTACGCACACGCACACGCACACACACACCTGGGTGAGGAGAGGGCGTTTTATCAGAAATGGAAGCGGCCACGTCCTGGACTATGCTGTTCAGCTCTGTGGCCACCTCGGGCCTGGAACAAACACCGTTCAACTTCAAGCACACCAGTCGTTTATCTATCTATCTATCCATCTATCTATCTATATAGGGTTGTATTTTGCATTCTTTATATTGCTTTGTCTGTGTTCATTTTTCCTTTTTTATTTCTACTTTTATTTTGTAATGTTTTTTCCCAGAGGGCTGGATGTGAAAAAGCATGTTATTGCTTATTCTGTTACACTCTATGAATAAAATTCATTCAATTCAATTATATATCTATCTGTCTATCTATCTTTGGAGACCAGCATGGACAAAGAGCAACCGTAGCTCGAAATATCTGCTTTTAATAAATATTCCTTTTACAGTTATTTGTACTTGTGTTTTCTTGTTTAATTTTCTGATATCCATCCATCCATCCATCCATCCATCCATCCATCCATCCATCCATCCATCCATCCATCCATCCATCCATCTATCCATCCATCTATCTATCTATCTATCTATCTATCTATCTAATTTGCTTTGATAAAACTGTTTTGTGTCCAATGTCTGTATTTGTGAACCTCAGAAACAAACTTAGTTAACGTTAACTTTATTAATTGTTCTGTGTTCTGAAAAGAAGAAAATAATAATATGTGCTGATTTACTTTTTCCCCAATGGGGGAGGGACAGTGTCTTATGCAAAGACAGCTGTTTGGAACTGTGAAGATCTCATCAGTTTGCATGATCGGCCTGATCAACTATTCACTGAGATTTCTCTTTCATATTATCTATATATCTATTCTATCTATCTATCTACCCATCCATCCATCTATCTATCTATGTATCTATCTATCTATTCATTTATTAATGTATTAATTTATTAATTCTCTGAGTTTCTCCACTCACTTTTTCTAAATTCTCTCGGTCGTCGTTTTGTTCTGCTGCCCCCCCCCCCCCCCCTCCCAACCCCCTGTTCTTCCTCCTTTGGCTAAGTTCTGCTAGTCCCCCCCCCCCCCCCCCCCGCCACACATACACACTAGTAGTAACACCAACCCAAGGACTCATCCAGTGGTATCTCCATTACCTTCTCCACTCCCCTTTCTAAATCCTCCCGGTTGCCTGCCTGTCCTCCTCCCCCCCCCCCCCCCCCCCCCTGCTCCTCCTTTGGGTTAGTTCTCTTCTTAGTTCGCTTCACACACACCCATACACTAGTAATACCCACCCAAGGACGCATCCAGTGGCGATCTGCATGACCTTCTCCACTCCTTTTTCTAAATCCTCCCGGTTGCCTGCCTGTCCTGTTGCCCCTGATGCCGTTCCTCCTCCTCCTCCCGGTCCTGAGTTGAGGTTCTCATCCGAGTTCCAGTTGAAGGACTTTTTGTAGACATCGGCCTGCACAACGGCCGTGCCGTCCTCCTTGTACTGGTACTCCTTGTGGGTGTGCTTCAGGCTGTAGGAGGTCAGGTCGTCCTTGAAGGGCTTCTGACCCGTCACCTGGGAGAGGTTCTGCTTGGCCTGCTCGATGATGGGACCCACCATCGTCTGCGTGCATGGACACGGTTGTTTCATAAGGGTGACACCAAGATGGTGTGGGTAAAGAAGGCAGAGAGTACAATGTAGTTCGGTAGTTATGTGTGGGTAAAGAAGGCAAAGAGGACAATGTAGTTCGGTAGTTGTGTGTGGGTAAAGAAGACAAAGAGGACAAGGCATTTCAGTTGTTATGTGTGGGTAAAGAAGGCAGAGAGGACGATGTATTTCAGTTGTTATGTGTGAGTAAAGAAGGCAGAGAGGACGATGTATTTCAGTTGTTATGTGTGAGTAAAGAAGGCAGAGAGGACGATGTATTTCAGTTGTTATGTGTGAGTAAAGAAGGCAGAGAGGACGATGTATTTCAGTTGTTATGTGTGAGTAAAGAAGGCAGAGAGGACTATGTATTTCAGTTTGTTATGTGTGAGTAAAGAAGGCAGAGAGGACTATGTATTTCAGTTATGTTATGTGTGAGTAAAGAAGGCAGAGAGGACGATGTATTTCAGTTGTGTTATGTGTGAGTAAAGAAGGCAGAGAGGACGATGTATTTCAGTTGTTATGTGTGAGTAAAGAAGGCAGAGAGGACTATGTATTTCAGTTGTGTTATGTGTGAGTAAAGAAGGCAGAGAGGACTATGTATTTCAGTTGTTATGTGTGAGTAAAGAAGGCAGAGAGGACTATGTATTTCAGTTGTTATGTGTGAGTAAAGAAGGCAGAGAGGACTATGTATTTCAGTGTGTTATGTGTGAGTAAAGAAGGCAGAGAGGACTATGTATTTCAGTTGTGTTATGTGTGAGTAAAGAAGGCAGAGAGGACGATGTATTTCAGTTGTGTTATGTGTGAGTAAGGAAGGCAGAGAGGACCATGTATTTCAGTTGTTATGTGTGAGTAAAGAAGGCAGAGAGGACGATGTATTTCAGGTGTTATGTGTGAGTAAAGAAGGCAGAGAGGACTATGTATTTCAGTTGTTATGTGTGAGTAAAGAAGGCAGAGAGGACTATGTATTTCAGTTGTGTTATGTGTGAGTAAAGAAGGCAGAGAGGACTATGTATTTCAGTTGTTATGTGTGAGTAAAGAAGGCAGAGAGGACGATGTATTTCAGTTGTTATGTGTGAGTAAAGAAGGCAGAGAGGACTATGTATTTCAGTTGTGTTATGTGTGAGTAAAGAAGGCAGAGAGGACTATGTATTTCAGGTGTTATGTGTGAGTAAAGAAGGCAGAGAGGACTATGTATTTCAGTTGTGTTATGTGTGAGTAAAGAAGGCAGAGAGGACGATGTATTTCAGTTGTGTTATGTGTGAGTAAAGAAGGCAGAGAGGACTATGTATTTCAGTTGTGTTATGTGTGAGTAAAGAAGGCAGAGAGGACTATGTATTTCAGTTGTGTTATGTGTGAGTAAAGAAGGCAGAGAGGACGATGTATTTCAGTGTGTTATGTGTGAGTAAAGAAGGCAGAGAGGACTATGTATTTCAGTGTGTTATGTGTGAGTAAAGAAGGCAGAGAGGACATGTATTTCAGTTGTGTTATGTGTGAGTAAAGAAGGCAGAGAGGACGATGTATTTCAGTTGTTATGTGTGAGTAAAGAAGGCAGAGAGGACGATGTATTTCAGTGTGTTATGTGTGAGTAAAGAAGGCAGAGAGGACTATGTATTTCAGTTGTGTTATGTGTGAGTAAAGAAGGCAGAGAGGACGATGTATTTCAGGTGTTATGTGTGAGTAAAGAAGGCAGAGAGGACTATGTATTTCAGTTGTGTTATGTGTGAGTAAAGAAGGCAGAGAGGACTATGTATTTCAGTTGTTATGTGTGAGTAAAGAAGGCAGAGAGGACTATGTATTTCAGTTGTGTTATGTGTGAGTAAAGAAGGCAGAGAGGACTATGTATTTCAGTTGTTATGTGTGAGTAAAGAAGGCAGAGAGGACTATGTATTTCAGTTGTTATGTGTGAGTAAAGAAGGCAGAGAGGACGATGTATTTCAGTTGTGTTATGTGTGAGTAAAGAAGGCAGAGAGGACGATGTATTTCAGTTGTGTTATGTGTGAGTAAAGAAGGCAGAGAGGACGATGTATTTCAGTTGTATTATGTGTGAGTAAAGAAGGCAGAGAGGACTATGTATTTCAGTTGTTATGTGTGAGTAAAGAAGGCAGAGAGGACTATGTATTTCAGTTGTGTTATGTGTGAGTAAAGAAGAGAGGACGATGCAGAGAGGACAGAGAGGACTATGTATTTCAGTTGTTATGTGTGAGTAAAGAAGGCAGAGAGGACGATGTATTTCAGTTGTGTTATGTGTGAGTAAAGAAGGCAGAGAGGACCATGTATTTCAGCTGTGTTATGTGTGAGTAAGGAAGGCAGAGAGGACTATGTATTTCAGTTGTGTTATGTGTGAGTAAAGAAGGCAGAGAGGACGATGTATTTCAGTTGTGTTATGTGTGAGTAAAGAAGGCAGAGAGGACGATGTATTTCAGTTGTTATGTGTGAGTAAAGAAGGCAGAGAGGACGATGTATTTCAGTTGTGTTATGTGTGAGTAAAGAAGGCAGAGAGGACGATGTATTTCAGTGTTGTTATGTGTGAGTAAAGAAGGCAGAGAGGACTATGTATTTCAGTGTTATGTGTGAGTAAAGAAGGCAGAGAGGACTATGTATTTCAGTTGTTATGTGTGAGTAAAGAAGGCAGAGAGGACATGTATTTCAGTTGTTATGTGTGAGTAAAGAAGGCAGAGAGGACCATGTATTTCAGTTGTTATGTGTGAGTAAAGAAGGCAGAGAGGACCATGTATTTCAGTTGTGTTATGTGTGAGTAAAGAAGGCAGAGAGGACTATGTATTTCAGGTGTTATGTGTGAGTAAAGAAGGCAGAGAGGACTATGTATTTCAGTTGTTATGTGTGAGTAAAGAAGGCAGAGAGGACTATGTATTTCAGTTGTGTTATGTGTGAGTAAAGAAGGCAGAGAGGACTATGTATTTCAGTTGTGTTATGTGTGAGTAAAGAAGGCAGAGAGGACGATGTATTTCAGTTGTTATGTGTGAGTAAAGAAGGCAGAGAGGACTATGTATTTCAGTTGTTATGTGTGAGTCATGTATTTCAGTTGTTATGTGTGAGTAAAGAAGGCAGAGAGGACTATGTATTTCAGTTGTGTTATGTGTGAGTAAAGAAGGCAGAGAGGACGATGTATTTCAGTTGTTATGTGTGAGTAAAGAAGGCAGAGAGGACGATGTATTTCAGTTGTTATGTGTGAGTAAAGAAGGCAGAGAGGACTATGTATTTCAGTGTGTTATGTGTGAGTAAAGAAGGCAGAGAGGACGATGTATTTCAGTTGTTATGTGTGAGTAAAGAAGGCAGAGAGGACTATGTATTTCAGTTGTGTATGTTGAGTAAAGAAGGCAGAGAGACCATGTATTTCAGTTGTTATGTGTGAGTAAAGAAGGCAGAGAGGACTATGTATTTCAGTTGTGTTATGTGTGAGTAAAGAAGGCAGAGAGGACTATGTATTTCAGTTGTTATGTGTGAGTAAAGAAGGCAGAGAGGACTATGTATTTCAGTTGTTATGTGTGAGTAAAGAAGGCAGAGAGGACCATGTATTTCAGTTGTTATGTGTGAGTAAAGAAGGCAGAGAGGACCATGTATTTCAGTTGTTATGTGTGAGTAAAGAAGGCAGAGAGGACGATGTATTTCAGTTGTGATGTGTGAGTAAAGAAGGCAGAGAGGACGATGTATTTCAGTTGTTATGTGTGAGTAAAGAAGGCAGAGAGGACGATGTATTTCAGTTGTTATGTGTGAGTAAAGAAGGCAGAGAGGACGATGTATTTCAGTTGTGTTATGTGTGAGTAAAGAAGGCAGAGAGGACGATGTATTTCAGTTGTGTTATGTGTGAGTAAAGAAGGCAGAGAGGACGATGTATTTCAGTTGTGTTATGTGTGAGTAAAGAAGGCAGAGAGGACGATGTATTTCAGTTGTTATGTGTGAGTAAGGAAGGCAGAGAGGACGATGTATTTCAGCTGTGTTATGTGTGAGTAAGGAAGGCAGAGAGGACGATGTATTTCAGTTGTTATGTGTGAGCAAAGAAGGCAGAGATAATATTGTATTTTAGATTTCGGAGAAGCAATAAGTTCACAGTAATGGGCTGTTACGTTTCTTTTTTCTAACAGTAGAATACTATAAAACAGTTGAGGTTTCCGTTGGCGGATATTGAGAAAACGACATCTAATATACACTCTTCCATCAAAACAGCACAAACACAAGAAAAGAAAAAAAGAAGCCTTAACATGTTTTTCTGTATAAGAATGGCGAACCTCATTATTCAAGCCCAAACGTTCCTGGCATGGTTCTTGTATCATATATCGACCTTTCAAAAATTGCCATCGAAATTTGTTCGTTACGTTTTCTTATATAAACAAATAGTGGGTGTTTTTCCCAATGGAGACCATACAAACAGACGGACAAATCATGAGGGTTTAAAATACCACACCCAAGAACTACAAGGGTAGAAACACAACATGAGATTCACAATTGGTCCTAATACGAGGATCAATATCCCAACATTTCAAAAATATTAAAAACATAATCCCCCTAAAATCCACTTAAAAACGTATAATTTTATTAGGTCCACAGTACATGAACAAACATAGATAGTAAACATGTCAGCAGCAACAAGCTAGAAGCTTATATTGTGCCATCTTTACATAGGAAAATATGGTTCGACGACTGTTGAACACAGATAAGATAGAAACACCAATATTGACTCACATCTGCTAATTGAATTTAACACCAATATTGACTGACATCTGCCAATTGAATTTAACACCAATATTGACTCACATCTGCTAATTGAATTTAACACCAATATTGACCTGACATCTGCCAATTGAATTTAACACCAATATTGACTCACATCTGCTAATTGAATTTAACACCAATATTGACTCACATCTGCCAATTGAATTTAACACCAATATTGACTCACATCTGCTAATTGAATTTAACACCAATATTGACTGACATCTGCCAATTGAATTTAACACCAATATTGACTCACATCTGCTAATTGAATTTAACACCAATATTGACTGACATCTGCCAATTGAATTTAACACCAATATTGACTCACATCTGCTAATTGAATTTAACACCAATATTGACTGACATCTGCCAATTGAATTTAACACCAATATTGACTCACATCTGCCAATTGAATTTAACACCAATATTGACTCACATCTGCTAATTGAATTTAACACCAATATTGACTGACATCTGCCAATTGAATTTAACACCAATATTGACTCACATCTGCTAATTGAATTTAACACCAATATTGACTGACATCTGCCAATTGAATTTAACACCAATATTGACTCACATCTGCTAATTGAATTTAACACCAATATTGACTCACATCTGCTAATTGAATTTAACACCAATATTGACTCACATCTGCCAATTGAATTTAACACCAATATTGACTCACATCTGCTAATTGAATTTAACACCAATATTGACTGACATCTGCCAATTGAATTTAACACCAATATTGACTCACATCTGCCAATTGAATTTAACACCAATATTGACTCACATCTGCTAATTGAATTTAACACCAATATTGACTGACATCTGCCAATTGAATTTAACACCAATATTGACTGACATCTGCCAATTGAATTTAACACCAATATTGACTGACATCTGCCAATTGAATTTAACACCAATATTGACTGACATCTGCCAATTGAATTTAACACCAATATTGACTGACATCTGCCAATTGAATTTAACACCAATATTGACTGACATCTGCCAATTGAATTTAACACCAATATTGACTGACATCTGCCAATTGAATTTAATTGAAAACTATAGTAGAAAAGATAAGAAACTAATTAAAATAATTAATGAAGCAGTGCAATCAGCATTAAGAAATACAACAATACACAATTTGAAGAACATATTGTAGAAACACAGATTTGCATGAATGATTAGGAAAACAAACAAGCAAACAAATGATATAAAACAACAACAGCAACAACAACAAAAAGAAGAAGAAGAAGACGACGAAAATGACGTGTGAGCATGGGGGAAAACGTTCTTGCTAAATAAGGATCCTTGTACATATTATTTTATTATTATGTATAGGGAAGGTCGGTCATACACTGGTGTAATACATACAAAATATGAATGGTAAAGATAATAAACATAAATGGCCATGAATATTGACATTGTAAATATGATTATTAATGAACATCAAATAGTAAATGTGTCACCAAATACTTACGACAGAAACCTTTTTGAATGAACAATAAATGGACGAACAGTTTCAAATATAAGAATATTTATATTGTTTTGAAAACGTATTGACCTAGGCTCCTCACAGACACAACAACAAAGTGACAAACCAAGGACACGAACAACGTAAAAGACTGCCCAGGCGGAGGTAGCTAACTAACTCTGACCTCAAAATCGTAGTCACCAGGCTTCTTTTTTCCCCTTCCTTTGCCTCTGGGCGTATTTGGCCTGTAAGGAGTCAACACGCAAAGCCAGGTTAGGCCTCCTATCAAAGCCAGGCTAGCCCCCCATCAAAGTCAGGTTAGCCCCCCATCAAAGCCAGGTTAGGCCCCCCATCAAAGCCAGGTTAGCCCCCCATCAAAGCCAGGTTAGCCCCCCATCAAAGCCAGGTTAGGCCCCCCATCAAAGCCAGGTTAGGCCCCCCATCAAAGCCAGGTTAGGCCCCCCATCAAAGCCAGGTTAGGCCCCCCATCAAAGCCAGGTTAGGCCCCCCATCAAAGCCAGGTTAGGCCCCCCATCAAAGCCAGGTTAGGCCCCCCATCAAAGCCAGGTTAGGCCCCCCATCAAAGCCAGGTTAGGCCCCCCATCAAAGCCAGGTTAGGCCCCCCATCAAAGCCAGGTTAGCCCCCCATCAAAGCCAGGTTAGCCCCCCATCAAAGCCAGGTTAGGCCCCCCATCAAAGCCAGGTTAGGCCCCCCATCAAAGCCAGGTTAGGCCCCCCATCAAAGCCAGGTTAGCCCCCCATCAAAGCCAGGTTAGCCCCCCATCAAAGCCAGGTTAGCCCCCCATCAAAGCCAGGTTAGCCCCCCATCAAAGCCAGGTTAGCCCCCCATCAAAGCCAGGTTAGCCCCCCATCAAAGCCAGGTTAGCCCCCCATCAAAGCCAGGTTAGCCCCCCATCAAAGCCAGGTTAGCCCCCCATCAAAGCCAGGTTAGCCCCCCATCAAAGCCAGGTTAGCCCCCCATCAAAGCCAGGTTAGCCCCCCATCAAAGCCAGGTTAGCGCCCCCCATCAAAGCCAGGTTAGCCCCCCATCAAAGCCAGGTTAGCCCCCCATCAAAGCCAGGTTAACGCCCCCCATCAAAGCCAGGTTAGCCCCCCCCCCATCAAAGCCAGGTTACCCCCCCATCAAAGCCAGGTTAGGCCCCCCATCAAAGCCAGGTTAGGCCCCCCATCAAAGCCAGGTTACCCTCCCCCCCCATCAAAGCCATTTTAGCCCCCCCCCCCCAAAGCCAGGTTAGCCCCCCATCAAAGCCAGGTTAGCCCCCCCCCCCCCTCAAAGCCAGGTTAGGCCCCCCATCAAAGCCAGGTTAGGCCCCCCATCAAAGCCAGGTTAGCCCCCCCCCCCCATCAAAGCCAGGTTAGGCCCCCCATCAAAGCCAGGTTAGGCCCCCCATCAAAGCCAGGTTAGGCCCCCCATCCCCAGGTTAGGCCCCCCATCAAAGCCAGGTTAGGCCCCCCATCAAAGCCAGGTTAGCCCCCCCCCCCATCAAAGCCAGGTTAGCCCCCCATCAAAGCCAGGTTAGGCCCCCCATCAAAGCCAGGTTAGCCTCAAAGCCAGGTTAGCCCCCCCCCCCCCCCATCAAAGCCAGGTTAGCCCCCCATCAAAGCCAGGTTAGCCCCCCATCAAAGCCAGGTTAGCCCCCCATCAAAGCCAGGTTAGCCCCCCATCAAAGCCAGGTTAGGCCCCCCATCAAAGCCAGGTTAGGCCCCCCATCAAAGCCAGGTTAGGCCCCCCATCAAAGCCAGGTTAGGCCCCCCATCAAAGCCAGGTTAGGCCCCCCATCAAAGCCAGGTTAGCCCCCCATCAAAGCCAGGTTAGCCCCCCATCAAAGCCAGGTTAGCCCCCCATCAAAGCCAGGTTAGCCCCCCATCAAAGCCAGGTTAGCCCCCCATCAAAGCCAGGTTAGCCCCCCATCAAAGCCAGGTTAGCCCCCCATCAAAGCCAGGTTAGCCCCCCATCAAAGCCAGGTTAGCCCCCCATCAAAGCCAGGTTAGCCCCCCATCAAAGCCAGGTTAGCCCCCCATCAAAGCCAGGTTAGCCCCCCATCAAAGCCAGGTTAGGCCCCCCATCAAAGCCAGGTTAGCCCCCCATCAAAGCCAGGTTAGCCCCCCATCAAAGCCAGGTTAGCCCCCCATCAAAGCCAGGTTAGCCCCCCATCAAAGCCAGGTTAGGCCCCCCATCAAAGCCAGGTTAGCCCCCCATCAAAGCCAGGGCCCCCCATCAAAGCCAGGTTAGCCCCCCATCAAAGCCAGGTTAGGCCCCCCATCAAAGCCAGGTTAGGCCCCCCATCAAAGCCAGGTTAGCCCCCCAATCAAAGCCAGGTTAGCCCCCCATCAAAGCCAGGTTAGGCCCCCAATCAAAGCCAGGTTAGCCCCCCCCCCCCCCCCCCCCCCCCCCCCCATCAGTCAGGTTAGGCCCCACAATCAAAGCCAGGTTAGCCCCCCTCCCCCATCAAAGCCAGGTTAGCCCCCCATCAAAGCCAGGTTAGCCCCCCATCAAAGCCAGGTTAGCCCCCCATCAAAGCCAGGTTAGACCCCCCGTCACACTTGAGGAAGACCCCACTGCCTCCTCATTGCGCGCTAAACTTCCAGAGAACATGACAAGGTCGTGGAAATCTTCCTCAAGTGTGTCTGCAACCATGGCCTGAGGAGTGGAGACCCATGTGGCATTCTCAAAATGGATTTGTTCTCAACATATCTTCGCATGCGCGAAACCGATCATGACGTACCATCAAATTTTGTCTTTAGTGTATTCGACACTAAATTGACCCTAAACCTATCCCTAACCCTAAACCTATCCCTAACTCTTCGCACATGCGCAGACGTGTTGAGAGCAAATCCATTTTGAGAATGCCACACCCACACTCAAAAAAAAAGAAGTGTAGATCGAGTCACATTCTTGGCATGGGCCCTACACTGCCGCTATATGCCTTCTCGGAACTGTGCTTCTATTTTGGCTGTCCAAACGTTGTCACAACGTTGTCCCCGTTTTCACTACGATCTCACTACAACGCTTCCTTTTTCATCACGTTCTCGCTTCGTGTGTTCTGAGCATGTTCAAAATGCGCGTAAAGAGAGTACTGCTCTAGCATACTTTCCACGCTCCTACCAAGACCCCACCACGCTCTAACTACGTTACGCCCGACGACAGTACGTTACACCACGACCACGCTACGTTTCAGCCACGTTCTTCTTCTTCTAGTTCTTCTTCTCGTCAATCGGCCACCTTCTTCAGGTTGAAGAGTTTGTCGATATTGGAAAAAAAAGAAAAACGAAGGTCACGCGCAGCGCCAGGTCACCAAAGAAGTTAGAAGACAATAAATGAATTGAATTTAAATAAATGATACATACTTAAAGGGGGGGGGGAGAATACAAAGATTTGCAGACTCCCTAGTCTGATATGCCCAGCGTTAGTGGAGCTGCCGGACAGGCACAATGCTCTTCAGCCTCCAGCAAGCTGGAGAGGGGCCTAGTCCGGCCCCAACCCAGCCTAACGCTGGGCCAGGCCCACAGTCGACGTTCTGGCTGGTCGTGGAGGACGTAGCGAGGATGTGGCCTGTGTGTGATTGGGGTGCAACAGTAGAAACAAGTGGATCTCCGAGCGGCAGATAAGTTCCCGAGCGGGCGAACGTGGGCACAAAACAGTAGCATGAGCATCTGCGCTCCAGTGACGAGAAACTGGGCCATTGCCAAACAAAAACGCCAACGTTATACGCCAAGGTCATTCAAGGTCACGGTTGCGATAATCTATGCGCGGATGCCTTCCTCTCTTGGTGAGACACCACCGCGCAAAATTTGAAGCGATTCTGGCAAGCGGTTCGGGAGAAAACGCGGCCGGACGCACGGACGGGCGAACGCACGCACGGACGGACGGATGAAACAAAAACAATACTTCCCGAAGCTTCGCTCGGGAACTAAAAATATGCACAGGACACCTTCGCCTGAGGTGACATCTCTGTTTCAGTAGTTTTGTTGTGTTTATTGTGAATAAAATAACGTCACTTTACACTTGTCGTGTAGGGGAAGACGGGGTAAAAAGCGCATGGGCGGGTAAGAAGCCCACCCCAATTATCTCATGAAATAAAGGGTAAGAAGCCCACCCCAATTATCTCATGAAATAAAGAAAATTTCAGTCTCATTTTGCCCATGAGACGAATGCTAGACAATAACGCTCGTCTCATGGGCAAAATGAGACTGAAATTTGCTTCATTTCATGAGATAATTGGGGTGGGCTTCTTACCCGCCCATGCGCTTTTTACCCCGTCTTCCCCTAGTTGTTTGTTTGTTGTATGTTCCAGTGACGTTGGACCGTCGTTGCAGTCTGTTTCAGTTTTCTATTTCAGCTTGCTTTCCAACTAAGACGTTTACTTTTGATGGCTTACTTGGTATTGCCTCAGGTGTCATCAATAACTATGTATGAGACGTGCTTGTGTCGACACTGGCGTGGCAGAGTCACAACTGTAGCTCGTTGGACAAAATGAAATAAAATAAGATGTTCTTCAATGGTGTAAGATGTGTGTGTTTCTGCATCAGCACCATTGGCCCAACAAACCCCCCCAAAAAAAATTCAGGTTACAATAGGAATTGTTTGGAAATAATTAAGGGGAGTAATTTCATGGTGTGTGGGAGTGATCTTGCCTAATTGAAATCGGTCAAACAGGGGAAGTTACTCTACCATCAAGTAGATCCCCAGCTCTCACTTCGTGTGTTTGAGTAGACTTACATCACTTAGAACACCGTGCGTCAATCTAAAATTGATGTCATTTATATTTTTACGTCACATTTTGCAAGTTCTATCGCTTTGTGGATACTGGCCGCTCCCTCATTTTTCTAAAAGAAAATATTTGCAAGTCGCTGACTCGCATCCTGCGGTTTCAAGCTTCGATGCCATGCCGCCATGGTTGCTTTTGACCGAGTAAGTAAATCAATCAATCAATCAATCACATTTATTGTCCTTTATAAAAACATAAAAGGAAATTTGGATGCTATCACCGATACAAATACAAACAACAACACGTAAAGTCAAACATGAACAGGAAACAATGTAAGCATTGAAATTGAGCACTGTAAATATAATCAAACATGACTGAGAATTATTACAATGGATGTGTGCACACAAACACAAACCACCAACACAAACACACACACAAGCACACACACACACACACACACACACACACACACACACACACACACACACACACACACACACACACACACACATGCATAAGCACAAAAGAAAACAAACATAATAAAAAGCCTGACTTCATATTCCATTATCATCAGCATCTTAAAGCAGAATTAGCATGTAAAACATATATACAAGCAATAATGACTAAAACGTATGACGAGTACTTCATAAATAAATACATATTAAAAATGTATGTCCAGCATCACAACAATATGCCAAGCACATAGACTTGCACGACCCCCACCCTTCCCGCGTGTTAATACATACAATATACTTAGGCACTCAGGCACACCCCAGCAATCCACCTACGCACCCCACACCCACTAACACACACACACACACGCGCGCACACTTTGCACACTCTCTCTCCCTCCCCCCTCCCTCCCCGCTCCCCACCCCCCCCTCTCTCTCTCTCTCTCTCTCTCTCACACACACACACACACACCAGATAACTTTTATAAGTATGTGAAAAACAAAATAAGAAAGACAATAAAAAAAAATTAAAACAATATCTGAAACAATAAAAGGAAATCACAATGTTAACTTCTATCACAGCACCAATAAGGTGGCACACTGCGCAGTTTTAGGACATTTTTTGTTCATTTTTGTTTCTCAGGAACTAATAAAGATAATTATGTTAATTAAATTTTGCACACTTATTCAGTACATAGTCCTGCCTATTTCCACCAGTCTCTATGTGAAGGGTTATGAAAATATGGTAGCCAACCAAACAAAATCCACATGTGTGTGTGTGTGTGTGTGTGTGTGTGTGTGTGTGAGCATGAATGTGTGCATACATGTGTGCTTGTGTGTATTTTGGTTTTGTGTGTTGTGTGTGCACGCATGTGTGTGTGTGTGTGTGCGTGTCTGTGTGTCTGTCTGCGTGCGTACGTTGTGTGTGAGGGTGTTTGTGTATGTGTGTTGGTGTATGTGGACAGTCCATGCGGCTCAGTTGCTGTGGCTTACCGAATGGGGTATGAACGAGTTGGCGTCAATAATTGTGTGTGTTTATGTGTGTGTGTGTGTGTGTATGTGTGTGTGTGTGTGCGTGCGTGTGTGTGTGTGTGTGCGTGCGTGCGTGCGTGTGTGTGCGTGTGTGTGTGTGTGTGTGTGTGTGTGTGTGTGTGTGTGTGTGTGTGTGTGTGTAGAGAGAGAGAGAGAGAGTTGCTTTATATATGCGCTGTTGCTGGTTGGTGTCACTCTTGAATGTTGTTTTTGTTGTCTGTTGATGAATAATTGATTGTAAAGCGCTTTGGGCTCATCTGAGGTAAAGCGCTATATAAATGTACTATTATTATTATCATTATTATTATTATTATTATATTATTATTATTATTATGAAATCTTGGCCCTTTACCAGCGCTGGGTTGAAGTGCTGCATGGTGATGCTGATAATTTCTCCACTTTGCCAAGACACCAAAGGGTGCAACTAACAATGCTTCTTGAGTCATTTACTCGTGTTCTTCATCATATTTATTACCCTGACGGGATTCTGTAATTTTTCACCATTGTTTGACAAGATGAAGAACACGAGTAAATGACTCAAGCATCCTAATTTCATGTTAGTTGCACCCTTTGATGTCTTGGCAAAGTGGAGAAATGATCAGCATCAACATGCAGCACTTAAATCCAGCGCTGGTAAATGGGCCAAGATTTCATGTGAATTTGTTTTGGTTGGTTACCATATTTTCATAACCCCTTCACATAGAGACTTCCAAGTTGGTGGAAATAGGCAGGACTATGTACTGAATAAGTGTGCAAAATTTCATTAAGATATCTTTATTAGTTCCTGAGAAACAAAAATGAACATAAAAATGTCCTAAAACTGCGCAGTGTGCCACCATAAGTCGAGTAAGTCGAGGTAATCAACTCTAATTTTCACGAAATGCTCTCCCCTATTTTTTCTTCTTCCGGAAATCGTGTACTATAACCGGGCAGTTGAACTTTGTCGTTAGGTTTGCGCACAGTTTTGTTTTCCCTTCGTGATCCTTATTTACTTGTCGCAATTCACGGAAGTACGGTTGTAGACCCCAACGTTCGAATGATTAGATGTCCCCTGGTTGCAATAATTGAAACCACCGCAAGCGTATTCGAATGTTAATGTTTAACGTCCTCTCGATTCCGAGGAACCATAATATGCAAGCGTATGTGCATCTCTTATATTTGAGGAATTTCTTGAAGTTTCCGTCCACATTCCATCATTCGTTCAGTTGCATGACTGGGCACTACTAGTGACTAAGCTAACTTATAACTTCACAGTCACACGCCTTTTAGTATCAAAAGTTAATATTAATAACTTAACAGTTAATAAATCAAACAATAATAATTTTCAAAAAAAAGTTCCCTAGCATAATAAATTAACACAAAGGTACAACTATTTTCATTTAATTAACAAATACTTCGTAAAACAAATGACGTTGATGGGATTATTTACTTAATCAAGCGTAGCATTACGTGAAGGAAGTTTTAGGCTCTTTACACACAGGGTTGACGTTCTTCGGATTCATACTACGCACGCACTCGTAAGGCTAATCTGGCACGAGGCATGGCTAACTCTGACAAGTTATTGACCAGTTAGGAGTCATCATAACAAACAACCCCCAACTTTGTTACTGCAGAACAATCAGGGCTCCCAGGGACCCCCATTTGGGGGTCTATGAAGTAGTAACATTCTAAAGGACCCTCTAAAAGAATGTGCAGGGGGTCCCAGGGATGCACTAGAAAAAATATTTTTAGCATTTGCAATGTCGCTGGGACCCTCTATCCCGCCTCTAGGACCCTCTATACTGCAAGTGAAGGAGTCTCTGGGACTCCTTGTTTTGTGGGACGATTGGGAGCCCTAACAATAACAACATTCTGGGATAAAACACCAGAGCTTCTTTATCATTATGTTTATTACATTTTGCATTTTTGATACGAATGCGCGCTGTCTGATGGCCTACAAACTCACAGGGAACGAAGTGACCTTAATTTAAAACCCCATTAGCCTTTTGAATTTCTGAAATTACAGCTTTGTAAAAAGAATAAATCAAAGTTTATAGACTAATTAATGCCGCGATTGGTGGACTTTTCGTTTCGCTTACAACCAAGTCTAAATCGTCGAACCATGCATACTGCTACGGAAGAAATGTCAAAGACTAGTCGGAGGTTAATATTATTTGTCTGTATTTTTATATTCAACTGAATTTGAAAGACTCACTTGTTGAAGGTTTTTAAGTCCGAGTCAGAAGACTGGGGGTATTTGGTGTCTCGCCTTTTAGTGCGGCCAATCCGAAAGTTGTCCTAGAGTCAGAAAACAACAAACAAGGAGAAAAATTACGCGATGCGCACCCCCCCCCCCCCCCCCCCCCTTTTTGTGCTTAAAAGTTACGCAATAGGGGCCTAAAACAAAAGTTGAGTTGTGTTCTTTCTTTTTAACTTGTCCCTAAAGTTGTAGTTTTGACACCCCCTCTCCCCCACCCCCCACAGTATATGAATTCCTTTCATTCTGGCTCCTTTCAGTTTTCCGCAGAGAGCTCTTTGTTTAACCCCTTCGCCGCCAGCCACTTTTGTAACCAAAAAATAGCATTAAGCTTACCTGGGTAGAGAACAAATAATATCTGCAATATTGGTGATGATGATGAAAATGATGTTTTACGTCCTCTCGGTCATAGACACATATGGGACATTTGTAAATACAAAGATGGTGGGAACAATACTGACTGCAATGCCCGGAGGCAGTGAAACACCAGTAAAGTCCCGATTTTTTAACAATATAGATAGGTGTAGCGGTAACCACGCCTCGGTTAAACCTCATCGGCTATGGTACCGCCACATTGTCTTGTTCTTTTGACCAGAGTCTCTCCTGTGTCAGGTAAGTATTCTGCATATTGGGAATTCCTCTGTGACATAATTATATAGCATTAGGCCTGTCCTTGCCTCCCAAAATTATGAAAATAGGGTCTTTGGATAACAGACCCTGGTTTGATGCTTTTTACCGACATGGGTGTTAAACCACTGTGGTGCATTAATGCAACATTGGCGGCGAAAGCGTTCAAGTTATTTCCTTTAACAGCGGGAAAAAGTGTGTTCATTGATTGTGGTTATGGACAGAAAAAGACCTTACAAGTGGTAGGTACACCACTATGAAACAATGTAAGTCTAATGGATAAAACACTTTAAATTGGTTTATGCTGGTGATGAGTGTTACCAAAAGGCATGGACTGAAAGGAGCTGACCCAGGGTACTGTGTGGCCCCCCTTCTCAAATGTTCGCTGTGAAGCAACATTATGCCGTTCTCGGGAAAGGGATAGGGTTAGGATCAGCCTAGGGTTATTGTCATGAAACTGAAAGAACCAAACTTTGAGACTAAGAGTCGTAAACATGAGTCTAAGCTACAGCTTTGCCCATTTGTCTACTATATACTACTACTTCTTCTACTACTAATGTTACTGCTGCTACTATTACTGCTACTACTACTAGATGTGCTACTACTACTACAACTACTACTACTACTACTACTACTAGATGTGCTACTACTACTACTACTACTACTTCTACTACTGCTGCAACCGTTCCTTCCCGGCTGAACTGGGGGGTTTCATGGTCTTAACCCAGTGCAAGCTTTTTATTTAGGTCTTTCTCCTTTCTATATTTTCTGCTGTAGGTGCACGCGCCCTCCTAGTTCCGTCGCGACTATTGCCAAGTATCGGCACCAGCCGATGCATTGGTCCTGATCCAGATCCTGTACCACACTATATTACCATTACTGCTACTGTTATTAATAGGCTACTAAGGTGAGGTGACTGGAGCCGATTAGTGGGTGGGGGTGGGGATTGATTTTGATTTGACTTTGGGTTTGATTTTCTATGCGTGCATGGGCGAAAACGAGTGTGTGTTCGTGTGTGTCGTTTCTCCTCCTTTATATTCATTTTCAATTCTTTTTTTAATGACGTCAATATGTTGGCCTTTTTTTCTTTCTTAAATTTTTTTAAAAATTATTATCTTGTACAGGAGGCTTTAACTTTTAAGTTTAAGCTGGCGAGTCCGTGTGTTTTCATTTTTTCTTCCGTTTGCATCTGTTATTATCTCTTATTGTGCATGTGTATATCTATATGTATATTGTATGATCTGTAGTTTGTATGTCCTGGTATTCTATTGTTTATTTAAATGATAATGAATTCGTATTACGTGCCTGTATTATCATGTTCATGTGTGTTTTGTATATGCGTTGTATCTGTAAGGCGCTTTGAGCTGTTGTCAGGATACTGCGCCATATAAATGTTATTAATTATTATTATTATTATTAATATTATTATTATTATTATTACCACTGCACCACAACAGCTAGCCTTCTGGTCGTAGAATTATATGGTTTAGTCAAAGACTGTACAGGGGAAGATAAACACCCGGTCTCTTTT
Source organism: Phymorhynchus buccinoides (assembly GCA_017654935.2). Taxonomy (NCBI): domain Eukaryota; kingdom Metazoa; phylum Mollusca; class Gastropoda; order Neogastropoda; family Raphitomidae; genus Phymorhynchus; species Phymorhynchus buccinoides. The sequence goes on from CM065699.1 coordinate 21,838,175, forward strand.
CCCTATATGAGTATAGTGAGGACAGAAACACTGGTTATGTCCCTTTGAAACGTGACACATTTTACACATCGATAGGCCAGTTGAATTCTCCGTTCAAGTTCCAGTCCGAGTTTTTGAATAGCCTCCACTGTGAATAGTGTACACGTCCGCACTAGCGATAACTCTATCAGCCCGGTTCGCCGAGCTTTTAAGTAATCCATCTGACCCTTTTAGAATATCTTTGGTTTAGTCTTAGTATTAAGAGCCCAGTCATGCGACGGAACGGACATGGATGGAATCAGTGAGATTGCTCACTTCAGCATTGTGGTAGCGGTGAGATTGTCGCTGACTCCTGTCGGCCAGGCACGGGCGCTCCGTGGGCACGTTTAACGGAGAGTAGTGGCTCCGCTCATCCGTGGTGTACGGCATGAGGGTGAAACTACGCAGTACACAACAACAACGAACACCGTCAAACAAATGGCAGGAAGTGTGTGTGTGTGTTCATTCTTTCCCAGGACTGTGAGTGAGTGAGTGGTGGAACTCTCTTCCACCTGAGGCAATATCATCAGCCTCGGTGGAGGAATTCAAATCCCAGGTCTGAACCTCCTTCCAGGTCAAAATATGAAAGTTTACAAACACAACAAGCAATTAAGATTGCGCAAGGTCAAATGTACTGTTTTGAAACTGTACGTAGTACACAACAGCGAATAGGAAATGTTCGCAAATAGCCAAGGGACATAATTTCGCGGTTTGTGCGAGTGACCTTTCAATAATTGGTAGGACTAGGACAAACGCCTTGTGTTTGTCCTACTTTTTCATGGGGGACAATCCGATTTCATAGTAAAAAGACACGCTCTATTTCTACAAAAATAGTTTATTAAGACTGAGCCAGGTCAAATGTACTGTTGTGAAACTGTACGTAGTACACAACAGCCAATTAAGACTGAGCCAGGTCAAATGTACTGTTGTGAAACTGTACGTGGTACACAACAGCCAAGACTGAGCCAGGTCAAATGTACTGTAGTGAAACTGTACGTGGTACACAACAGCCAAGACTGAGCCAGGTCAAATGTACTGTTGTGAAACTGTACGTAGTACACAACAGCGAAGACTGAGCCAGGTCAAATGTACTGTTTTGAAACTGTACGTAGTACACAACAGCCCATTAAGACTGAGCCAGGTCAAATGTACTGTTGTGAAACTGTACGTAGTACACAACAGCGAAGACTGAGCCAGGTCAAATGTACTGTTTTGAAACTGTACGTAGTACACAACAGCCCATTAAGACTGAGCCAGGTCAAATGTACTGTTGTGAAACTGTACGTAGTACACAACAGCGAAGACTGAGCCAGGTCAAATGTACTGTTTTGAAACTGTACGTAGTACACAACAGCCCATTAAGACTGAGCCAGGTCAAATGTACTGTTGTGAAACTGTACGTAATACACAACAAATAATCAGCATATGTTTGAAACTGTACGTGAAATTGTCTTTTTTTTGCTGAATCGCGAGCAAGAATGCTGTACACGTAAAAGAAGTGGAAAACAGACTCATGGCTTCTGCGGTCATTGCATCTACACGCATTGTACATTGGCATTGGCCTTAGGTCACAATACAAGGGGAGGGGAGGGGGGGCTAGTTAGAATCTTATTTCAGAGAGAGAAACGAACACGAAATTTTATTTAACCAAGGAACATGAGATAAGCAATGACAGTTTTTTCCACCCAGCTCTGGGGAAATAATAATAAATAACAAGAATCAAAGAAAAACTGAGAGAGAGAGAGAGAGAGAGAGAGAGAGAGAGAGAGAGAGAGAGAGAGAGAGAGAGAGAGAGAGAGAGAGAGAGAGAGAGAGACCGACCGACCGGAGGGGGGGGGGGGGGGGGGTGGCACTTCAAGAAGCAACATTGTGCCAATGATTATGACAGTCATTACTTGACTTTCTCTTTTCTCCCAGTGACAGTGGTGGACAAGGCAGCCCCGGATCTCTTGCCCTCGCGCGTGAAGGGGTAGCACTTCGTGGGCCTGGCGCCTACGCACGTGTGGATCAGTCTAGCCGGCTTCCACTTTCTGTTGATAAGAGAGAATACGAATACGAAAAGGGGCTTGCGTACGTCGTCGTCGTCGTCGTCGTTGTCATCAATCATCGTCGTCGTCATCATCATTTCATAATTATCACCATCATCGTCATTAGTATCATCACCGCCATCACCAATCACCACCATCATCATCACCGCCATCATTATCGATCAAGCTCACTAACTCTTGTTGTTGCCTGTCTGTCGTTTCCGACAATGACTGCCAGATGGCAAGGGGGGGGGGGGGGGAGCTGCTATTCCAGCGGGCTGGGCTACAATTTGTTCATTGAGGAGGAGCCTTGCCCAGGGTACATCCCCACTCTCTCTCTCGGTCAAAGGGGTTTGAGGACGAGAGTTGGCTGGCATTGGGGAAGGTCCCCCCAAAGGCCAACCGATCCGACTGGCCGCAGCAGCAGTCTGGAGCTGACTAACGACACACGGCACACCACACCACACGTACCACACCACAGCCCAACACACCACACCACACCACAACACACCACACGTACCACACCACAGCACAACACACCACACCACAACACACCACACCACACGGACCACACCACAGCACAACCACCTTACTTGCTCTGTTTGTACAAGATGTGAGGAGGGATGCCGCTGACCATGCGACACAGCTTGTCCATCTCCACGAACTGGTACTTCTTGTCCTCTCCTCCCGCGCCCTTGGCAGGTCCTTCGCCTCCCTCTCCTCCAGCAGCTCCTGCCGACTTATCCAGCCCTAGGGAAGGAAGGAAGGAGGGTAGGCACAGTAGTTAAGACGTTCGCCTGCCAATTCAGTGCGCGAGTGGAGCGACCCGGAGTCGAATCCCGGCCTGGAAGGCCTACCCCCTTTCTTTCCAGTTCGACGGTTAGGGGAATCGAACTGAACGTCAAGTCTTTTCGGATGGGGGACTTAAATCTGACACGTACCTGCGCTTTTCTGCGCGTAAAAAACAAACGGTAATTCGATAAGCGCAGGGAGAACTCCCCGTTGCCTGGTATGAACCAAATTGATGGCTAGGTTTCACAAGTCCGCCCTTCTCGTCACCCCTACGTAACATAACGCAATAGAATAAGAAATACGACCTTGTGTCCATACAGGTTAACGAACAGAACTGTTTATACTAACTGATACACCCAGCCATAATAATACCTTGGGCCATGGCCCGGTACTTGGCGGCCAGAGTCAGGGAGCGGAGGTAGAGGGAGTCGTACTCCAGGTCGGTGACGAAGGGTGTGTTGGTCTGCATGTGGGACTGCAGGTGCTTGGAGGTGGGCTCAGACGGGTAGAAGTAAGGGCTCACATCCGTGGACCTGACATACACAAAAACACACGTACATACAGACGTGGCAGATGAGTTCCATTATTTGTTTGTTTGTCCCTTTTTCAATGTTGACAACAGAAATAAATATCTTCCGCGGTACTTTCTTGTGCGACCAAAGTAAATGCTTTGTTTGTCTCAAGAAATAAGAAACTTTTGATTAAACTTAAGCACTTCGTTACTAGCTATAAACAGTTCTTTTCGATGATTTATATGGATAAAATGTCACATGTCATGTTCTTTTTATTATGGTACGTACAAGTATGTTTGTCCATGATGTTACGTATCTAGTTGTTGATATTGTTTGTGGTTTCTGATAGTAATTAGTATAGACATCACTCTGTATTGATGTTTGAGTGTTTAAATATGTGTGTGCTTTGTTTTATATTTCTGTTCCCCAAGTGGGTATGGAATAAAGCATTTGCCTTGCCTTTGCCTGACACCACACATAAACGGACGGATACACATATTATACTGTAGTATAGACGTATGGTTGGAGTGTTATTTTCCTGGGGGCTGTTTATTTCCTAGGCGGCAGTCTTATTTTCCAGAAAAGGGGAGCGGTTGTTGTTTTTTTGTGCTAGGAAAATAACATTCCCAATATTTTTTTTCAGAGACAAATTGTTGTGTACATCAATTGTGCCTGGTTTCTGCAATTGATGTATCTTGCGTATAAGTTAAACTTTAGTTGGCTATAAAATCAAAACTAGAAAAGCTATCTAAATTCTGTTTTCTGTATCTTTATAAGAAATGTTAGCTCTATCTCCTGCAAGAAAAACATATCACTTGATACAAAACTTCCAATATGTCCAGCTTGTCTCATGAACCGTTTCAACCATTTCAAAACGGACGCAACTTGATGGCTACAACGGGCGCAATCTCAACAAAAAATTCAATTGATACAAAACTCCATTATGTCTAGCTTGTCTCATGAACCATTTCAACCATTGATGATGAAAATGATGTTTTACGTCCTCTCGGTCATAGACACATATGGGACATTTGTAAATACAAAGATGGTGGGAACAATACTGGCTGCAATACCCGGAGGCAGTGCAACACCAGTAAAGTCCCGAGTTTTTTTTAACAATATAGATAGGTGTAGCGGTAACCACGCCTCGGTTAAACCTCATCGGCTATGGTACCGCCACCAAACTGTGCATTTCAACCATTTCAAAACGGACGCAATATATATAGGAATTGTTCGGAAATAATAAAGGGGAGTAATTTCATGTGTGTGTAGGAGTTATCTTGCCTAATTCAATCGGTCAAACAGGGGAAGTTACTCTGCCATCAGGTAAACCCCCAGCCCTCGCTTCTTGTGTTATGAGACACACAGCATGTAGAACGCAGTGCGTCATTCTAAACGTGATGTCATTTATATTTTTACGTCACAGTTTGCAAGTTCTATCACTTTGTAGCAACTGGTCACGATCACCCCTTATTTTTCCACAAAATGTTTGCAAGTCGCTGACTCGGGTTTCAAGCTTCGACGCCATTGTTACTTGGCGCTATGGTATTTGACCGAGTAATGGAGGTAAGCAACTCTAATTTTCACGAAGTGCTCTCCCCTAGGTTTTTCTCCCCCGAAAACCGTCTATTGATGACTACTACTACTAATAATAAAGAAAACTTACATAGCGCACATTCCAGGCTAGCTGCTCATGGCGCTTTGCAAAAAATACATTTAACCAAATCACATCAATGCCCATGCTCGCACGCACACAAACCGACGAACATAGCATATAATTTACATGCGCATGCACACATACATACATACATACATGCATGCATACGAACGTACGTGCGTACATACATACATACATACATACGCACAGACACAAACACACACACACACACAACAGGCGCAATCGACACAGGCGCAATTGAGGACAGAGGTAAAATTAAAATAGGCGCAATTGAGACGCAGCGTCCATCCCATATAGTTAGGCCTACTTGATCTGGCGTCCACCCAGGGACACGGGCGGGGACTGGGAGCACACGGCTGTGCAGCAAGGTATCTGACGTGGTGGGCCTGGCCTCTTCGGGGGTGAACTGTCCCGGACAGGTACCTAGGTGACAACACGACATCATGCGCTTATCAGTTGGAAAACCAATAATGCCACAGCACTTGTAAAACGAAAGTAACAAAAGGGAAGCCACCCATGTGCCGGTCATATTACTTCCCTTAGTACCGGTCACGTGGCTCCCCTGACCTTGCCAATCACTTTATATATTAACACCAGCATCAGGAGGAAGGATCGGGCGGGATCCTTTGATTGTTTTGAGTGTTGGTAAATATTTAGTTAAATAGATAGTAAGATTAATGGAAAAAAATCAACCAATCTATTCTAACCATACTGACCAACACTCAAAGCAATAGCAGAATACCAACGAGGAGGAGGGTGATGCTGATCTAAAATAAGAAAAGCATTAAGTACCAAACAAGATTAGTAGGCTACAACATTAGCATGCGTGAGACCAAATAACATCCCAAAACATGCTAATACCTTTACCCCCATAGGTCATAGTAATGACTTACCATAGCAGGCATAGAGCATCATAGAGCATGGCAGGCATAGAGCATAATAAACTGCATGATAGCCCAAAATGGCATCCCTAGAAGTGTTCGGCTACCACTCAATTACGCCTATTTGAAAATTACTCGATTGCGCTTCTACGGGTATGTCTATGTACATCAATCGCGTCTGGTTTCTGCAATTGATGTATTTTAGAAGTTCAACTTCGGATGACCATATTAAAACCAACACTGAACAAAAAGCTATTACATTTCTGTTTCCCGTATCTTTATCAGGAATAGTTTGCTGTATCTTCTGAAGCACACAAAAAAATCAATGTATGCAAAACTTCCCCATTAAACCCCAGGGCTCCTAATCGTCACGCAAAACAAGGGGTCCCAGGGACTCCTTCACTTACAGCATAGAGGGTCCTAGAGGCAGGATAGAGGGTCCCAGTGATATTGTGAATGCCAAAAAGAAATTTTCTAGTGCATCCCAGGGACCCCCTGCACTCTTTTAGAGGGTCCTTTAGAATTCTAGTGCTTCATATACCCTCACATGGGGTCCCTGGGAGCCCTGGAACCCTTTCAACCATTTTCAACAGGCGTACTCGATGACTAGAACGTGCAACGCGCAATTGAATATAGGGGTAATAAACAAAAATAGGCCGCTATTTAAGGAGCACCTAAGTGTTCCAGCAGGGGTGGTTTATAGCCTACCTCATGGATATCCTGGGGCTCCCTGGAGCCCCCTGTCTGCCTTGGCGGGGACGAGTCCCTCACGGGCTCATCCTCTCCCGCCGAGGCGAACTGCTCTTGGGCGGGCGTCCCGTACCTGTCAATCCATGAAGGAAGGAATGAAGTGAACGAAGGAAGGAAGGAAAGAAGGAATGAAGGAAGGAAGAAAGAAGGAAGGAAGGAAGGAAAGAAAGAAGGAAGGAGGGAAGAAAGGAAAGAAAGAAGGAATGAAGGAATGGATGAACGAATGAATGAAAAAAATGAATGAATGAATGGATGAAAGAAGGAAAGAAAGAAAGAATGACTGAATGGATGGATGAAAGAAAGAAAGAATGACTGAATGGATGGATGGATGAATGAACGAATGAATGAATGAATAAAAGAATGATTGAACAAATGAATGAATGAATGATTAAGAAAAGAATGATCGAACAAATGAATGAATGAATGAATGAATGAATGAATGAATGAAGAAAAGATGATCGAACAAACGAATGAATGAGTGAATGAATGAAAAAGCATGAATAATGGAAGGAAAGAATGAAGAATGGAAGAATGGAAGAATGGATGAGTTAACGAACGAACGAAAGAACGCATGAATCAATCAATGAATGAATTGGCCTGCCAACCAGTCAACGAACAAACTAACTAGCTAGCCATCCAGCCAGTTTAAATTAGTCAGTCAGCTAGACATCTAGGCTGATCTACTTACCCAATCAATCAACCAGCAAAACAATCAACCTATCCATCCATCAATCAATCAGTTAATCAACAAATCCATCAGCTAGCCAATCAATCTAGTAATCAGTTTCTTGTCATTTTTTTGTTGACAGGAATACTGATTTGCAGATTACAGATTTATATATTTTTTTAAAGAAGCTATAATAACCCATAAATATGTGTTGCATTTCCAACTTATCTGTGTCCCCTCAGATCTACGGGTGCATTATTATAGTAAACGGTCGTATTTTCATTTTACACGTTATTGAGAATTCTACCTGTTAGTTTATTACCAACCGTGATCGTAGAGAGCGGACTGGTAATGTTTTCACTCGTGTCTGAGGTGGTGTATGTATGTATCCTCTCTAGCGTTTGAACGGATGGACTTAGGGTGCTCAAATTTTGCATGCGGGTAGGTAGTAGGAAGATCGAGGCCAAGCTCGATAATGAAGGTTATGGGTCAAAGGTCAAGGTCACCGGAGCCGAAAACGCTGCCGAAAGCCGGCCAGTTGCTTCCCCTTGCAAACTTTATATTTGTATAGGTTACTTTTCTAGCTGGCCAGTTGCTTTCCCTTGCAAACTTTATATTTGTATAGGTTACCTTTATTTTCTAAATAATGGTAACAGATACAAACGTGATATTTTGAAAATATGTCCAGAATATACAGGACTAACACCTGCAAAAGTTTGAAAGCGTCCACTTTATTAGTTTTGAAACTTTGAATTTTAAAATAAATGCATGTTTTGTCAAGCCACATACTCATAGAGCATTTTTTGCTCTATAAATTGACCATATTACACCTCTAAGTTCATTTTTTTTTAAAAGAAGACTAATATCAATTTTACAAATGAATGTGGCGGTACCATAGCCGATGAGGTTTATCCGAGGCGTGGTTACCGCTACACATATCTATATTGTTACAAACTCGGGACTTTACTGGCGTTGCACTGCCTCCGGGCATTGCAGCCAGTATTGTTCCCACCATCTTTGTATTTACAAATGTCCCATATGTGTCTATGACCGAGAGGACGTAAAACACCATTTTTCATTCATTCACCTCTAAGTTCATGTTCTCATGTTCAAATCTGATCTCTGGTTACCGCTACACCTATCTGCTCGGGACTTTACTGGTGTTGCACTGCCTCCGGGCATTGCCAGTTTTGGCTAAGACAGTGATTCAGGAACATAAATTTTTGTTTATATCCTGGTTGGTTTGTTCAGCCCGTCGTACATGGCGAAAGCCGATACGCGACGTTAAACTGAACTTCCATCTCTAATTCCTATGGGACATATGTCCCATATGTGCCTTCCCAGGTCGAGAGGACGTAAAATTCCAAATTTCATTCTAATTCCTATGTATGTCCCATATGTGCCTTCCCAGGTCGAGAGGACGTAAAATTCAATTTCATCATCTAATTCCTATGTATTAATAAAAAATCGGGACTTTACTGGTTTCGTACTGCCTCCGGGCATTGCCTCCAGTATTGATCCCACCATATTTGTATTTACAAATGTCCCATATGTGTCTGATTCAGACCAAGAGGACGTAAAACTCCATATTCGCTCTCTAATTCCTCCAACTCAATCAAAAGTAATGTCCCATATGGTTACGGCCTGGAGGACGTAGAGCTAAGTTTTTGTTTCACCTCTAATTCATACATACATACATAACTTTATCGTGGCAGTACCATAGCCGATGAGGTTTATTCGAGGCGTGGTTACTGTATTAAAAAAAAAATCGGGACTTTACTGGTTAAGCACTGCCTCCGGGTATTGCCCCCAGTATTGCTCCCACCATCTTTATATTTACAAATGCCCCACATGGCCGAAGAGGGCGTAAAACCCTATTTTCACACACACTCACTCACCTCTAATTCATCGCATCTGTTCTTATCAGCTTAATATCTGATACGCTCCCTATCCGGGGGCTTCGATATTAAACTTTTTGAAAATACAAGTAAAAGAGTAAGTCGGCACGATATGAGGCGCATGGTTGGTGATTTAGCGTCTTATAACGCTCTTGTTCGATTATGTTCTTAAATTGATGCCGTGCCACAACATTATTAATTTCTCTTTATGAGATAGGGGAAGACGGGGTAAAAAGCGCATGGGCGGGTAAGAAGCCCACCCCAATTATCTCATGAAATGAAGCTAATTTCAGTCTCATTTTGCCCATGAGACGAGCGTTAATGTCTAGCATTCGTCTCATGGGCAAATTTGACTGAAATTTTCTTTATTTCATGAGATAATTGGGGTGGGCTTCTTACCCGCCCATGCGCTTTTTACCCCGTCTTCCCCTAATAAAGTATACCTGAGTCTCGAGTCTCCATTTCTAATTTTAATTTAGATTATTTCTCCCTTCTCGTGTTTCCTTCCTTCCTTCCTTCCTATCCCCTTTCTTGTTACACACACGCGCGCGCACGCACGCACACACACACACACACACACGCACGCACACATACACACACACACACACACACACACACACACGCACGCACAGAGAGAGAGAGAGAGAGAGAGAGAGAGAGAGAGAGAGAGAGAGAGAGAGAGAGAGAGAGACAAACAGAGAGAGATAGAGACAGAGATGGGGAGGCAGCGTTACCCTTTCGCCGCCAACCATTTTTCAGCCAAAAAATACCATTAAACTTAACTGGGTAGAGAAAATATAATATCTGCAATATTGCGAATTCCTCTGTGACATATATAACATTAGGCCTATCCTTACCTCCCAAAATTAAGAAAATGTGGTCTTTGGATAACAGGCCCTGATTTGATGCCTTTTTGTGACATGTGGTGCTAAAATGCGACATTGGCGGTGAAAGGGTTAACTCTCACTTTTATTTCTTCCGATTCTTTCTTCTGAGTGAGAGGGTTTTAAATGCAATGCTTTTAGGTTGACACTTTAGTTTGTCTTTTGTTCCATCCACTTCTCTCCTTGTCGTGGGCCTAAATTAGATTTCAATCTCTGCTTTCTTGCCTTTTTCTCCCCTTCCCCTCCCCATTGAGAGAGAGAGAGAGAGAGAGAGAGAGAGAGAGAGAGAGAGAGAGAGAGAGAGAGAGAGAGAGAGAGAGAGAGAGAGAGAGAGAGAGAGAGAGAGAGAGAGAGAGAGAGAGAGAACCCAGAACTCGGAACTCGGAGATGGTTTAATGTATGTCGGCCTTAGGCCACAATGCATATCAAGGGACTGGGGTGAACAGGAGGGCGAACTGCTATAACATCACATTTGCATATAAGGCATAGAGACTGTTTAGAACAAACAAAGCTTTAGCATATAGTAAAAACATAGCAAATAGTAGGTAACTACCAAAAAATGCTGGATTAAGAGAGAGAGAGAGAGAGAGAGAGAGAGAGAGAGAGAGAGAGAGAGAGAGAGAGAGAGAGAGAGAGAGAGAGAGAGAGAGAGAGAGAGAGAGAGAGAGAGAGAGAGAGAGAGAGAGAGAGAGAGAGAGAGAGAGAGAGAGAGAGAGAGAGAGAGAGAGAGAGAGAGAGAGAGAGAGAGAGAGAGGACCCTGGACCCTTTTAATGTCATTAAGACTGGGTTCTCATGACATGGGGGAAGCATTTTCATTGCAAAACATTGGAGAACAAAAAATAATAATAGAATATTTGAAATAAAGGGAACTAAAAAGAACAAAATGATTTGCAAATCAATTTCAAATTTAAGTTATATGAATCAAATTAAGTTATTTAGTATATAGAGTTCTCTTATTTTCTCTGAGAGAGAGAGAGAGAGAGAGAGAGAGAGAGAGAGAGAGAGAGAGAGAGAGAGAGAGAGAGAGAGAGAGAGAGAGAGAGAGAGAGAGAGAGAGAGAGAGAGAGAGAGAGAGAGAGAGAGAGAGAGAGAGAGAGAGAGAGAGAGGGGGAGAGAGAGAGAGAGAGAGAGAGAGAGAGAGAGAGAGAGAGAGAGAGGGAGGAGACTTAGCACACACACACACACACACACCCAAAAGCCTATGTAATTTTAGAAGACTTTGGCTTCTCTGCATATATATAGTCGGGAGGAAAAAGTGCTTGTGGTCGATCATGACTTGAACATAAATCAATGCGGTAGCTTCTTCTTCTTTGTTGTTGGTCCTGTTGTAGGATGTGTTGGTTGTGGGGGTTGTTGTTGTTGGTCCTGTTGTAGGATGTGTTGGTTGTGGGGGTTGTTGTTGTTGGTCCTGTTGTAGGATGTGTTGGTTGTGAGGGTTGTTGTTGTTGGTCCTGTTGTAGGATGTGTTGGTTGTGGGGGTTGTTGTTGTTGGTCCTGTTGTAGGATGTGTTGGTTGTGGGGTTGTTGTTGTTGGTCCTGTTGTAGGATGTGTTGGTTGTGAGGGTTGTTGTTGTTGGTCCTGTTGTAGGATGTGTTGGTTGTGGGGGTTGTTGTTGTTGGTCCTGTTGTAGGATGTGTTGGTTGTGGGGGTTGTTGTTGTTGGTCCTGTTGTAGGATGTGTTGGTTGTGGGGGTTGTTGTTGTTGGTCCTGTTGTAGGATGTGTTGGTTGTGGGGGTTGTTGTTGTTGGTCCTGTTGTAGGATGTGTTGGTTGTGGGGGTTGTTGTTGTTGGTCCTGTTGTAGGATGTGTTGGTTGTGTGGGTTGTTGTTGTTGGTCCTGTTGTAGGATGTGTTGGTTGTGGGGGTTGTTGTTGTTGGTCCTGTTGTAGGATGTGTTGGTTGTGAGGGTTGTTGTTGTTGGTCCTGTTGTAGGATGTGTTGGTTGTGGGGGTTGTTGTTGTTGGTCCTGTTGTAGGATGTGTTGGTTGTGGGGGTTGTTGTTGTTGGTCCTGTTGTAGGATGTGTTGGTTGTGGGGGTTGTTGTTGTTGGTCCTGTTGTAGGATGTGTTGGTTGTGAGGGTTGTTGTTGTTGGTCCTGTTGTAGGATGTGTTGGTTGTGGGGGTTGTTGTTGTTGGTCCTGTTGTAGGATGTGTTGGTTGTGGGGGTTGTTGTTGTTGGTCCTGTTGTAGGATGTGTTGGTTGTGGGGGTTGTTGTTGTTGGTCCTGTTGTAGGATGTGTTGGTTGTGGGGGTTGTTGTTGTTGGTCCTGTTGTAGGATGTGTTGGTTGTGGGGGTTGTTGTTGTTGGTCCTGTTGTAGGATGTGTTGGTTGTGAGGGTTGTTGTTGTTGGTCCTGTTGTAGGATGTGTTGGTTGTGGGGGTTGTTGTTGTTGGTCCTGTTGTAGGATGTGTTGGTTGTGGGGGTTGTTGTTGTTGGTCCTGTTGTAGGATGTGTTGGTTGTGGGGGTTGTTGTTGTTGGTCCTGTTGTAGGATGTGTTGGTTGTGGGGGTTGTTGTTGTTGGTCCTGTTGTAGGATGTGTTGGTTGTGGGGGTTGTTGTTGTTGGTCCTGTTGTAGGATGTGTTGGTTGTGGGGGTTGTTGTTGTTGGTCCTGTTGTAGGATGTGTTGGTTGTGGGGGTTGTTGTTGTTGGTCCTGTTGTAGGATGTGTTGGTTGTGAGGGTTGTTGTTGTTGGTCCTGTTGTAGGATGTGTTGGTTGTGAGGGTTGTTGTTGTTGGTCCTGTTGTAGGATGTGTTGGTTGTGGGGGTTGTTGTTGTTGGTCCTGTTGTAGGATGTGTTGGTTGTGGGGGTTGTTGTTGTTGGTCCTGTTGTAGGATGTGTTGGTTGTGGGGGTTGTTGTTGTTGGTCCTGTTGTAGGATGTGTTGGTTGTGGGGGTTTTCTCGTACCAGCTTCCCACTATGCCCTCGAGAATCTTTCGCCTCTGCCGCCCCCCTCCCTCCCCCTCTCCCCTCTTCAAACACGCGCACATACATTCTCCCTCTCTCTCTCTTTGTCTGTCTGTCCGTCTCTCTCTTTCTCTTCTTTTCCTTTTTGAAAGAAACAGAGGGGCGTTTTTAATTTAAAAAAACCCCATTTTTATGTCTTTCCAGAATGATTGCTTTAGTATAACTCAGTTCGGGTCTGTTCAGGACTAATTCGGTTCCGTTGAAATCAGATTAGTTTAGCTAAATTTAGTTTGGCTTAGTATATTAATTTTTAAAAAATTTCAGTTCAGTTCAGTTTAGATAAGGCCTAGTTCAGTTCAATTTAGTTAGTTCAGTTTAAGTTTATTTCAACTTAATTTGGTATAGTTCAGATCAGTTTA
>CM065699.1:21856609-21866609 GCA_017654935.2 Phymorhynchus buccinoides
TGAAGAGGGGGAGAGACACAACGTTTCGATTCATAGAATCTTCATCGTGTGTGCTGATGGCAGGCTTGATGGCTTGAGGTGCGTTAGTGTAGGCTTTTTGCTGTCTTTTCTTTTCTTTTATGATGATTATTATTTGTTAGGACAATATCCTGAACATTATTTCGTTTCTTACTTCTTCTACTTCTCTTCTTCCTTGGTGGTAACCAGCTTCTTTATAAGACGTAATTGTACACACTTTGGAGATGTGACCAGAGAAAGAAAAAGGAAAGAGAAGATGGGGGGGGGGGGGGTGTAACAAATAAAGAAGTCTTCAGGAGTGCAGTTACTGAGTTAGAAATATCCACTAATCCAGTCCATGAATCCTTTTTCCACTTGCCATTTTTCTTCTTTTCTTTCTTTTTTAAAATAGTTTTTAGTCTAGAAGAGCCTACATGCTGATTTGTGCTGGACTATCTTAGGCTAGACTATTTTTGACAAAACGAAAATACTGTGATAACCAAAAGATTCATATCATTGATTCAATGATTGAACAACACATTTCAGGTTACCTTATTGATGTTGATGTTGGCGTAGGCCGCTAAGAATTCTTGGGTCCATTTTCCGAGATTCTCATCAGGAAGGGATGAATGCGAACTCAAAGACAACATGTTTACGGATGAGGTTGGCTGTTAGGAGCCCTGCATCAAGACGCCTGCCTTCCCTTCAGATCGGACCGCTCGTTTTTTCTCTCACGGAACTTCGCTGCAAGGCGTCATCATGGGTGTGTCAAGTTTTTATTTGCGTCATCAAGTTGTAAAGTACGTACTTGATGACTTCAAACATGCTCAGACGTCATTGCTCGTGGCAACTTTCACTCCTTTCCTTTTAGTCCAGGCGAAATTAAGCTTGACCTTGGTTTGTGATATATATTAGGTTTTTATATTGATCTAACATGATTTGAGGGTGCTGAATCCAAATCCAAATATTAACCCCCAGCCACTCTGCGGAGAGGGCTATCACAACCTTTCGTGTCCTTTCATTTGCCTGGCGATTATCTTAAGAACCATTTGTGTGCTACTATTTCAATGAAACTGATGTGCTCCTCAGTATGCCTTGTTGACCTTGACCTTTGACCTTGAGTATGCAATCTTATTGTATCAACTATACTTTTTCAACTTTTGCACTGCAGTCGTAAAATAAGCTATGTGGGTTTTTGTTTTTCTAAGCTAAGGTGTATAGAGGGTATTGAAGTACTGATGCCTTTCATCTTAAATGCTTGACCTTGAATTTGCATTGAATATTTCAACTTTTTGTTTTAATATATATTAAATATCTGCAGTAACGGTCTCATAATTGGTACATTAGCCTATGGTTATATAGATGCTAACCTAAGTACAGATGACTTCTCTAACCTTCATCTTAACGCTTGGCCTTTGTTGCTATGCGCCAAGCAGTACAATACAGCGATCAGTGTCGATTAATTATTTTATAGGTGGGTAAAATGGCCGACGTGCCATTGCATGGAGCTAGGGGTGAGTGAAGAAGCAAACGAATGGGGAAAGCATCAGAGGATTTGTTGGTGTGCACTTCTTGCGTTTCCACTCTGTTAGAGAAAAGTGTACTTTTAGTGGTCTCATTTGGATTGCAGACTAATGTCAAGCAGCATGCAACTTCAAGAAGACAATTATTAGTGAGTCAGCAGGTCTTCTTCCTGTAGCACAAAATACAATGGCCAAGTTCTTAAAAACTAATCAGATACGTATTGTTACACAAACATGTTGTTTGAATGTGTCCTCAACGGGTTGATTTAAATGCCCACAATGCTCTTTTCATCATTTGATAATTTTCAGAATATCTGATGGTAACTGTCATGAGATTTTTGCACACAAACCCTCCTTTTATTTGCAGAATTATGTGCAGATGGATGCTGCCCTGCTATGCGCCCATTGCTGCATTACAGATTTCTGATTGTCAGGGCCTCGTCTGGTGCCAACAGTTATCCCAGTAGTCAATGTTGTGTAATAAGTGCCGACCCACGCATTTCCAGCTACAGTTGAAAGGAATGACATGTTGTTCAAAGTGAGTCTGCTTCCACAAGAAAGTCTCATTGCCAATGAGCTTATAAGCATCGTGCTTCAAAGTTAGTCATACTTGGTGGAAGACCACTCTAACAAGTGTTTTATCCAAGTTCTGGCCATCATGAACACTTCTATGATGAGGCGATGAGATATTGTGTCTGTAGACTTGATAGCTTAGCTGGCATGGGGTTTTGTTATGTGGATGTATTAACGTGATAATAATAGCAGCCTCAGCAGCTTCTTAACGATGAAACTAATAAGAGTCTTGATGATCCAGTCTTATTCTGAAAGGAGCTTTTGTACTTCAGTACAATTGTAGTGTCTAGACTCTGCTCTAAGCGATTACTCCCCCCCCCCCCTCCACCCCACCTCCCATCACAATTTTACTAGCCTGCCAATGCAACCAAGTAGCTCACCAGCATGATCACCCTCATAGCCAGGAATAAAGTCCTTGTACTCCCTCCCCCTCCATGTAAATTGCACAACTATCCAGTACAGCTGTTGTCACTGGTGAACTCATCGCACGTCTGTTCAGCCATGGATAACAGAGCCTGGAGGCACGTCCAGGAAGATACTGTACATAGGCACCATTCTTTGCTCCTGGCTGCTGACGGGTTTTCTTTGTCTGTTGGGTATTGTGTCCTCCATACTCAGGACAAGATTCACCACTGATAATTGTGCTCATAAAAGCAATATCTTATATAGCCACTTGATGCAAATAAACCTGAAGTCTGGCTACAGATGGAACAGAGTTGGCACTCAATGTGCTTTTTTGAAGTGGGAACTAATTTTGATTCATCCTATTACAACAGTCTTCCAAGTATGCCCAAATGAAAGAAAAGTGAAGAGAAATGCGACTCAGTGCCATTTTAGTGTATTCTCTCATTTATCCTCTCTCTCTCTTGGTTGCATCTTTGAAAATCAAATTATTGTCAACTTCTGGGGGGCTTTTTGCCCCTAAGACCCTCCATGCGAGTATTTGAACCTCCTCCCTTCCATGTCCAACTGATCCGACCTTGTGGTGGAATATCAATGGGGCTGTTCAACTGTGTGGGTTTAAATTATATAATGAAATTATTGACTTTGATTTTTTAAAGCGGTTTCAGGGTAGCATCAAATCTGCACACTAAAGTTGTCAGCAACAACCTTATTTTTAAAACGATAGAAGTGAGCAATAGACGGTTATGCTGATGAGTTTGAATAAGTCTCAATAAGAGACCTAGACAATTAAAACATTACTGAGATGCAAATATTTACGCCACAGCATCATTATATTAAAAGGCAACTGTACATCTGTCCGTCCGTGTGAAACACAGAACGGGCCTTATAACTCCGCCGTTTTTCGACCGAATCGGTTCAAATTTGCTATCAGCCCTAACGTGGTGATGGCAACGGCAACCAAGGCGGCCGTGTCATTTGTGCGGTTTGGCAAATGCGCGAAACGCGTATCCACCGGCCTCTCGGCGCCCGTATCTCCGGTATTTCTGGACGGATTGCCTTCAAATTTGGAAGGTAGATGACCGGGGACAGTGACGATCTGTGTGCCAAACTGGAAACGAATCGATTTATAAACGCGCGCGATATGCGCCGCTTGACCTTTTCACAAACCGCGGCGAAACAAGACCCGACATTGACTCGAAATGTGGAACGTGCATGACCAGGGATAGTGACTATCTTGGTGCAAACTTTCAACAGCATCCGTTCATAAACGCGCATGATATGAGCCAATTTACATTTATGCGGACCCGGCATTTCAAGCCGTCCACAGCAAACAGTTTACACAGAAAGAACTCAGTACTGCGCGTGCGCGGGCAAGAAAAGGGTTGGAGAGCGGAGATTACTTTAGCGAGGTACAATATCCCGCTATTCACCGTGTGAGAGCGGAGATTATTTTAGCGAGAGACGGGGTGGAACGGGATGAGAGAAGAAGATGGAAGGAGGTAGAGAGACTAAAGTAATAATATAATATTTCGCGGACCCGGCAAAACCGGTCCTCAGCGTTACCGGTACTTGGCGTTACCGGTACTAGGCGTTGCGCTAGTCATTAATGAATACAACAGAAACAATATTCTCTCTCTTAAAAAAAACCTTGTGTATTAGATTGATTTGGCAAAGATTTGTTTTTGTCATTTGTGGAGGGATTTAATATTATTTACTGGTTCTATGAACACAAACACAATCACTAACACGATCTCTCTCGCTTCCTCAGTCATTCAGATTCATTTTTCAACATCTACTCTGCTTTCAGTCACTCACATGATGGTTTAATCGAACAACCATTGTGGTTTTAGTTCAAGAGAGATACTGTATCGTTATTCAGAGCACACCTCCAATGTCGACGAGATCCTGACATCACTGGAATGGCCAACTTTAGAGGAACGAAGAAAGAATGTACCTCGTTTGGTTCATTTTCACAAACCCATTTCCTTGTTCAAAGCTAATGCTCAGAAAATATGACAGTTTCCCCATATCATTCATGTTGAACCTATCTTTGAACATCTGCTTTGTTTCACACAACATGGTCTCATTGTTTGCACCCACAATCAAATCATCTACCCAAACAAGAACCACATTCATGTCTTTCTCAGTGTGTTTGGTGTAGACACAATGATCAGATGGACTTTGTGCAAAACCATTTTCTTCCAGATGCTTGTGTAACAACTGGTTCCAATTTCTACCAGACTGTTTCAAACCACACAGTGATTTGTTCAATCTGTACACCTGTTTCTTTTTGCTATCAGTTTGAACTTCAAAACCTTCAGGTTGCTCCATATATATCTCACAATCAATTGGAGCATTCAGATAGGCTGTTTTCACGTCCATTTGATGCAAGATCAAATCATACTGTGCCGCAAGTTGCATGACAGTACGAACTGATGTCAGATTTGCAGTTGGTGAAAAAGTTTCCTTGTAATCAAATCCCTCTCTCTGGCTATGTCCTTTTGCTACATAGCGCGCCTTGTAGGATTTGGAATCATTTGCATTTTATTTGATTGTGTACACCCCTCCCCCCCCCCCCCCCCCCTCTGCATGTCTACCTTCTGGAAGAGCAGTCAGAGTGTATGTCTTGTTGTTTGCTCTCAAAGAATTCATTTCCTCTTTCATTGCTTCTTTCCAATGTTCTGAATCAGGAGACTCAATGGCCTCCTTGTAAGTCTGAGGAAATTATGAAAGTGTGTAACAGTAATCAACATTTGTCATGACACTGTCATCATCAAACTTTGTTCCATAGTCTGCAAGATAAGCAGGGGCTTTTCTTTCTCTTTTGGAATATCTTTCCTTTTTCTCATCACATGTGGTTTACACTCTGACTGCTTTTGCTGTGGTTTTTCAACAACAGGACGTTTCATCATCAGACTTCCATCCAAAAATGTATCTGTTTGACTTGCTTGCTCACTCACATCGCATGCTTTCTTTGAGTTTGACACAAAATGTACATTCCTGCATTTCATAACTTTGCCAGTGTCAGGATAGTACACAAGGTATGCAGGGCTGTATCCATCATAGCCTATAAATGTGCCTTTTGTGCACCTTGCATCAAGCTTTTGTTTCTGCTGACAGTACGCATAACAGTCACAGCCAAATGTTCTCATGTTGGAGATGTTTGGTCTGCGGTCTGTCAGTGTTTGGAAAGGAGTCTGCTTTGTTCTAGCATTGTAGCATCTGTTGCGATTGTACACTGCTGTGTGTACAGCATATGGCCACAATTCTTTTGGCAATTTCTTTCGGATAAGCATGCATCTGGCCATCTTAAAAAGAATGCGCCAATGCCTCTCTGCAGTGCCATTTTGGTGTGGGGAGTAAGGAGCAGACATTTTAGGTTTAATCTGAATTTTCCACAGGAGCGCTCTGAACTCTTTTGACGTGAATTCAGTTCCATTGTTTGATCGGATTGCTTTTACCTTCCCAAAAGGGGCAGAATCAGCAAGGAATCTCTCAGCAGCCAATACAGTTTCACTTTTGTTTTTCATGAAATACACGAACAATTGCACCTGCGTAATCATCTGTGAAAATAATGGCATACCTGAAACCTTCATGTGAGAGTGGGGTAATTGGGCCTGCAAGATCTGTGTGTACTAACTCCAGAGGAGAAGTTGCACGCACAAGTGGGTGTCTGCTTATGTCATTTGTCATTTTCCCCATCACACACGCTTCACATTCACTCCTTTTTGTTTTTTCAACAACTTTCATCCCATCAACAACATTTTCAAGCTTCAATACATCATCAAAATTGCAGTGGCTAAGTGTCTCATGCCATACCAACAGATCTTGAGTGTAATTCACTTTGTCAATGTTTTCTTTGTCAGAGTTGAAACTGTATGTGTTCAAATAATATAGTCTGCCATGTTTCTCTATCTGAAACTTTGTACCATCACGGTACTCAAGTTCTGCAGCATCAGGATGGAAAAAGACACTTTCCCCCCTTTCAGCAGCTGCTTGTACTGAAAACATGTTCTGTGGGTATGTTGGCACCTAGAGAGCATTTTTGAGAGTCACGTCAACAATGTTTCCTTCAGAGTCTTTTAATTTTAAATTTGCATCTCCCCTTTTCTGTGCAACGTTATTCCTTTTCTCCCCATCTGCCAGTTCAATGTAGTGCTTTTCTGGTCTGAATGTCTTATCAAATGTACAGAACTTTGTTTCATCATTCAGAGTGTGTGCAGTGGCACCACAGTCAACTAACAACAAGTCACCTTCTAATCCTTCTACATCATCAGTGCATGCTCTTGCTCTTGCTTTGAATGCAAAAGAATGTTGTGAGAACTCTGGGTTTTGTGTGTCATTCACTTCACTGACTTTGTCAGCCTTACTCTTGAGAAATCTACATGATTTGCTTGTGTGATTGTCCTTCTTACAATGACTGCACCACAATTTCTTCTGCTTACAGTTTTGGGCAATATGGCCAGACTTTCTACACTTGTAGCTATCCATGGTGTTGTGCTCGCCAGTGGTTTGGTTTCTGAAGCTGCTGTAGCTGCCTCTGGTAGAATGGTTGTGCACTGATTTCAGAAGTGAGTCATCAGTCCCGGATCTGGATCGCTCAGTCTCTTCAAAACTTCTGAGGGCCACTTTGAAGTCGCTGAAGCTTTGTTTCTTATCACTCTGGGTGATCACAGCTACAAATGACTGGAAACTGTACGGAAGACCTTTCAAAATCATGGCAATCAGGAGACTATATGCTATGGTTTCGCCCACATTTCTTAGAGCTACTGCTGCAGTTTCTGCTCTGATTAAGAAATCAGTGACACTTTCGTCGTGTTTCTTGGTGAGTGACGTGAGCTCCGTGTATAAACTGATGATTCTTGGCACGCCTGGGCTTGCATAGTGCTTTCGAAGAATCTTTAGAGCAGCTCTTCCATCATCTTTAGCATCTCTCATTACAAGAGATAGACTTCTGTCGTCAAGGAACTGTATAAGTTCTGCAAATGCTTCTTCGTTTTTCTCTTCATCAACGTCTTCTTCGTCATCTGCAAGGATGGTATCTTTCAACTTCTGCAGCTTCATGTAGCCGAGGAATTTTATCTCCCATTGTTCGTATTTACTTTCATCTCCATCAAATAAAAATCTAGTAAACTTCGTACAGGGCCCATAACCTGTTGAGCTGTGGCTAGCCATGATGGAGGAACAAACAAACAAACTACTCTCGCTCTCAGTTACACAACACAGCAGTCATGATGGGACCATTGGGAAGAGAGAACTCAGAGAGTGATCCCCCTTGATTTATTAGAGGTCACCAAATGACGTATGAGGTCACTGTCTTTTTACCATCGTGAGATCACAATACTCAACAAAGTTGCCCACTATTTTAAACTTGACCTACAACGGATTTGAAACAAAGACATATTAAAGATTTCATATCCGTTGAAAAATATATATCAAAACAACCACCTCCTTCTGTTTTTACAAATGTTATCGCCCAGACTATTTTCTTCTTTAAAAAAAGAAGAAGGAAGAGAGAGAGGGAGAGAGAGCAGGGGCGGATTGGTGGTGGTGGGGGGGGGGGGGCTCGGGTTTCCCGGACCTCATCCCCCCCCTTTGCCCCAAGTAAAGCATGTACCTTATAGATCTACAAGGGTAAAAAAAAGAAAAAAGAAATGGCTCAATTTTGCTTTGTGATGAACGGCTGTCAGGTGAACGGCTGTCAGATGAACAGCTGTAAGTTGAACGGCTGTCAGGGAACGGCTGTCAGATGAACGTGTGTCAGATGAACAGCTGTCAGGTGAACGGCCGTCAGATGAACAGCTGTAAGGTGAACGGCTGTCAGGTGAACGGCTGTCAGGTGAACGGCTGTCAGGTGAACGACTGTCAGATGAACAGCTGTAAGGTGAATGGCTGTCAGGTGAACGGCTGTCAGCTGAACGACTTGTCAGAGCACAGCTGTCAGAATCTAGAGAGACAGGCCGACATGAAGACAGACACGCGTGCGCGCGTACAAATACACACACACACACACACACACACACACACACACACACACACACACACACACACACACACACTCACTCTCTCTCTCTCTCTCTCTCTCTCTCTCTCTCTCTCTCTCTCTCTCTCTCTCTCTCTCTCTCTCTCTCTCTCGCTGTTTTCACCCACGGTCGCATACACACATAAGCACACACATATAGGCCCACACATACAAACATAGGCTTAGGCTTACACACTCTGCAAAACGTTTCTGCGATTTCTGACAACCGTGAAAATGTCATTCTAACAGACGTGATAGTTTGGTCGTTATGGCGCGCGTCACTCATGCGGAACCGACAAATATCAAAGAGTACGAGAGACGTTCATCTGACAGTCTTTAATCCAAAGATACTATCAGACTCTGGTGTGGTCATGTTTCTTTGGTGTTCTTGCTCAGTCAGGAGTCACAAGGCCGTCTTCATTCGACAAGAAATATCTAGCCATAGTTCGAAGTAGACGTCGTATAGCTGTGTGCAACTCTGCACAAACATTGTGCCTGAAATAATCCCTCACATGCACGAATACACACCCATATAGACACGTATTAGGTATTAGGTATTAGGTTCTTTATTGTCACAGAGGCGTCTCTGTGAAATTCGGGTTGCTCCCACCTGGAGAGAGCGTCACAGCCAGAGGCGCATCACCCAATTTGTTTTGTTTTTGTTTGGGGCATTCGATTTTTGTGTGACTGATGAGGAGGGAAAAGGGTGTGTGTGTGTGTGTACATTTGACCAAATGACACCTTTTTTGTCGCCACTGGGTTTAACGTATGCTAAGCGCATGGGCACACGGGACCTCGGTTTATCGTCTCAGGCCGTACTTTAAGGCCTAGTGCAAAGTGAGAGGGAAAAAAACCCTGTACCCAGGTTCGAACTCGGGTTTACTTGACACGAGGCGAACGTGATACCACTGTGCCACTCTACAGGAGAACACGAACGAACGTGTACTGTGCGAAATACGCAAATATATGAAGTCAAACACGTGTAAGCCTACTTTCACACATGCATGCACACGCATAAAGCCGGCGCCACGCGGAGTGTAAAATCGTATGGGGATGCGATACGATTGTGCCACGTGAGTCATGATTCACGTGAAATACTTCTTTCTAAAATAATTCTGCCGTTTTCGCTCACTATACTCCAGTAGACCCAATACATGAATTTCACGTGAATCGTGACTCACATCGTCAAAATCGCATCGCATTCAGATGCGATTCGTATGTCGTGTGGCTGGCCCTTAATTTCCAATTACCTGAAAATCCTTCAATGGATGATTTTAAAATTCTAACTTCAAATTATTATTTTTGTCTGATTTATCAAAACATTTACTTCACAATCCCATTGGTGGTGTAGGTAGGGTGGCACAGAGGTAACGCGTTCGCCTCGTATACTATTAACCCGAGTTTTGAACCTGGGTACATGGCATTTTTCCTCCCACTCTGCACTTACCCTTACAGGCTGAACGTGGAGTCTTTCGGATGA
>CM065699.1:21871609-21876609 GCA_017654935.2 Phymorhynchus buccinoides
CCCCCTGAAATGATTCAATTCATTGCTAAAAATCGGTTGTCGTCATTGCTGCCATTTTGGGATAAATCTAAGTAGTGAACTAGTTTGATGCGACGACATGTTTATCCCAAGGTGGCGGCTGGGCCCCTCTTACGTCATTGCTTAAAAAAGGAAAATGGCGTCAACTGGTCCCTCTCTCCCCCCCCCCCCCCCCCCCCCCTCTCTGTCTCTGTCTCTGTTTGTCTATTTATATTTATGTCTCTCTATCTCTCTCTTAGTTGTATATCTCAATGTTAAATATTGTTCAAATTAACATTAATAACTAAATTAACTCAAATTAACATTGTATTAACTAAAATGACACAACTACCGTTAGCGTTATTACTTTCAGCATTACATGTAGTGTGTTTGTGTGTGTGTGTGTGTGTGTGTGTGTGTGTGTGTGTGTGTGCGTGCGTGTGCGTGCGTGCGTGTGTGCGTGTGCGTGCGTGCGTGTGTGTGCGTATGTGTGCGTGCGTGCGTGCGTGCGCGCACGCGTGCATGTGCGTGTGCGCGTGTGTGTATCTGTGTGTTTCTGTGTGAGCATCTCTGTGTGTGCCTGTCCGTCTATCTGTATTTCCGTCAGTCTGTCTCTGTCTGTGAGTGAGTCTGTCTGTCTGTCTCTCTCTCTCTTTGTGCGTGTGTATGTTGCTAATAAGTAATATGTTCTGTGTGCACATGCATGCTCCATGTGTAACATGTGAATGCACTCAGGGCTTTCTGCATACATACACACGTGTACGTAACAAACATGTATGCTTGCACATAACTAGTATGACATTTGTCACACGATTTTATGTATAACAAGGATGTCACTGAACGGCAGACATGTCCTTTGCCTGGTACGCCCCTTTGAGCTTCTCCTCCCCTCCCCCACATCTTAGCCCCCGCGCTCGAATGTCTCCAACTGCATTCCTTGGGTCATGCTCATTAAGAATATGCGTGACCAATGGTTTTCTTACTGGTCACTACTCATACAAACAACAGTCAAAGCCAAGGGTTTGGTAATCAAAGTCATCAACATTTTGCACCTTGACCTTTGACCTTGACTAATCTACCAACACACCAAAGTTTGGCTCTGTGACAGCAAAAATGTGGAAGACACGGATAAAATAACGATTTGACAAGTCCGGTGTCTACGTTCTTCTACGTTCTTGATCTTGACCTAGATAAGTACACAATATTTAGAATTACCATAAGCCAGTTTACTCACATTCTAAGTGTGGACATAACACTAACGATTATGGCCACAAGAAGGAACGTACGTTTTCAAGGTCACACTTCAAGGTCACACTTCAAGGTCACACTTCAAGGCGAAGGTCACCATGGTTATACTATTTCTATGGAATGTTCACAATTTGAAGCGATTTTGATCAGCCGTTTCCAAGATACATCCCAGACAGACAAACAATTTTAACCTTTATGGGATATGGGACCACTGCTTTTCGAGTGCCAGATGTTGAGGTTGAGTCAAAGCACCTCGGCAACGGTTCACGAGTGCAGATGTTAGAACGTGGTTGTGATTCAGCGCTACAATGTAAAAGTGAATTATTTCTGATGCGCGTCACTGATTATGTATCAGGTATTAGGTACTTTATAGTCACAGAGGCGTCTCTGTGAAATTCAGGTTGCTCCCACCTGGAGAGCGCGTCGCAGCCAGAGGCGCGCCATCCAATTTCTTTTTTTATGCATGCAATTTTTGTGTGACTGATGAGGAAGGAAAGAAGGTGTGTGTGTGTGTGTGTAAATTTTGACCAAATGACAACTTTTTCGTCGGCACGGGTTTAACGTGTGCTAAGTGTATGGGCACACGGGACCTCGGTTTATCGTCTCATCCGAAAGACTCCACGTTCAG
The DNA here is from genome assembly GCA_017654935.2 of Phymorhynchus buccinoides. NCBI lineage: Eukaryota > Metazoa > Mollusca > Gastropoda > Neogastropoda > Raphitomidae > Phymorhynchus > Phymorhynchus buccinoides. Next base: position 21,873,483 of record CM065699.1, read on the forward strand.
ACCGTAAGGCCTAGTGCAAAGTGAGAGGAAAAATCCCCTGTATCCACGTTCGAACTCGGGTTTACTTGACACGAGGCGAACGCGTTACCTCTGTGCCACTCTACACCCATTGTTCGAATCTTCCGAGCTTCGTGCTGATGGTAACTTCAGTGACTGTCACTGTTCGTCATGCGTTCTTCAGCAGCCTTCAGACTGTGAATTGCATTAAAGCTGCTTCCCATTTTGTACCAGCAGCATAAGATAGTTGATCTACTGCTGACATGTTAGTGTGAATGTCTGCTGAATGCAAAGAAAGCGGGCGAAGTGAAGTGTGAGTGCACTCATTGCATATGTTTCAATTTGACTATTTACGTAGTGATTCTGTGTATTGATTATGTGCATTTTTGGTTACTAATTGTATGAACCGTCCTTGATTGGATTTGACACTAAGTTCTCAATGGTCGACCTATGGCGATAGGGTGACCCAACAGCCCCCCAGTTAACGAGGTAACCTCCCTCGGGCAGTCTAATCCACTAGGTGGCTTATCTCGCGCCCCCTTTTTATTTCCTTGGGCGTAGTGAGAGAGAGAGTGATGGTAGGACCACTCACTGTCTCTCTCTATTTCTTTATCCCCAACTAATAATATAGACTGAGGATTAGCTGTGCCCTACACTTTGCGTCAGACCCGCTATGTCGTCCGTTTTTCTAAAAAAAACTATTCGTGATCATCATCAAAATACTAGTTTGCAAGATAAGTCTCTCATTGTGTATTTGGGTGTCACCCGCTGCCTAGGCCCGTAGGGTGACCCAACATGTCCCCCCAGTTAACGAGGTCCAACCTCCCTCGTGCATAGTGGTTTCCTTCTTGGTCCATATTTTTCTAACAGGTGTCGCTGCTGCCTCACCAGTGTGACCCAACATGCACCCCTTTTTATTTAGTCCCCGAGCCGTAAAGGTGTCTTGTCTTGCTTAAGTGCCGTGGTTCTTTGTGTGTGTCCGTGGGTCGCAAGTCAGTGTGGGTGGTTGGTGGGTGCGCAAGTCAGTGTGGGTGGTTGGTGCGTCGCAAGTCAGTCCGTTGGTTGGTATTCGTCAGTGTTGGTTGGTGGGAGCGCAAGTCAGTGTGGGTGGTTGGTCATCATCAAATTTGGTATACTAGTTTGCGCAAGATGCAAGGTGGGTGCGCACTCATGTATTTAGTCAGTGTTTGGTTGGTGGGTGCGCAAGTCAGTGTGGTTGGTTGGTGTGCGCAAGTCAGTGCCCTGGTTGGTGGGTCAAGTCAGGCCCGCTATGTCGTCCGTTTGGTTGCTCAAAAAACTATTTGGTTGGTATGCGCAAGTCAGTGTGGTTGGTTGGTGGGTGCGCAAGTCACTGGTTGGTTGCGCAAGTCATGGTTGCTATGCGCAAGTCAGTGTATGGTTGGTGGGTGCGCAAGTCAGTGTTGGTTGGTGGGTGCGCAAGTCAGTGTGGCTGGTTTGTGGGTGCGCAAGTCAGTGTGGGTGGTTGGTGGGTGCGCAAGTCAGTGTGGTTGGTTGGTGGGTGCGCAAGTCAGTGTGGTGGTTGGTGGGTGCGCAAGTCAGTGTGGTTTCAGTTGCGCTCAATGGTGGGTGCGCAAGTCAGTGTGGTGGTTGGTACAGCGCAAGTCAGTGTCCGTGGTTGGTGGGAGCGCAAGTCAGTGTGGTTGGTTGGTGGGTGCGCAAGTCAGTGTGGGTGGTTGGTGGGTGCGCAAGTCCGGTTGGTGGGTGCGCAAGTCAGTGTTGGTTGGTGGGTGCGCAAGTCAGTGTGGTTGGTTGTGGGTGCGCAAGTCAGTGGGTTGTGCGCAAGTCAGTGTGTCTTGCTTAAGTGGGTGCGTGGTTCTCAGTGTGGGTGGTTGGTGGGTGCGCAAGTCAGTGTGGTTGGTTGGTGGGTGCGCAAGTCAGTGTGGTTGGTTGGTGGGTGCGCAAGTCAGTGTGTGGTTGGTTGGTGGGTGCGCAAGTCAGTGTGGGTGGTTGGTGGGTGCGCAAGTCAGTGTGGTTGGTTGGTGGGTGCGCAAGTCAGTGTGGTTGGTTGGTGGGTGCGCAAGTCAGTGTGGTTGGTTGGTGGGTGCGCAAGTCAGTGTGGTTGGTTGGTGGGTGCGCAAGTCAGTGTGGGTGGTTGGTGGGTGCGCAAGTCAGTGTGGGTGGTTGGTGGGTGCGCAAGTCAGTGTGGGTGGTTGGTGGGTGCGCAAGTCAGTGTGGGCGGCTGTGCGAGTAGCCCTTGTTGCCATTAGCCCTTTGAGCAAAAGGCCGGGTTCACATTAGACGCGTAAGTTCCGTACGGAAAACCCTAAATAAGTGGAAGAAAGAAGGATAAAAGTTTGCGCATATACGGGAATCTTTTCCTTTCTTTGTTTCACTTAAGCTTATTTGTGGATTGCGCACGGGTTTCCGCGTGGAATATCCGGCTTATGTGTGTACACGGCCTAAGACAGGACTGGTAAATATATTTGTGCAACCGCATGTGAGCTTCTGAATTTGGCCTCTGAAGGTGCGTTTCCACGGATGAAGGCAAAGCAAGCAGTAGTCATCCTCATCCGGGGGGCAACCAAGATGGCAGAAACCGTTGTGGATTGTTTCTATTCCAGCTGGATTGAATAGAGTGGCGTATGTGTTTCGTTTCTCTCACCCCCGTGTGTTCTTAATTGGTCGGGTTTTTAAAAAAAAAAAAACATTCAAATGCCTGTCTGGTCCTGTAACGTTGTTGAATGCATTGCTCTACACTCTTTTTTTGTGTTCACCAAGGTTGGTTTTGGTTTCCCTGCGACCGCTCTGTTCGAGCGTTCGACGAACAAGTGGAAATGGGAAACCCAATTCGTATTGGTGGTGTTTCGGACCCTCTCAGGGCAGACACAGATGATAATAATAATAATAATAATAATAATAATAATAATAATAATAATAATAAAGATGAAACTCGAGCCAAAAAGTAATACGGTTCTACAGTTGTAGTTTAGACACACACACACACACCTCAAATTGTTGACATTGAGAAGCAAGTCTGCCATTCTCGGGAAAGGGATAGGGTTAGGGTTAGCCTAGGGCTTGTCACGAAACTGCAAGAACCAGACTTTGAGAGCGAGTCTGGGATGTCTAAACTACAACGTTGCTCTTGTTTTAAAGGACCCTTTCGAGG
>CM065699.1:21877109-21894609 GCA_017654935.2 Phymorhynchus buccinoides
AAAAAAACCAAAAAGTATTTTTTGTTGTCTCAAAACTTCAATAACTTGAAACAAAAGAAAGCGTTGCTACTGAACCTTTCAAGTCTTTCGACTTTCGTGATGCATTTTGTAGGGAAATATGTCGCAATTTCATGGGTGAAAGTAGTTCAGGAGTGCCCCTGAAATTAGGATTGGTAAAGGTAATAGAAAAAGTCTTCTGTCTTTTAACACTACCCTCACCCATCCTGTATCAGGGGGGGGGATTTTGTCCGTTTTTTGCCTGAAATCCGGTATTTTAATTTTTTTTTCAGACATTGAAAAAAAAATATTCCGGCCCAAAAAAAATCGGGAAGAAACGCACTCTTGTTTCGTTCGGTCGCGGTATTAAGACAATCCTAACTTCCGCCATGTGAAACCAGCTATGTAACGCAACAATGGGTGCCACAAAAAATCGGATATTTCACAATAATTTTTGTGTCCCTGTTAATTTTCCTTATGACAATTTTTTTTTTAATATCCCAATACCAACAATCTCAAAATTTAATTCCTTTCATTTTTAACTATTAGATTTCCACTGTATGTGGCCATTACGGTTCATTTTAGCATGTGTAAGTTATTCCACTAGATTTACATTATAGCTGGATTTAATAGATAGCATAATTTCTGCTCTTCATTGATTTTGTTTATCCCTTGTCTATTGTGTAAGAGCATGTGCGCAACTATCGGAATGCATTGACGACATGTCAGCGTTCGTGAACCAGACCTGCTCTTCGTTGATTTTTTTAATAAAAAAAACCTCTTTGCTGTTGTATAGGACTAAGCGCAAAATATCGGAGTGCACCGGACCAGCTCTTCGTTGATTTTTTATTAAAAAAAATCTTTGCTGTTGCTTATCGGAGTGCACCGGACCAGCTCTTCGTTGATTTTTTATTAAAAAAATCTCTTTGCTTGTTGCATAGGAAAAAGCGCAAGATATCGGAGTGCATTGACGACATGTCAGCGTACGTGAACCTGACGGACTCCATCGTGGACCGCATCGTGCTGAGCACGGACCCCCGTGTGAAGAAGGCCCAGCAGATCATCAGGGACATCAAGTGCAGGAGGCTGTACAAGTGTGTGGGCGAGACAGAGCCCATCACCGCCAAGGACATCATCAAGAAAAATGTCAGTACCGTATTTTTCAGACTATTACTTTTTAAGCCCCTTATAGCCTGATTCCGCCCATGACATCCATGACTTTCTCCTACCAAGCCGTCTAAAACCGCCCCCGTACACCCACTTCGCTATGTATTTTGGAGTTAAAATTGCAATATCAAAAAATCTAAAATATCACATAACAAAAAAAACATTGCAAGTTAAACATTCTTCATTTATACACAAACCCTGAACATTTGAAATCAATCCATCAAGTAGTTATTTTTTTAATATTTTTTTAAACAAAGTAGCCCATTTCGGGCCCAGTTTACCAACATTAATTTGGTGGTTACAGGGAGAAGAGTCGTCATTTTAATCGGGGTTACAAGTGATAAGGCGCACCTGATTATAAGGCGCACCCCAAACATTTTGCACAAAATTCAGATTCTGATATCATATTTTCTTACCATTTTAGTAGTCACGTTGTAAGGCGCAGGGGTCTCAGTCTGGGAAAAAAGTATCGCCTTATAGTCCGAAAAATACGATATCTGTATCCAATTGTTTTGAGTGTTGGTAGAGTATGGTTATTATAGATTGGTAGATTTATATCAATCTTACTATCTATGTAACTAAATACTTACCAACACTCAAAACAATCTAGATTTATATCAATCTTACTATCTATGTAACTAAATACTTACCAACACTCAAAACAATCTAGATTTATATCAATCTTACTATCTATGTAACTAAATACTTACCAACACTCAAAACAATCATAGTTGCCCTCCCATCCACCCTCCTGATGCTTATGTAAAATAAGGAATGCTTGAGCAGGGCGGAAGTCACTGTGACCGGAAGTAGTCAAGGGGAGGTTATGCTACTGTCACTAGGGTGACTTCCTTTTTAGGTTACTATGGTAACAAGCGTTTAACGCTTTGGTTCTTCCAGCTAATAAGTATGTATGCAATTGTTTTAAGTGTTGGTAAGTATTTAGTTAAAGTAGATAGTAAGATTAATAAAAAAAATCTACCACTCTCTTTGACTCTGCCTTGTCCCTTTGCTTACTGTCATCCAGTATTTTTATGACTTGTTGGTCCATTCTCCTACGTTTTTTTTCGACAAAAAAATATTCCAAATGATATTCTGCTTTGAGGGCCTCAAAAATCAGAATATGTTAGCTGATTGAAAACTGGACACATATGTGCCTTACCCATTATGGCCATATGACCTGGGAACGCAGAGAAAGTGAGTGTCAATGCATTGGCTACAGAAAACATCACAGCATTGTTTCTTGATATACATAGCCACAGTCTGCAAACCCTGTCGCTGTAACCTATCTTTTATGTCACATTCTTCAAGATAACATTGGTGTAGAGTGGCACAGTGGTAGCGCATTCGCCTCGTGTCGAGTAAACCCGGGTACGAACCTAGGTACAGGGGATTTTTCCCTCTCACTTTGCACTAGGCCTTACGCTTTGTCTCCAAGTGTTCAGGGTGTTTGTCTGTCCCCAGGGTGCTTTGTCTCCAAGTGTTCAGGGTGTCTGTCCCCAGGGTGCTTTGTGAGTCTCCAAGTGTTCAGGGTGTCTGTCCCCAGGGTGCTTTGTCTCCAAGTGTTCAGGGTGTTTGTCTGTCCCCAGGGTGCTTTGTCTCCAAGTGTTCAGGGTGTTTGTCTGTCCCCAGGGTGCTTTGTCTCCAAGTGTTCAGGGTGTTTGTCTGTCCCCAGGGTGCTTTGTCTCCAAGTGTTCAGGGTGTCTGTCTGTCCCCAGGGTGCTTTGTGAGTCTCCAAGTGTTCAGGGTGTTTGTCTGTCCCCAGGGTGCTTTGTGAGTCTCCAAGTGTTCAGGGTGTCTGTCCCCAGGGTGCTTTGTGAGTCTCCAAGTGTTCAGGGTGTCTGTCCCCAGGGTGCTTTGTCTCCAAGTGTTCAGGGTGTTTGTCTGTCCCCAGGGTGCTTTGTCTCCAAGTGTTCAGGGTGTTTGTCTGTCCCCAGGGTGCTTTGTCTCCAAGTGTTCAGGGTGTTTGTCTGTCCCCAGGGTGCTTTGTCTCCAAGTGTTCAGGGTGTCTGTCTGTCCCCAGGGTGCTTTGTCTCCAAGTGTTCAGGGTGTTTGTCTGTCCCCAGGGTGCTTTGTGAGTCTCCAAGTGTTCAGGGTGTCTGTCTGTCCCCAGGGTGCTTTGTGAGTCTCCAAGTGTTCAGGGTGTCTGTCTGTCCCCAGGGTGATTTGTCTCCAAGTGTTCAGGGTGTTTGTCTGTCCCCAGGGTGCTTTGTGAGTCTACAAGTGTTCAGGGTGTCTGTCCCCAGGGTGCTTTGTGAGTCTCCAAGTGTTCAGGGTGTTTGTCTGTCCCCAGGGTGCTTTGTGAGTCTCCAAGTGTTCAGGGTGTCTGTCTGTCCCCAGGGTGCTTTGTGAGTCTCCAAGTGTTCAGGGTGTCTGTCTGTCCCCAGGGTGCTTTGTCTCCAAGTGTTCAGGGTGTTTGTCTGTCCCCAGGGTGCTTTGTGAGTCTCCAAGTGTTCAGGGTGTCTGTCTGTCCCCAGGGTGCTTTGTGAGTCTCCAAGTGTTCAGGGTGTCTGTCTGTCCCCAGGGTGCTTTGTCTCCAAGTGTTCAGGGTGTCTGTCCCCCAGGGTGCTTTGTGAGTCTCCAAGTGTTCAGGGTGTCTGTCTGTCCCCAGGGTGCTTTGTCTCCAAGTGTTCAGGGTGTCTGTCCCCAGGGTGCTTTGTCCTCCAAGTGTTCAGGGTGTCTGTCTGTCCCCAGGGTGCTTTGTCTCCAAGTGTTCAGGGTGTTTGTCTGTCCCCAGGGTGCTTTGTGAGTCTCCAAGTGTTCAGGGTGTCTGTCTGTCCCCAGGGTGCTTTGTCTCCAAGTGTTCAGGGTGTTTGTCTGTCCCTCAGGGTGCTTTGTGAGTCTCCAAGTGTTCAGGGTGTTTGTCTGTCCCCAGGGTGCTTTGTGAGTCTCCAAGTGTTCAGGGTGTCTGTCCCCAGGGTGCTTTGTGTGTTCAGGGTGTCTGTCCCCAGGGTGCTTTGTCTCCAAGTGTTCAGGGTGTTTGTCTGTCCCCAGGGTGCTTTGTGAGTCTCCAAGTGTTCAGGGTGTCTGTCTGTCCCCAGGGTGCTTTGTGAGTCTCCAAGTGTTCAGGGTGTCTGTCTGTCCCTCAGGGTGCTTTGTGAGTCTCCAAGTGTTCAGGGTGTCTGTCTGTCCCCAGGGTGCTTTGTGAGTCTCCAAGTGTTCAGGGTGTCTGTCTGTCCCTCAGGGTGCTTTGTGAGTCTCCAAGTGTTCAGGGTGTCTGTCTGTCCCCAGGGTGCTTTGTGAGTCTCCAAGTGTTCAGGGTGTCTGTCTGTCCCCAGGGTGCTTTGTGAGTCTCCAAGTGTTCAGGGTGTTTGTCTGTCCCCAGGGTGCTTTGTGAGTCTCCAAGTGTTCAGGGTGTCTGTCTGTCCCTCAGGGTGCTTTGTGAGTCTCCAAGTGTTCAGGGTGTCTGTCTGTCCCCAGGGTGCTTTGTGAGTCTCCAAGTGTTCAGGGTGTCTGTCTGTCCCCAGGGTGCTTTGTGAGTCTCCAAGTGTTCAGGGTGTCTGTCTGTCCCCAGGGTGCTTTGTGAGTCTCCAAGTGTTCAGGGTGTCTGTCTGTCCCCAGGGTGCTTTGTGAGTCTCCAAGTGTTCAGGGTGTTTGTCTGTCCCTCAGGGTGCTTTGTGAGTCTCCAAGTGTTCAGGGTGTTTGTCTGTCCCCAGGGTGCTTTGTGAGTCTCCAAGTGTTCAGGGTGTCTGTCTGTCCCCAGGGTGCTTTGTGAGTCTCCAAGTGTTCAGGGTGTTTGTCTGTCCCGGTGCTTTGTGAGTCTCCAAGTGTTCAGGGTGTTTGTCTGTCCCCAGGGTGCTTTGTCTCCAAGTGTTCAGGGTGTCTGTCTGTCCCTCAGGGTGCTTTGTGAGTCTCCAAGTGTTCAGGGTGTCTGTCTGTCCCTCAGGGTGCTTTGTGAGTCTCCAAGTGTTCAGGGTGTTTGTCTGTCCCCAGGGTGCTTTGTCTCCAAGTGTTCAGGGTGTTTGTCTGTCCCCCAGGGTGCTTTGTCTCCAAGTGTTCAGGGTGTTTGTCTGTCCCTCAGGGTGCTTTGTCTCCAAGTGTTCAGGGTGTTTGTCTGTCCCTCAGGGTGCTTTGTGAGTCTCCAAGTGTTCAGGGTGTTTGTCTGTCCCGGTGCTTTGTGAGTCTCCAAGTGTTCAGGGTGTTTGTCTGTCCCCAGAGTGCTTTGTCTCCAAGTGTTCAGGGTCTTTGTCCCCCAGGGTGCTTTGTCTCCAAGTGTTCAGGGTGTTTGTCTGTCCCCCAGGGTGATGTGATCAAGGAGGAGATTCTGGCTGAACTGTCGGAGCAGCAGGAGCAGGTGGAGCGGCTGGAGCTCAACACCTCCAGGTTTGTCGTGCAGGTCAGTGGAACTTTGGCTTCTTTGATTGTTGGGTTGGTGCCATTGTCAACTTCAAGAAGTTCAAACATGAAAAGGATGTTATGATTCGATTCTCAAGAAAAATGTTAATTTTGGGGTTTATTGTGTGTGTGTGTGTGTGTGTGTGTGTGAACAAGAACAAGGACAAAACTTTTAGTGTCATAGAACCTGACAAATGAAAATGTTATAGACAAAATGTGGTTTTTGCCCCCCTTCCCCCACCCCCACTTAAAAATGAAGAAAAACTAAACTAGCGCTCTTTATGTTTTTATTATCTTTGTTTTTAACGTAGATCAAAATACCAAGGTAATTTAACTGGTTTTAATAATAATAAAAATAATAATACATTGTTATTTATATAGCGCCTTTCTTTAGAATTAAACTCAAAGCGCTCACATTCACTGATTCACACGCAATTGGGCTAACATACACATTCATTCGATCATCATGTAATTAATGTGAAAAGTTACAGAGAGAAAGAAGTGAGTTTTCATTTGGGTTTTGAAAGCGGGAAGTGCTGAATTGTGACGGAGGTGAACAGACAAGGAGTTCCAGATAGTGGGGGCGTGTTTTGATTCTAATGTCCATGTCTAAGACATTTGGACAAAAAAAAAATAAATGTTACCATAATGTGTGTGTATGTATATGTGTGTGTGAATGTCAGTATGTGTCTGTGTATGTTTCTGCCCATCTGTGCCGATGTGCTGTATGTGCTTTAGTGGTGTGGTCAATTTACATTTTCTTTGTGTGCATGCAGATTGCCAAGCTGGACTACGGCAAGAACGACCAGAACCCGGTGAACAACCTGCGTTTCTTCTCCAAGAAGGACAAGAGCACCGCTGTGGCTGTCAGGGCTTCCGAGGTGAGTGGTTAACCGCCAGCCATATTTCAGCCAAAAATCTCCATTAACTCACTCTTTACTGGATGATTGGATGGCGGTTTTACTGGATGATTGCTTCCCTTTACAACCATTCAACACGAATGTACGCTATAGCGTTTAACCATTCACAACTCCGCGAAGCCATGCAACCCAAACTGGTATAGAAGTGTCCCTCTACGGTCCCTTAATAGTTTTCAACCAATGAAATCACTTCCAGTCTATTTTTAGTACCGCAATGAGTGCAAATGAGTCACTACCCCTCTCTTCGTCTTCTTGTCATGCTTTTTTTTAAATCTGCTAATAATAAAAATTTTACTTTGGAATTATAACATATGCTAGCTTTTATTATTATAAACAATACCGCAAAATTTTCAACACTGTGCAGTTAAGCATTATTTTTTAAATAATTTTTATGTAATGATGCAAACCTGCCTAGTATGGAATGTTTGTGTGCGGCATGTATGCTATAGCGTACATTAGTATTGAGAGAGTTAAATTACCTGGGTAGAGAACAAAACCTTCTGCAGTATTGGGGATTTTTCTGTGACATAAATAAAATAAGGTCTATCCTTCCCAAACTAAGACAATAGGGTCTTTGGATAATAGACCCCAATTAGATTTGATGCCTTTTAGTAGCATAGGCCTTAAATCACTGTGGTGCTAAAATGCGACTTTGGCGGTGAAAGGGTTAACCCCGTCCAGACATCACCGCCTGAGGCAGACATTGTTACTGGCCTGGGGTTGAAACAAAATTTACCACTGTCTGCGTTTTAGCTTTGACAAAACTACTGGTTAATCCAAGGTTAATTTCCACTTTGAAGTCACAGCTACTTGCACTAAAACTTGAAATTGCTAGTCTTCTTTATTAATGAATATTATTGGAGCATTTTCTGAGGCTCCTGCAGGGTCAATCTTTGGAGGGCATTTTAAACATTAAAAACTATAAAAGATCATGATGCCCAGCGTAGAGGAATGGCGGTGATATATATGACGTGTGTGTGTGTGTTCCAGATCTCGATCATGATGCCCAGCGTAGAGGAATGGCCGTGATATGTATGACGTGTGTGTGTGTGTTCCAGATCTCGATCATGATGCCCAGCGTAGAGGAATGGCGGTGATATGTATGACGTGTGTGTGTGTGTTCCAGATCTCGATCATGATGCCCAGCGTAGAGGAATGGCGGTGATATGTATGACGTGTGTGTGTGTGTTCCAGATCTCGATCATGATGCCCAGCGTAGAGGAATGGCGGTGATATGTATGACGTGTGTGTGTGTGTTCCAGATCTCGATCATGATGCCCAGCGTAGAGGAATGGCGGTGATATGTGTGACGTGTGTGTGTGTGTTCCAGATCTCGATCATGATGCCCAGCGTAGAGGAATGGCGGTGATATGTGTGACGTGTGTGTGTGTGTTCCAGATCTCGATCATGGTGCCCAGCGTAGAGGAATGGCGGTGATATGTATGACGTGTGTGTGTGTGTTCCAGATCTCGATCATGGTGCCCAGCGTAGAGGAATGGCGGTGATATGTGTGACGTGTGTGTGTGTGTTCCAGATCTCGATCATGATGCCCAGCGTAGAGGAATGGCGGTGATATGTATGACGTGTGTGTGTGTGTTCCAGATCTCGATCATGATGCCCAGCGTAGAGGAATGGCGGTGATATGTATGACGTGTGTGTGTGTGTTCCAGATCTCGATCATGATGCCCAGCGTAGAGGAATGGCGGTGATATGTATGACGTGTGTGTGTGTGTTCCAGATCTCGATCATGATGCCCAGCGTAGAGGAATGGCGGTGATATGTGTGACGTGTGTGTGTGTGTTCCAGATCTCGATCATGGTGCCCAGCGTAGAGGAATGGCGGTGATATGTGTGACGTGTGTGTGTGTGTTCCAGATCTCGATCATGGTGCCCAGCGTAGAGGAATAGCGGTGATATGTGTGACGTGTGTATGTTCCAGATCTCGATCATGGTGCCCAGCGTAGAGGAATGGCGGTGATATGTGTGATGTGTGTGTGTGTTCCAGATCTCGATCATGGTGCCCAGGAATTGTTCAAGGAGCAGCTGGTACGGGTGTTCCTGCGCCCCGCAGGGGACAGTGGGGCCGACCAGCTCTGCCTGCAGCTGCTGCTCACCGCCTTCCAGGAGTGGTGCCGAAAAAACAACCTCCGCTCGCCCAAGGTCTGTCGCTGCAGCCTGCTCATTCTGTTCATTTAGATCTGTATGCCTTCCAGGCGTGGTGCCGAAAAAACAACCTCCGCTCGCCCAAGGTCTGTCGCTGCAGCCTGCTCATTCTGTTCATTTAGATCTGTATGCCTTCCAGGCGTGGTGCTAGAAAAACAACCTCAGCACGTCCAAGGTCTGTCGCTGCAGCCTGCTCATTCTGTTCATTTAGATCTGTATGCCTTCCAGGCGTGGTGCCGAAAAAACAACCTCCGCTCGCCCAAGGTCTGTCCTGCAGCCTGCTCATTCTGTTCATTTAGATCTGTATGCCTTCCAGGCGTGGTGCCGAAAAAACAACCTCCGCTCGCCCAAGGTCTGTCGCTGCAGCCTGCTCATTCTGTTCATTTAGATCTGTATGCCTTCCAGGCGTGGTGCCGAAAAAACAACCTCCGCTCGCCCAAGGTCTGTCGCTGCAGCCTGCTCATTCTGTTCATTTAGATCTGTATGCCTTCCAGGCGTGGTGCTAGAAAAACAACCTCAGCACGTCCAAGGTCTGTCGCTGCAGCCTGCTCATTCTGTTCATTTAGATCTGTATGCCTTCCAGGCGTGGTGCCGAAAAAACAACCTCCGCTCGCCCAAGGTCTGTCACTGCAGCCTGCTCATTCTGTTCATTTAGATCTGTATGCCTTCCAGGCGTGGTGCTAGAAAAACAACCTCAGCACGTCCAAGGTCTGTCGCTGCAGCCTGCTCATTCTGTTCATTTAGATCTGTATGCCTTCCAGGCGAGGTGCTAGAAAAACAACCTCAGCACGTCCAAGGTCTGTCGCTGCAGCCTGCTCATTCTGTTCATTTAGATCTGTATGCCTTCCAGGCGTGGTGCTAGAAAAACAACCTCAGCACGTCCAAGGTCTGTCACTGCAGCCTGCTCATTCTGTTCATTTAGATCTGTATGCCTTCCAGGCGTGGTGCTAGAAAAACAACCTCAGCACGTCCAAGGTCTGTCACTGCAGCCTGCTCATTCTGTTCATTTAGATCTGTATGCCTTCCAGGCGTGGTGCTAGAAAAACAACCTCAGCACGTCCAAGGTCTGTCACTGCAGCCTGCTCATTCTGTTCATTTAGATCTGTATGCCTTCCAGGCGTGGTGCTAGAAAAACAACCTCAGCACGTCCAAGGTCTGTCACTGCAGCCTGCTCATTCTGTTCATTTAGATCTGTATGCCTTCCAGGCGTGGTGCTAGAAAAACAACCTCAGCACGTCCAAGGTCTGTCACTGCAGCCTGCTCATTCTGTTCATTTAGATCTGTATGCCTTCCAGGCGTGGTGCTAGAAAAACAACCTCAGCACGTCCAAGGTCTATCACTGCAGCCTGCTCATTCTGTTCATCAACCCCTTAGGCAAACACTACTGGCCTGGGGTTGCCTAGAAAAAACCCAACCACTTAAAGACCTAGTGACGCACCACGATTAAGTCCCTTGATTTTTTCTGGGTTGCTGTGACCCACATACAAATTTCCCCAACTTCAAATTGAGGCTGCTCTTTAAACTGATGTTTCGGTTTGAATTTGGGGCCATTTATATGGGACTCAGACTTGATCAAAACAAGATTTCTTTCCAGTTATAAGAGGGAAAACACATGAAACCCGTGATTTTGACACGTGATCTGGTGGGTCTTTAAGAAGCGCAACAAAACTCGACACTGTCAATGATTCTGTTTTGACAACATTACTGGTTGATCCAAGTTTAGTTTGTTGCTTTGCAATCAGGGTTGCTTGCATAATAATCAGAAACATTAGTCTCCTTATTACTGTCACTGTTAATGAAGACATTCAGGCATCAGAACAGCCCGCGGATCCGCGGATTTCTGAGGTTTTGGTAGCCACTGGCCACCGTTTTGGCACTGCCGGCCGCGGTTTGTTCTTCATCATGAGGCGGCGCGATCTTATTCTCATATGGTATTCTTAAATGGTTTGTTTTCATACTGCGTCTTCGGAAATGAAAAATCACGGCCATGTTTGTTTTTTCTTCCGAGTTTAGAGCTCTCTAGACTCTTAGTAAGAGTCTTACTTTCACTGTTTCAGAGTGTGTTTTGATGACAGTGATTGTGATTTGGGTTTTAAATGAGTCGATTTAGAGGATATGATCGCGGGAGACTACGATGATGTGAGAACTTTGAACTTTTTCGCGAGAAATCGGGTATCGAATGATCGCAATGATGCCGACTACGGACTAGAGTTTTGTGGGGTCAGACTCGATGTCGACTCCGAGTCATGGCGAGTGTTGTTCGTCCGCGGATTGGACTCTGGAGTATTCTGATGCCTGCATATTGGAGTATTTTCTCAGGCTCATGTAGAGCCGACATTTTTGACATGTTCAACATTAAAAATTGAAACAGAAGTGCCAAACATAAATTAAACAACAGTTGGAAGAGTGATGAAGAGACGTAACTTGAAAAACGTGGTTTAGATTGGGGGGAAAAAATGGATTCAGACAAGTTTTAGACTCAGAAATCGCTGTTACGAGAATACTCGGAATTAGGACCTGACTGGCGTTCTCCTGTTTCGAGTATACTCGGAATGAGCTAAGATGGGTGAAACTTTTCCTTCTCAGTAAGGATTTCAGCCAATTCATAAGAAAATAAGGAATTCCTTATTTTGGCATTTTCAACAACAAAATTGAAATAAGGCCTTATACTACTTCTTGGTGACTCGAAAGGGCAGTAATATTAGGACTGAGTTGACCATGCCACCTAGTGACAAGTCAGGGGCAGATAATTTTCTGTGGCTATCTATACTACTACTTTGTGATTAGCAAGGGCGATGATCTTATGTAGGTCTCAGCACATCTCAGTGCACGAGACAGGGGCAGAGAATTTTCAGTGATGGGGTTAATCATTTTAATCTGTCATCCCTGTCTTTGCAAGCCGTCACAATTCATGTTTTCCTTGTTAACAGGTATTGGATGCTCCTGTGCTATGCATTATTTTGCTAGGATTGGCTATAGCCACATTATTAATCACAGCATCGTTCAAATTCACAAGCATCACCCAATGACCTGTAGACATGATTAGGTGTGTGTGTGTGTGTATGTATGTGCCTGTGTGTGTATACGTGCATGTGTGTGTGATATTCGTGCGCGTGTATGTATGCGTGTGCGTGTGTGTGTTTATGCGTGTGTGTGTGTGTGTGAACATTGAACATTGGTTTATTGCCATGAAACCCAATGAAAGGCTTATAAGGCACAAGTTAAGATTACAGACAACGCAAAGTACTATACTACTATGTCTTTCTGTGTGTGTGTGTGTGTGTGTGTGTGTGTGTGTGTGTGTGTACACAGTATGTGTGTGAGTGTGTGCGCATGGGGGTGGGGGTTCTTGATCACTTTCATTGTTCAAAGTGAATTACACACAGTGAGGTACTATAAAGTACCTAATACCTAATATAATAAAAATACATGCTTTTATGTAAATTTGTTCTGCTCCGTGTCTTATGTCTCAAATACTAAATTTCTTGTCACTTTTTATTTTGTGTGCACGCCAAAAAAGTTTTTTTTTTTTTTTTCATTTATAAAATTTGAAGACAGTAAATATGTGTGAATTGTGAATTGACAGACGAACTCGTGGATTCAGCTGACACCTTACAATCCGGAGGGCACGAAGGGCACGAAGCAGCAGGAGGATGCTAGCACTCCGGAGCGCCCTGTACCTCTGACAAAGCCAATCTCCGTCACCAAGGCGTGCCAGTCCCTCTATTTCTGAAAGCTCACACGCAAGGGAATCACGATTTTTTGGTGTTTATTACATACCTACTGGACCAAGACCCCTTACTACCGACTTTCTTACTGTTTGTAGCTTGTTTTTTTTGTTTGAAAGAGGTTGATTGGTTTGCCTTGTTTTCGTTGTTGTTGTTTGTTTCAATGTTTTGAATAGTCTTGCATTTTTTTTTGAGTTCACCATTAAGAAATCTTTATTTTGTTTTTTTTAACTCTTTGGTTTCTGTATTTAGAGAAGTTTCAACTACTGTTCATTCCTGAGAACCTCTTTAGCTGCTGAGAAAATTTATCCTGTTGATTCCTACGGGCCTCTTTTGCTCGTATTATCATGCAACATGATGCAGCTGTTATTACTTTGCTCTTCTATAATTGCATTGCAATGAGGGTTTTTTCCCTTTTCTTACTGGGGCAAGTATTGTTTATGAAAGAGAAACAGGCTGCTGAAAACATGCCACATATTCACAATAACATAACACCCCTTCATACAGTTTTGCTCTCTCTGGAAACCCAGGAATAGAGAGATAGAGAGCTCTATAAAGCTAGGAATCAGCAGTTGCTCCCATTCAACCTCAAAAGCGGTTCTCAGGAACGAAAGAGTTAATGATCGTTATGTATTAGACCGTTTCTGAGTTTATTTCTGTTTGTTACAAACATGTGTGAAATGCGCTTGCTTTCTGTCTGTCTGTCTGTCTGTCTCTTTTTGTGTGTGTGACTAGAGCTCTGTTTGTCCGTCTCCTCTCTCTTCTCTGTTTTCTATTTCTCTTTGTCTCTCTGTCAACTTCTCTGTCTGTCTGTCTGTCTCTTTTTGTGTGTGTGACTGGAGCTCTGTTTGTCCGTCTCCTCTCTCTTCTCTGTTTTCTATTTCTCTTTGTCTCTCTGTCAACTTCTCTGTCTGTCTGTCTGTCTCTTTTTGTGTGTGACTGGAGCTCTGTCTGTCTCCTCTCCTCTCTTTTCTCTGTTTCTCTATTTCTCTCTCTGTCAACTTCTCTGTCTGTCTGTCTGTCTCTTTTTGTGTGTGACTAGAGCTCTGTTTGTCTGTCTCCTCTTCTCTGTTTTCTATTTCTCTCTCTTTGTCTCTCTGTCAACTTCTCTGTCTGTCTCTCTCTTTTTGTGTGTGACTGGAGCTCTGTCTGTCCGTCTCCTCTCTCTTCTCTGTTTTCTATTTCTCTCTCTTTGTCTCTCTGTCAACTTCTCTGTCTGTCTCTCTTTTTGTGTGTGACTGGAGCTCTGTCTGTCCGTCTCCTCTCTCTTCTCTGTTTTCTATTTCTCTCTCTTTGTCTCTCTGTCAACTTCTCTGTCTGTCTCTCTTTTTGTGTGTGACTGGAGCTCTGTCTGTCCGTCTCCTCTCTCTTCTCTGTTTTCTATTTCTCTCTCTATCAACTTCTCTGTCTGTCTCTCTCTTAATTTGGTTTTGTTTTATCTTTGTTTTTGTTTTCTTGGTTTTTTAAGCCTTAACTATGTTTGTGTCTTTCTGTGACTTTCATCCAAGTCTTCCGTTTTGTTGTTTTGTGGCTCTTCTGATTCTGGTCTGTCTTTCGTCGGTTTTGTTATGGTTTATGACAGTATTGGGCTTATGTTTGTGTCTGTATATCGATTTAGAGATTTTTTGCATATACTTAGTACAAGACAAGGCGCTTCGACTCACCAAAACATTAGCTGCAATTCCAAAAGATAAAAATGCTAGGATCAACATAATCTTGTTGTGCTTCAACCACCTGCTGCCAAAAGCCTTGTGAAATCAGATAGCAACATTCATTCAGTCAAATCAACAAATACTTTTGACAATTTCTCCCATTATTTTGTATCTAAAAAATATATCGGAGGGCGTATTGGAGTGCCAAGGTATTATTCTCAGCAATGCTTTAAAGCTTTTATTTTGGACTAAAATTTATTTTCTTCTCAGTCTAAAACCATGATTTGGGGGCAAAATTTATTATTTCAATATTACTTAAAAAAGTCGTGATTTATTTGAAAAAGTGAAGTGACAAAAGTTATTTGATGGCTCGAAATAAAGCTGTATGAAAAAATCTGAAGCAATTTGACTTGAAATGACCGAAATAATCAGTTTTTTGTTTCTCCTGTGAAGCGACGTCTTTCGACTTACGTCTGTATTGCATGCGGGCGGCGATATGTCAGTCTGCCATTTGTACTCAACTCTATGCAATGTCGCTCTTCACCCCTTTGACACTTTTTGCTCTAAATATTTTTATCATGTTTTTTGTTTTTTGATCTTTTTCAACAAATGCCTTGCTTGCCCCTGAACAAAAGTTAGTGACTCATTTTAAGTGGTTTAGTAATTGTCATGCACTGCCAACATTATGACAGACATATTTTTGTATCAAGAAATACTGTCCAATGCAAGTTATTGAAAACAAGCTATCTCGTTTCTTGTCGATTAGTTACCAAGGATAACGACTCATCTTCGGCTGGTAATAATCAAGTGAAGAGAACAACAGTACCCCATTTTCTAGACCGTATCTATTTTTGTGTGAACATATAAAATTAGTTTAATTACAGGCAGGAACTGAAATGTGTGAGTTGTTTATAACCCTGTTGATGATATTTTCACTTGTTAAACAAAGATAATGTGTTTGTCTGCTTTCTACAAGAAAGCAGAATATCGCAAGACTGTTTTTTTTCTTCTAACTTTCTGTAAATCATTTTTATCCATTCAGCGTGTATGTGTGTGTGTGTTAACCCTTTCACCACCAATGTCGCGTTTTAGCACCACAGTGGTTTAACACCCATGACACTAACAGGCATCAAATTGAAGTCTATTATCCAAAGACCCTATTGTCTTGGTTTGGGGAAGTAAGAATAGACCTTATTTTATCCAAAGACCCTCTCTTGGTTTGGGGAAGTAAGAATAGACCTTATTTTATATGTCACAGAAGAATCCAGATATCCAATACTAATTTTTGGGAAGTCTATTATCCAAAGACCCTATTGTCTTGGTTTGGGGAAGTAAGAATAGACCTTATTTTATATGTCACAGAAGAATCCCCAATACTGTAAATGGATTTTGTTCTCTGCCCAGGTAAATTTAATGGATGTTTTTGGCTGAAATATGGCTGGCGGTGAAAGAGTTAATGTATAGTGTTCTAGATTTTCTCTGTGTGTAATTGCACAGAAGTTATGTGTGCCGCAATAACTTGGAAAAACACTGATTTTGAAACGACATTAACCCTTTCACCGCCAAGGTCGCCTTTTTGCACCACAATGGTTTAACACTCTTGTCACTAAAAGGCATCAAATCAGGGCCTGTTATCCAAAGACCCTATTTTCCTAATTTTGGGAGGTAAGGATAGGCCTAATGTTATACATGTCACAAAGGAATACTCAATGTCGGAAATAAAAAAAATTTCTCTACCCAGTTAAGTTTAAACTTTAATGTTGTATTTGGGCTGAAAAATGGCTGGCGGCTTCACGGACTACAAGGTGCACCTGATTATAAGGCGCACCCCCCAAATTGTACCCCCCAAATTGTACCTGCCACTCCCCCTAACCTTGTATGGGTTATTTTGTTTTGTGTGTGTTGTTGAAACAACGTTGATCATCATGGGGTTTTCTGTTTTTTAGCTGGGAAAACATTGCTTTGATGTTCATCTGATATTTTTAATCTGCGTGTGTGGGAATTTGTTGTTGTTGTTTTGAAAGCATTACGTTAGTGTTAACACAACATTTTTCATGACCATTGGTCTCACTGTTGTTGTTGTTGTTGCTTTTCTTGTTGTCAGTTTTACACTGATGTAAATACTACTGTATTTTACGGACTATAAGGCGCACCTGGTTATTAGGTGCAACCCCCACCCACCCCAATATAACACAGATTTGAGATTGTGTTTCTTTATTTTCTTTCTGTATATTTATCAGTCACAGTATTAGGTGCAGGGGTATCAGTCTGGGAAGAAAGCATCGCCTTATTGTCCGTAATATGAGGTAACTTCATAACAAGTTGTTCTTTTTTGGTTTTGTTTGTTTTTCCTTATTGAGATTAAATGTTGCATTGATCTGCATTTATTATTTCACGAGTTTTTAATTATTTTAAAAAATTGATTTAAAAATTGATTGATCCCCTATTAGCATGTAATGTATCCTTGTAGACTTTGATTTGTAGTTTGAATGTGCAAATCATTGGAGAAAAGAGAACCTTCTTTGAAAGGGGGGAAAAAAAATTAAAAAATTGATTGATGCTGTGCATCTTAAGTAATTCATTCTTTCTTAATTTTCTGTATAGTTTTTATTTTTAAAAAAATGCAAATTGGACAAAGGAATGAACTATTTGTGAATTGTTTTTGAGTTTTTTCAAACTGAAAACAAATTGAAACACGTTAAATTGTTTTTGTGCTGAGGATCAGAACATGAATGAATGGTAAACAGAACAAAAAAACAACAATAACAAACATGGAATAAAGTTACAGAAAAAAATCATTTTTTATGTTTACTTTAACAAAAGTTATCAATAAACATGTATTTTGTATAATGGGGAGTCATCAGTATTCATAAGAGGATAGTGCAATTTAGACTTTACATTAATCAATGAAACCCTGGAATATACTCAGTCCTACAATTAATTTAATCAGACATCATCCGCGAAACAGTTTGAAACAAAATTATTAAAAAATGCATTGAAATGGCATGAAAAAGTGAAAATTTCACTCTCATTTATTGAATTTTGTTGAATTTTCTTCGGCCCCCTGGACCCCTGGCCATTTTCCTTGAAAACCACTTTGCCCCCACTACCATGCCTGTTTAATGTAATTGCATTTGAAGCACCGTATTTCACGGACTACAAGGCACACCTGATTATAAGGCGCACCCCCCAAATTTTACACAAAATGCAGATTTTGTTATTATATTTTCTTACTATATTTTCAGTCACATTACAAGGCGCACCCCCCAAATTGTACACAAAATGCAGATTTTGTTATTATAGTTTCTTACTATATTATCAGCCACATTATAAGGCGCAGGGGTCTCAGTCTAGGAAAAAGGTATCGCCTTATGATCCCGTCATCTGTAAATATACGGTAGTCAGTAATTCTGGTAAATGTCTGCCTACATACAGCCAAAGACACTTCGCTTACGCAAAGTTTGATCACTGCCTGACCGCTTACACTACTCGCGGTAACAGTGTTAGTGAAGCCACGTGTTAAACCTGCCACTCCTCCC
>CM065699.1:21899609-21907109 GCA_017654935.2 Phymorhynchus buccinoides
GAGATCACCAGGAAAACACCCTTTACAGAGATTGCAACACTCACTTTGCTCTGGTTTTCTAGAAATCAAACTGTCAAATCGGCGATTCCTCCTTGGCGGAGGTGCTGGAAGTCAAATTCTTTCACCCAAAGAGAAGGCGTGTGCCGTCTCTTTTCTAATGGCCGCCTGCATTTAGACCAAATTGTTTGCACGATATGTTCGCAATACCAGCCTTTTTATTTTTATTTTTATTATTTTATACAGTTTATCTAAAGGAGTTTCGCTCACAACAAAGGAAATAGCTCCAATTGTTTTTTTTTATTGCACTACAAAAAAAGAAAAAACTTCACCCACAATGAGTGACCTCCACCCACCCCATCCAAAATGGCTACTCTCTCAGGAATCTCCGACAAGGAGGAATCGCCATTTTGACAGTTTAATTTCTAGGAAACCGAGCAAAGTGAGTGTTCCGATCCTTGAAAAGGCTGTCTTTCTGGTGATCTCGACGTGTTTCTTGCAAAAACTAATCCGTCAGGGTCCACCTTTAAGGAAAATACAATGTACAAAGAGGTGTGTACAGTAGAACCTCCGTATTAAGACCTTCCCTATAGAGACTCCCTGTAAGATGTGATGCAAAAAAAAAAGCCATTTTTTCCCCTTCATATCCGGACTACTGTGCTCACCTCCCTATAAAGACCTTTTGGGGGGGCTGATTTTTTGAAGGTCTTGATAGGGAGGTTCCACTGTATTTTAAAAACCAGCAATAACTGTGGGACTTGTCCGGTTTAATTAAGCCACTGTTGCTTTCATTATGTGTGTTGTACAGAGTATTGGTTTATTACATGTAGTTGTATTGTATCTGGTTGTACACTTTGTGACCCTCCATGCCAAACCTCTCGGATTCCTGCTTTTAGTCAAATACTTTACCATTTTTAGTAAATAGTAAATAATTAGAAAGCATAATTATTTACTCACCAGTTTTAGTAGAAAGCATAATTATTTACTCTTGTTTGCTGCATCTTTAATTGATAATTATATGCAGTTACGTTGTGGTTAGAGTAGCATTTGTTTGTCACTGTTGGTTTATTGAGACCAAGGGTCGATGCACATTTACGGAAATTTCCATATGTGAACCCATCCACATTCCGCATATATATAAAATAAAATAAAGTAAGAAATATGCGGGTGGGTTTCTGCATGTAATGCGCACACTCCATATTTCTTACTTCCAGATATTTTTTTACGGATTGCGGACAGGTTTCTGTATGGAAGTTTTTGCAAATGTGCACACAGTCTTAACGGTTTTATGTGGTCTGTTTTTTTCTTCTTCTTTTTTTGTCATCCTTCATTCATAGGTGTCAACCCAATTTTCCTTTTTTCAAAACTTCCCATATTGAAAAATAATTTCCCCCTTATTTCAAGCCTGAAAACCGTATAAATTTCAGAACATGCAAAACCATGAAAACGTTGCAGTGAATACATTATATTCAGACATCGTTTTCATGCAGTTTTGTTATATATATTGAAAAATGGGCAGGGGAGCGTACCTTCCTTTCTCAAAGGACAAGTTTTCCCTTTTTTTTTAAGTGTCTCCCACTCCCAACTCGTGCCTTTTTGGACACAGGGGGGTTCATAGAACTGAAAGAATTAGCGTCCGACATTTTCAATTCAAACAACGCTCACACGGAAGTTCTGAAGAAACCACGCATGCGCAGATTACCAGAACAAATCGAACAAATCGCTGTCTGCGCATGACCGATCATCTAGCCTACTGCTTTTGTTTTCCTGTTCGGCTGCTTGGCGTCCGTGTTTTGTCGTCTGCTATCACAAAATTCTATCACTTCGCGGTTTGTCTTTGATTTGTGATCTGCCCGTATAAATCAGTTTTACCCGTATTGAAACTGCTATACGGCCGTACAGACCCAAAATCATGGTTTTCCCATACAGTAATACGGGAAAACCGTATAGGTTGACACCTGTGTTCATTCTACAGTACTGGTTTGGGTCAAAGTCTGTAAATATTGGTCTCCTGTGTTCCCTCTCCTATCATCTTTGTAATAATGTAGGAGTGTCAGTTTGGAAATCCAGTTTGATATTACCAAGACACTGTCTCAGTAGATACAATATGGTACAGTGGAACCTCCCCTATAAGACCTTCAAAAATCATCCAAAATGAGGTCTTATAAGGGAGGCGATGTTAATATTTACAAAGAAGGGCAATGTCTCAGAGAAGTAGGTCTTATGTGGGAGGGAGTCTTATAATGGGAGGTCTGATAAGGGAGGTTCTACTGTACTATTGTGTTGAATCTCATTTGTTATACAGTGGAACCTCGCTTTTAAGACCTTCCCTATTAAGACTCCCTCAAAGATGTGACCCAAACATTTTTCACCGATTGTTTCCCCTATTAAAGACCCCCCACGTCACGTGTCACATTCCCTCTTATGCTAGGAAGATTTCTTAAGATTTCTTACTAGTCATAAGAGGGAAAACACGTCAAAACCGTGATTTTGCCACTTGGCGTGGTGGGTCTTTAAGACCCCTCCCTATTAAGACCTTTTTGGGGCTGATTTTTCAAGGTCTTAATAGGGAGATTCCACTGTAGCAGATTGTTATAGTTTTTGTCCGGTTGATTTACATTGTTGCTTTACTATTTGTGATCAGTGTTTTCTGCTGAAAGTCCCAGCAGATATTTATTTTGTAGTATTACGAATGTTTACAAGACTCATAAAAGACTGACGCATTTTCCCCTCTCTTTTCTATTGAGGTTTTATTTGCTTTGAATAATGCTTGATGTGGTTTTACAAGCTCATTGTGATTTTCATCTGTGTAACGCTAAGTCCTCCAATTTTGTTAATAAAATGCTTTGGCTTTTAATTTTGGCCACTCATTGATGTATGTAAGTGAACGATTTTTTCTTCAAAAGGAATTGAATGACTTGCATTTTTCCCTCTTTTGTGTGCTTAATTATGTTGTTGCTAATGTTTCTGCTTTTCTTAGAGGCCTATTTTTTCAAGTATTATTTTTCAAATTTGATTGGAGGAAGCCCTTTTGCTTTTTATGCAGAAAATTACCTAAATTGAAAGACTGGGGTCCTTTTTTTTTTTGGAATGAGGAAACTGTTTTTGTTTTTTTATTGTTTACATTTTTCTTCTTCTTGTTGTTAAACACAGATGTTAAATTTGAGCTCATTGCCTTATCATTCATATGTGCGTATTCTTTCAGATGCAGTGTATAAACACTTTTATATATTCTCCAATTTCTAATATTTTAAATTAAGCACCTTGTATGTATGTATTTAGAGGGAGGTTTTTCAAGTTTTTATATTATTGCAACTCAAATCAGTTTAAAAAAACAAAACAAATGTCAAACATAGTTATGACAAATAAGCTTTTGAAACAACTTTAACAAAGGACATGGGAAATAAAATTTATTTAAATATAAAAGTTGTGAATGACACCAAGAAACCTGCTCAAGACACAAGTTATGACAGTTGAATTAGATAGAATGGTATTAGCATGGGTGCAACTTTTCCTGGTATACAAGGATTTCCTGTTTTTGAACTTTACCAGAAAAGGAATTTCCTTTTTTTTTTAATTTGTCAAACAAGAACTTTGTGTGTCTACTGTATTTTTCAAACACTTTAAAATAAGCATTTTGTATAAATCGTGGAAAAAGCAAACTAAAATACCTTCATATATCATTTTTTCTTCAGCTGCAGGGGGACATGACCCCGGCCTTTCAGGGTTTTTTTCATTTTGTGCAGTTGCACCCATGTATTGGGGACATGAGCATAGTCAGTGTGTGAATTGGTGACATTTATAGTTGTCCTCTTTCCACTTGGGTCACTCAGGTAGGTTTAGTGACAAGATATTATGGGTATCATAATTATCATATCCCCAGATCTTTTGATTTGTGTTACTTTACTATCTGTGAAAGTGGGTACATATGAAAAAAAAGAGACAAACAGATACACATTCACACACACATGTACACACACACACACACACACACACACACACACACACACACACACACTGAACATTTATGTCAAATCAAGAGTGTTTTTTTTTTTAGCAGATATGTTTTTATTTTGTTGCATACATCAAATATCTGACGTTCTTCTATCTACATGTAGACTTTGTGATTTCTTTGAATATCAGAATGGATTTTTACGTTGAGGTTATCAGGTACAATGTTTTACACTTTACTCCTCAATGAGATTGGGTTTTTGGTGGGTTTAATAAAAATTATTATCAAGCAAATGACAACTTGGACTTTCCCCAGGTACAATGATCTACAACTATCTTAAATGTCAATTTTGCAAATATTTTTCTTTCTTTGTAAAGTCTGCTGTTGCTTTAATAAACATAGTAAAATATTAGACAGGTGTTTGTGTGTGTTATGGGTGAGCAATGCAAGAATGCACATCAGTAACCCTTTCTAAATGTATTTAATGAAGCTGGCTGTCACCTATTAGGTCTTCTAGCACCATGGGCGAATACATTCACACATCTCTTTCAAAGTTCTCTTTTTCCATTTGAACATTTATTCATCGCATCAAAAACTCACCCATTGACAACTCAGCCCACCAGAGGAAGGCTTATTTGTCACAGTATGTCTCTCTGTCTGAAGATCAATGTTCTCCAGAACTACCTGACAGACTTTAATCAAGTTTGGCAGAGGGTTAGGCATATTGAAAAGGAAGTTCTTTTCAATATTCATGACCCTGCTGACCTGGATTTTGAAGTTTGACCTTGAAAACCGAAATTTCGTTCTTTATGCAATGTATTTCATGTCCGAGCTGTATCTTGTGAACCAAATGATGGAATTGCTCCAATTTTTGCTTGTTGGTTTATCACTGTACACAAATGGTTCTGTAAGAAAACTATAACCATGCTGACACTGACCATGAAGTTTGACCTTAAAAACTGAAATTTCTTCTTATGTACACAAATGGTCCTGTAAAAAAAACCTCGATAACCGTGCTGACATTGACAATGAAGTTTGACCTTGAAAACTGAAATTTCTTCTTATGTACACAAATGGTCCTGTAAAAAAAACCTTGATAACCGTGCTGACATTGACCTTGAAGATTGACCTTGAAAACCTAAATTTCTTCTTATGGTCATTCTTTTACATCATTGGACTTACGATATTCAAACTTCATATGTAGGTGCATTGGCTTATGGTTTGTTTGAATATTGTGTACCGGTGATGGTCAAGGATGTAGACATTAGAGGTGTGAAACTGGTGTTTTAGCCACACCGTTCACATGTTTGCAGTTACAGACTTCAAATTTGGCAGGTTGGTAGACTGAGTCAAGGTCATGTGTGGTGCAAAGTATTGTTCATATTCATGACTTTGACTTTTGAACTAGTCTCTTTTAGCAGGTTGAACTCCATTGGCCATACACCTACATAACCTTATATATATTCTTGATCAGCATGACAAAAAGCATGTACGTACTGGGTGACATTTGAAGCCTCTTGACCTTGATCTTGACATTTGACCTTGAAGCTTATATACATATCTATAATCTGTATTGTTAAAAATTCGGGACTTTACTGGTGTTGCACTGCCTCCGGCCATTGCCTCCAGGATCGTTCCCACCATCTTTATATCTACTAATATCCCATATGTGTGTTCCAGACCGGAGGACGCTAAACATTTTCACAAGACCTTGAAGCTGTTACAAGAAAACGATTAATCACACATTCATACATGTACAGCCATATATTTTCCTCGATCTGCATCACTCAAAGAATGCAGTGGGAGATGCTTTGAAGCTTCTTGACCCTGACCATGACCCTGCTTTGTGTCTGTCAGCCCAGTCTGTATCTTGTGAACCGCTTGACGGAATCAATTCACATTGTGTGTGGAGGTGTCAAAGAGGACGGGGGAAGGGGAGGCGGAGGAAGTAAGAGGTCAAGGGAGGTATGGGGCTTGGACAGTATGGGGAAAACGGGCAAAGGACAATTTGTGTGCCCTTGCTGCCGGTTTGCGCTCCCTCTGGCGGGCTTCTCGGTGTCACAATGCATTTCTAGTTCTTATTTTATGACGTCCATCGGCGGTAAGCTACAACAAAAGCTCTCCTGTCTGTCTGTCGTTTATTTATTTCGTTCATAAGGGTCTCTGACCGACTGGACGTTAATCTCATCACCATTCTGTCTGTATTGCTGTTGTTATATTATTATATAGACATGAGGTGGGTGATCGCACTACCAGCCTCCCAGTGCCATAAAAGGAAGGCGTTTATTGGAAAAGGAATAACCGTACAATAGTCCTTTCATTGACTACCATGGGGGGTAGTCGAGGGAGCCTTGGTAACCCCCATGTCCCCACCCCTCTCTCTCCTAAGTTTAATGATTTGCTGTCCAGTGAAATGATTTTTTATCCTCTCTCTTCCTTAGCCTACACCTACTTTTTTTCTTCTTATTCTCCCGGAAACATTGTTTTATCTTTTGAAAACATTTCTTTCGGTTTGTGTTCTATCCAGTTTTGAGACTAGAAGGAAACCGTAGGCCTATTCTTTCTGATTTTATTAAAACCATGAAAAGTATGCATTGTACTTTATTATAATAATAAACGGACACTTATATAGCGCTTTTTTTTAATCGAGCACAAAGCGCTTTACAATCAGCATTGAAACACTCACAAACATACACACGCGCACACGCACACACACACACACACACACACACACACACCAGACACACACGCACGTACGTGCACGTACGCGAGTGAACGCGTTCTTGCACACAGACATACACACACACACAGACCCACACACATTTCAGAAAACACATTCTCACTGAAACGCACACCAGGGCTCCCAGGGACCCCCATTTGGGGGTCTATGAAGCAGTACAATTCTAAAGGACCCTCTAAAAGAATGTGCAGGGGGTCCCAGGGATGCACTAGAAAAAATATTTTTAGCATTCGCTATGCCACTGGGACCCTCTATCCCACCTCTAGGACCCTCTATATACTGTAAGTGAAGGAGTCCCTGGGACCCCTTGTTTTGCGGGACGATTGGGAGCCCTGGCACACTCACACACACTTACACAAGCATACACTTGTACAAAACACGCACATACACACACACACACACACACACACACACACACACACACGCGCGCGCGCGCACTCGCGCTCCCAGACACACAATCGCCCGTCCCCCACCCCAACCCACCCACACCCACACAAAGTACAAGACAGCTAAAAGTGTTACTCATATTTAGTTAAATCAGAGTTACTACCCCATTTCTGTATCACCACGAGTATACTACTATCCCCCCTCCCTCTCTCTCTCTCTCTCTCTCTCTCTCTCTCTCTCTCTCTCTCTCTCTCTCTCTCTCTCTCTCTCTCTCTCTCTCTCTCTCTCTCTCTCTCTCTCTCTCTCTCTCTCTCTCTCTCTCTCTCTCTCTCTCTCTCTCTCTCTCTCTCATTGCTAGTTTGTATATATATTCTTGATGATGGTTGTTTGAATTATCGCTTTGACGCTTATGTTACTTTATAAT
>CM065699.1:21917109-21927109 GCA_017654935.2 Phymorhynchus buccinoides
CAGCCCCCTGTCCTGTGCCTTTGCATTTCAAATTTTATACAGTGGTAGGCTATATTCCTTGAAACTGTTGTGTCCCGTCAAATAGATATTGTGGCGGAAGGCTTATTTTGTTGCCGTACTCATACCTAGGATGGAGTGACCAGTTTAAAACCCGTTGTTTTAATTCTGATTAGACCCCTTGAATGTATAGAGGTTACGTCAACACAGAACCACTTCAAATTTGTACAGTGGTCTATTACCTAAAGCTGACGCGTCCCGTTGAGTTAGTTGATGACATTTGGGGAGGGTAAGAATACCACAAAAAGAACAAAATAAATAATGTGGCAGGGACTTGCTGGTTTATTCACACATACACATCACAGGATGCACCATTTGTTTCACGAACACAACGAGCTATAAAGCTTATTAACGCATTCAAACAAGCAGGGGAAAGCAAATAAAAATTACTACCGACTCTCTTGAAAACTTTTTTATACATTTTTTAAACAAAGTGCTTCATTTTAAACACAGTAAAAATGGCTGGTACTTCTTAGAACTTTCCACAGCTTTTTTAACTTCTTGTTCAATGTTAGTACCAGCCATTGGTATTCCCCTTCTTCTTGAGCGTTCACAACTGACTACAAGCAGGGACATGTTGCCGCATTTGGTAACAGTAATGTTTGTGCTTTCACTGAAAGAAAACAAAACCCATCTTGAACCTTTTGAACGCCATTTATTTTTCAGCTTAAATTTTATGTCAAACTTACGTCTGTAACGCTGAAAATTATTTTACAGCATGCGTAACATTGGACTTATCCTTATCTCCCAGCATTAAGAACATTTGGATAACAGACCCCGATTAAATGCCTTTCTAGGGACACGGGGGTTAAATTCAGTGTGGTCCCGAGCGGCTACAATGGCGGTGAAAGGGTTAATAATATAATAACACGTTTGTTTCGTCCTTCCCAACTAGGTTCCTGGAGTACTGGACGGCCGTGGCCGCGGGCCTGATCCTGACCTGCGTGGCTTTCTCGCGCTACTTCAAGGTGGTCAACCCGCTGCGCCGCTACTCCTCGGGCCAGGCCCGCTCCCTGGTCACCGTCATGGTCGTCACGGCCCTCAGCCTCTGCTGGCCGCAGCTCGTGCTCAGCGGCGCGCGCACCGTGACCACGCGCCAGCCCGGGGTCCTCGGGGAAGACTGCGACAACGTGTCTGACGCTTTCGCGAACACCGTGTACCCGCTGCTCTTCTGCGGCGTGCTGCTGGCCGTTTTCCTGCTGTGCTTCTCCTTCATGGTGGGTTTCTACGCTCGCATCGTGTGCGTGGTGTGGACACGCAGCCGGACTCGTATCGGGGAGCGCGTGCCCAGCGCGAGGATGAGGAGGAGGAGGCCTGCATCAGAGGAAGGTGGAGACAGTAACCCTGGTCAAGGAAGAGGATCATCATCGTCGTCATCACCACCATCACCATCATCGTCGTCATCACCACCATCATCACCATCATCGTCGTCATCACCACCATCATCATCATCATTGTCATCATCATCCTCGTCGTCATTAGCGAAGCTTCGGTCACCGTGGGTGAGCTCACGGTCCGACGGTTCGCTCACCACGTCCTCCCAGCTGTCTGTTATTAGTAGTTCCCTGTTCGAACCTGCTGGTAGTGCCACACCAGTCTTCAGCGCGAGAAGAAGCGGCGAGCATCACCATCATCAGGATCATCATCATCATCGTCGTCGACGTGGTCATCGTCGTGGTGGAAGACGACCCGGAGAGCCCGCCAGTTACTTGGGGAGGACCACGCGCATGCTGGGGCTGGTGACGATGGTGGCCCTGATCGGCTACGTGCCTTTCCTGACCGTGCAGCTGCTGTCTCTGGTGGGCGCGGGGTTCCAGGGCAGTGACGGTGGTAGCGCTGCCTCTGCTGCAATGGTAGGCTACGGCGAAGAGCTGGCCTTCCAGTTGTGCCTCAAGTCCCACTACCTCTCCAGTGCTGCCAACCCGCTCATTTACTCCGTGCTCAGCCCCACGTTCCGCAAAGAGAGCCGCGTGGCCCTGAGGCGTTTCCTGACTTTCACGCCTTTGGTGTCTCTCTTTCGGTACTGCTGTCGTGATAGAGGGCGGTAGAGTTTTGTGTGGAAATTAAGTGAGTGAGAGAGAGAGAGAGAGAGAGAGAGAGAGAGAGAGAGAGAGAGAGAGAGAGAGAGAGAGAGAGAGAGAGAGAGAGAGAGAGAGAGAGAGAGAGTGTGAGAGAGAACGAAATTTTGTTTAATCAGGGTTATAAGATAAGCATACAATTTGCTTTTTTACACTCAGCCCTGAGGCTAAACAAAGGTTAACAAAAAATATACCAAAAAATAACGCGCTTGCGTAACAAATAATAATACAAAGCATTCAAGAAAAGTAAATATCCAGAAATAACATAACACAGCACTATATACATAATCAATGTACAAGACTAATACAGGAAGAAGGTGATGGAGAGAGAGAGAGAGAGAGAGAGAGAGAGAGAGAGAGAGAGAGAGAGAGAGAGAGTGTGTGTGTGTGTGTGTGTGTATTGTTGTTGCTGCATGTGTGTTGCTGTTGTTGCTGCTGTTGTTAATGTTTTTACGTCTGTCCACTTTACGTGATATTAGACGAAAAACAAACCAAGACAAAAAAAACAAAAAACAAACAAAAAAAAGGGGGTGGGCATGGAGACGTGTGGGGTAGGGTTGGAGATGGGAGAATGAAAAAAAAGGATTGACTACTGTTGACCTTACATTACACATTATCAACAATGCTATAAAACAGTGTGTGTGTGTGTGTGTGTGTGTGTGTGTATGTGCGTGTGTGTGTGCGCGCGCTTGCGTGTGTGTGCGTGTGTGAAGGATTCTATTATGCTCTACAGTAACTTTTTATATAGTAACCAACTGCTTTTGCATCTGTGACCATTAAAGACTCTGCTACCACCTCATTTTGGAAGGCTGTGATTTTGTTCTTGAGGTTTGTGATAGAAACTCGAATGTTTATTGAGGATAACTGAATGAGCATAAAATATAGCTTTTTTTCATCAGGATAGATAGATAGATAGATAGATAGATAGATAGATAGATAGATAGATAGATAGATAGATAGATAGATAGACAGATAGATAGATAGATAGATAGATAGATAGCAGAAAAAATAAAGAAAACACAACAAATGGAAATAACTGTTAAAACATTTATTAAAATTGCAAATATTTCGAGACCATGTCTCTTCCTCGGTGCAAAGCCTCCAAATGCCGACAATACAAGTCACTCTCCAAGAAAAAACAAAACAGTAGGGGAAGACGAGGTAAAAAGCGCATGGGCGGGTAAGAAGCCCACCCCAATTATCTCATGAAATGAAGCAAATTTCAGTCTCATTTTGCCCATGAGACGAGCGTTAATGTCTAGCATTCGTCTCATGGGCAAATTTGACTTAAATTTTCTTTATTTCATGAGGTAATTGGGGTGGGCTTCTTACCCGCCCATGCGCTTTTTACCCCGTCTTCCCCTAGCAGTGATAAGAATTCAAGGCGTCCAAAAAATTGTTTTAAAAAACATTGAGAATAAAGATTCGAATGTCTCGTGCACATTCATAACTAATGTTCACACACACACCCTTCTAAGCATTCTCATCAACAGCTTAAAAAAAAATTGAAAAAAAGGAATACGATTATATCGTACACATTATTAGCTCGTCACGCCCCCACTCTCCCATGCATCACCACCAGTAGGTAAAGCTCAACAACAATAGATAGATAGATAGATAGATAGATAGTCAGTCAGGAACAAACAGACAAAACAGCGGTGAAAACATTACGCAGCTTTCGTTTCACGGCTCCTTAACAAACTCATTAACTTTGAAAACAGTAAAAATCACCACCAAAAAAACATCTGGACCAAGGAAGAAGTTTCAGTAAAGGGAGGCTACTAGTAGTGCTGATTATGAACACGCAGTTGTTTCCCCTGTGTCAATACCGGTGTCAATAAAGCATTCGTTTGTAGTCTATCGTTTCCGACCATGACTTTCAGATAGCAGATGATACATTATAGTAGGGATGCCTTGCCCAGGGTACATTTCCACTATCTCGACCAAAAGGACGTACGGGGACAGCTGGGTTTAGGAAGGTTCCCAAGTGACCACTGAGTTGGCCTGCCTAACTTTCACTTATGTGTTTGGTGTTTGGTGTTGGTGTTTTATAAATTGTTGGTGTTGGTGTTGGTGTTTTATAAATTGTTCTAGCAAGAAACCATAACTGTTAACAGTATTTCGTCAAAGTCTTTAAATGTTTTGTTTTTTCATTTTCATGTCTTTGTACTAAAGAAATATACAGATAATCATAAAAATAATGTGGTGTAGACGAGTGGCACAGAGGTAACGCGTTCGCCTCGTGCACAGTAAACCCGAGTTCGAACCTGGTTACAGGGGATTTTTCCTCTCACTCTGCACTAGGCCTTATGGTCTGAACGTGGAGTCTTTCGGACGAGACGATAAACCGAGGTCCCGTGTGCCCATGCACTTAGCACACGTTAAACCCAGTGACAACAAAAAAGTTGTCATTTGGTCAAAATGTACACACACCCCATTTCCTTTCTCGTCAGTCACACAAAAATCGCATGCAAATAAAAAAAAAAGGGTGGCGCGCCTCTGGCTGCGACGCGCTCTCCAGGTGGGAGCAACCCGAATTTCACAGAGACGCCTCTGTTACTATAAGGTACCAAATACCAAAAGGTAGTTCAAGTGACATTCCAGATAGCTTTTAATACACAGTGTAATGAATGGTGTCTTGAGCAATGTTAGTCTTCCTCTACTTTCTTAAAATCGACATATCTTCATACACTTTTCAGTAAAACGATTGCACATATTAAATTTAATTATTACACAATGTTTGCAAAAGTAAAAGCAAAACAACACACACTGACACACACACGCGCGCAACAACAACAACAACAACAAAGTGCAAGTAGCATAACATTCTGGCTCGTGAAATCAAGACAACTATGAAAACAAAGGGCGAAAACGCAGCGCACGGAAAATGTCAACAGAGGGTTAACAACTTAATGAGTTCTGCAATTTCAGTTTTATCTATGTGGTAGGATTCACCCGTCCAATGTCATGAAGGGCATTTATACAATATCTATAGTCATTCACGCCAGTCTTTGTTCTTTAAAAAAAAGAAGGTTGTTTTCTTGATTTACCACGTGTTTCACGAACCTGCATTGTGGTACTCTTCCTCGACAACTCTCAAACAACGATCACAAGATTGCATAGCATCACCCCCACCCCAACACAACGTAGACTTCCAGGGTTGGCGTAGGACTGCTCTCGGGTTGGTAGGGCAGGTGGGGCCAGAGCGTCCCCCTGGGGACTCCGGTTCCCATTAACTGGCACGCTCGGATGTTTCTTTCTCACCATAATCATCTGGTATCAGTTCTAGCAGCTGACGTCTCAGAGTGTGATCTGCTGATACTACTACTACTACCACTGCGCAAGTTCAGACGCAGCAGACATCGGCCTACCGCGCGACAGCAGAGGAGGCCGCGCACTTTGTGCCTGAAGCGCGGGTTGACGTAGAAGTAGACGAAAGGGTTGACGAGGTTGATGAGGAAGAAGGACCTAATGCACAGCACGTAGACCAGAGGCCCCGTGGAGGAGGTCTGTCCCTGGAAGCCGAGCCCCGCGGTCCTGAGGACGATGACGGTCAGGTAGGGCACGAAGCAGAGGACCATGCTCAGGGTCACCACCGCCAGCATCAGCGTCGTCCTGCCCATCTTCAGCTTCTTCCCGCCGTGCCGCCGGATGATGGTGGTGCTGCTGCTGGTGGTGCCTTCATCACGGTGGTCCTCCTTGTGATGTCCTGCGCGCTTGACTGAGGTCGTGGTTTGTGGTGCCTCGCGTTGTTCGCTTTCTGTCGGAACACGTGATGTTGCACCACAGGGAGTGTCCCTAGTGGTGATGAGCTCTGCATGGCTTCTCTCTGTGGTCAGGGGCAGAGGTCGTTTGTGATTGAGTTTCTGATTACAATGAAGTTTGGAACTTCTTGACTGGGAATGAAGATTGAAAATTTCTGATTGAGAATGGAGATTGGAAGTTTCTGACTCAGAATGAAGATTGGAATGTTCTGACTGATGCTTCTGTCTAAGTTCGGTTTCATTATGTACAGCAATGTTCTCTACCTTAGCGTTTTCCAAATCTTCTGGATTTATTTGCACACAGACCTTGTCATCACTGTATTCCGTGACGAACGATTTTGGTGAATTGTCAAACTTGTGGGGACTGCGACTTTGGTTTTCTTTTGCATTTTTATCCTTACAAGGGCGTCGAAAGCACTTTCTGGAGACAGGAACGACTGAACTACCACTTGTTTCTGAAGTTTCACTTTCAAGTATTTGATAGCTAGGTCGTCTGTAGGGCAGGGGCATTTGGCAAAGGATGGTGTCAGTCATTTTGCGGTGAAAAATCTTTTTAGGAATGTTCTCATTATGCAAACTCGTTTTCTCATCATCACGTAAAGTAGCATGTGGTACATCTTCCACACGAAAGTCGCCATCGCTGCCAGTCGGTTCCTGGATGATCTCAATACCACGGGATGATTCCGGTGTGACATTTAACAGGCGGATTTCAATACGTTCAACCGTATCTGTATGCATCGAATTGTTGAAGCCACTGATTTCACCACTGCTGCAGGTGCCAGCGAGAGTGACACTGTCATCCAACGAGAAAGGAGTCTGATTCCAGACAGGTTGGTTACACCTGTTACTCTTAGGCTGTGGCATAAATGCAGTTTGATCAACTGAGGAAAAACCATAGTGCTTGTCTGAGTTTCCAACGACAGATTGTTTGTACGTGTTACACACCAAAGCCTCTTCCTGTCCAACAATTGTACTGTTGTGTGTATTGTGAACAGGAGTGCTATTGGCACTCTCTGCTCTACAACGAGACGTGGGAGACAAGGGATCTGACGGAGGTAGGGGAGGTAAGAGGCTGTCATCAGTCGTCCATGGGCAAGGCACAGAATGGGATCTTTGTAGCCTTCCGAGAGAGTTGTCCTCACTGACTGTATCCACTGTCACTGGCTGGCATCTATGCATGACTCTGTGGTGTCTTTCCTTACAACTACCAGTGTCCGAGATGCGCACTTTGCTGCCAAGAGGGAATGAGCTATAACCGAACTTTGAACACTGTTGTGAAGCACATTGAAACATTTCTGAGGAGTCTTTCTGGATCCCCATTTCAAAATCAGCAACAGCCCGTTGCGCCACGTATGGCAACCCTGTCCTTTGCCTTATTGCACACGGAGACATCACTTTGTCGCAAGCATTGCCACAAAACGTTGGCTTCGGGCAATCCATCGTCAAGTTACATTCCAGATACCTTCCATTGTCACAACCGTCATTTTTTGACACATCAACTTTCCCACAAAGCGGATTATTATCATTTCCTTTATTCACAACCGAGCAAGAATACAAATCAGAAGAACTGTCTTTCACATTATCACGCACGTCGACTTCGTGGACGTTGGTGTTCCATACCGAACACTGTTCTCCAGAATCACCCATTTCACCACCACCACTTTTCGAGTCATCGTTCACACACGATGACACTCCACCATCCCCCCGCCCTTTACTGAGCTCAAACCGACGTAGCTGCTTCGAATCCCGCCCCCTCTTCGCCACACTCCTCTCAGTTCGTCTGGAGATGGTCGGAGAAGCCGTGGTGGCACCACTGTCCTGACGCTTCAAGGTTTTCGTTGAATGCGACGTTGGCGCGAAAGAAGACGAGGACTGTCCGCAAGAAGACGAAGAAGAAGATTCAAACCAGCCGTTCTTCCGGAGCACGTGAAATATCCGCCCGTACAGCACGGCGTACATGAGCATGGAGGCGAGGAAGAGAAGGTACAGCAGCCCGTGGTACAGCAGCGAGTACATCCCCGGCAGCTGGGCCACTATGTTGCAGTCGGTGGCCAGCACGTGCGGCACGTGCGTTGGGATGGTCACGTGACCGTTGATGACGATCTGCGGCCAGCTGAGAGCGAGGGTGAAGGTGAAGACGGCCAGGACGACCACCTTGGCCTGACGGTAGGTGTAGGAGGTGAGAGGCAGGCAGATCTGAAACACACACGCACAACACACACGCACGCACAAACACACGCACACACACGCACACGCGCACACACACACACACACACACACACACACACACACACACACACACACACACACACACACACACACACACACACACACACACACACACGCTCGCGCGCGTATACACGCACACGCATACACACACACACACAAACGCACGCATGCACATACAGTGATGAAAAATGATAGAGCAAAGTCCGAGGGGTACATGTCAGAAAGTACTATCGCTAAAGGAGTAAAGAAGGCGGACAGTACCTTCTGGGAAATACCCTCAAAGCTGTCCTGACACACGCAACGCAATCGGACAAAACGTACGGTACCTTGCACAAATCAAGAGGACAAAGTCCTGCTGTGTTGATTTTCAATAGGACATTTTTCAAATAATTATATAAGGTGACAAAAATGATACGAAATAACATTATTTTTGAGAATGCATTCACATGTTGTGTGCCGTAAAGACCTTCCCCTGGAGTCAACTGACTACAATGTACAGTACTTAAAAGTGTCGCATGCGCTATGTGACAAACACTCACACCCATATTCTTGAATATGTAAGTAGCAAAAATGATAGGAAAGAAAATTTGGAAAGAGAAATCTCATAAAGTTAACGTTAACTGAGTTTGTTTCTGAGGTTCACAAATACAGACATTGGACACAGAAAAGTTTTATCAAAGGAAAAACATTGTTTTTTGAGAATGCATTCACACGCTTTGTGCCATGAAGACCTTCCCCTGGAGTTCACCAGCTAGCTACAATGTTTAGAACTTTAAAGCGTTGATGTGTTGTCTTTTCTTACTGCAGTTACCAGAGAAAAATATTTAGAACTCCCAAAATTGTAACACGACTGTTCTATATGCAGTCACCAGAGGAATAATCTAGAACTCAAAACATTGTAACACCACTCTCCTATCTGCAGTCATCAGCGGAAACGTCTAGAACTCAAAAACTATAGATGACTCAGAGAGAGAGAGAGAGAGAGAGAGAGAGAGAGAGAGAGAGAGAGAGAGAGAGAGAGAGAGAGAGAGAGAGAGAGAGAGAGAGAGAGAGAGAGAGAGAGAGAGAGAGAGAGAGAGAGAGAGAGAGAGAGAGAGAGAGAGAGAGTTTATTCAAATATTTTGTCAATGTCCAACCTTGATATAGCGGTCCCAGGCCACACAGAGAAGCATCAGCCCCCTACTCTGGGTGATGGCGGTGGTGACAAATCTGAAGCACACAGTCACAAAACACATCGTACATGTAGTAAGACTATTGCGAATGCAGCAAGAACAAAAGCAAAAAGAGAGTTACAAGAGGGAGAAGATTAGGAAGGATGGAAGGATGGAGAAAACAGACCTTTCCATTTCAAAGATAGAATACTTAATTCCAGCCAATGGCGCCTTCGACACTGAATTGCACAACAGTTGCGCAAGTAAAAGTCACCGAAGAAGAAACCTAGAGACTTCCTGAACAAAGTTCCAGTTTTCTAGAAGTAATGTTTGTGAATTCCCCGAGCAAAATGGTAAATTTACAATTTTACTAAGCAATGTTAGGAAAATTGTAATTTTCCGAGTTTTATTAAAAACAAATACCTTAACATAATACGCCTCTATCCGTCTTGCTTGCTGCGTTCTTGCTTTGGATGAGGGATTTATGAAGAAACATGAAAAGAGGACGTCTCTGCGTTTGTTTGTATGTACATTTTACTTGCGCAGGGGCTAGGCGATTTGCAACTCGGTGCGTGAAGATTCATGGAGTTGCGTACCTTTAACCCTTTCACCGCCAAAGTCGCATTTTAGCACCACAGTGATTATAATACCTAGTTACTAAAAGGCATCAAATTGGAGTCTGTTATCCAAAGATTCTATTGTCTTAGTTTTCGGAAGTAAG
>CM065699.1:21929609-21937109 GCA_017654935.2 Phymorhynchus buccinoides
CTGATGATGAATCATGATGGTGGTTGCAGTGATGATGATGATGATGATGACGATGATGATGATGGTGATGATGATGATGATTGTAATGATGATGATCATACTATTAATAATAATGATGATGATCATGGCGACGAAGACGACGACGATGACATTGATGATGATGATGATGATGACGACGATGATTGTAATGATGATGATCATAACGATGATAATGATGATGATGATGGCGACGACGACGATGACATTGATGATGATGATGACGATGATGTAGTTGCTGATGATAATTGCTGATGACAACGGCGACGCCGACGACGACGACGACGATGATGATCTATTAATTTCACTGAGAGACAAATGCATGAGTTGTAGGCTACCTGCTGCGTTTACTAGCATAGGAAAGAAAACAAAAGCCACTTAACAGAACTTCCTTGACGGAGGTCCTAAAATCATACATAATAAATGTTCTGCTCACGGCAACAACGATTAGAACCAAGCGTGGTTCGTTTGCTGTCAATTGGTAACCAAGGTATTCTTAGTTTATAATGAATGAACAAAAGTGGTGCGCGGTTCGTGATAAATATTGCATCCATTTGGAAAACCATGTCCCTGCAATCATCTGTTTTATCGACTCATTTATTATCTATCGCTCACCTAGATTCATTTATTTAGCAGAAGCAATGCCGAGTTTAATGATCTAATTATTTTAGCTGATGAGGCGTAGAGTCGAGTAGTCTCTATGCTGAGTAAGATATGGAAGCCATTGAATGATTATTTGAATCAGAAACGAACAGTGTTATTGTTGTTGTTGTTGTTGTTGTTGTTTTATGTACTGAAAACAAAAAAATATACCATTCCTTAATAAAACAACGATTTACTACAGAAGATGCGGTCGTGACGGTTTTTTTTGGGACGATGAGGATGGAAATAGCTTCCACACACACCTTGTTATGTTGGTGACGACGTCTACGACGACTACTACGACGACGACAATGACGATGTGGATCTGTCTTTTTTTGTATAACTAAGAGACTCTTACACCTGCAGCCAAAGGGATTATTTGGTCTTTGGGGACCTTCCCCAACGCCAGCTGTCCTCAGACCCCTTTGGCCGAGAGAGTGGGGATGTACTCTGGGCAAGGCATATCCACCATGAACAAATTTCAGCCCAGCTTGTCAGAATAGCAGCTGCTTCGTCTGCTATCTGGCAGTCATAGTCGGAAACGACTGACTGGTATACGTACATACATACATACATACATACATACATACATACATACATACATACATACATACATACATACATACATACATACATACATACATGCATGCATGCATGCATGCATGCATGCATGCATGCATGCATGCATGCATGCATACATACATACATACATACATACATACATACATACATACATACATACATACATACATACATACATCCAAAACAAAGAGTCTGCACTTGTACAAATTCTAATAATTATTTTGGTAATTTGACACTCTTACCATCACATTTGCTGAAGCATTACAAATTGTACACTTCTCATTCAGAAACGGTTATTCTACTGTTCCTGAATCGTCACAAACTGAACATTTCAAGTTTTGCTATTAACAAAATAACTTTTTTTAAGCACCCCAGTCAGTACATGTTTTATTTTGACTTGCTTGCTTTAATTGTACAAACAGTACATTTTTGGGGTTTGACAAAACACCACAAATAATATTATTTTAAATTTGACTCGTTATCTCTATTTTTCTAGAAGCACGTTGCGTACATGTTTCATTTACACTATTTCACGCTATTTTTTTCTGAAGTTCTGAAGCACCACAAATAGTAATTATTTTCATTTTGACAAGTTCAATCTATTTTTTTTTCTGAAGCACCACAAATAGTACATTGATATCATTTTGATAAGTTCACTCTATTTTTTTCTGAAGCACCACAAAATTAATAGTACATTTTTCATTTTGATAAGTTCACTCTTGTTTTTCTGAAGCACCACAAATATAAATAGTACATGTTTCATTTTGACAACTTCGCTCTATTTTTTGTGTGAAGCACCACAAATACAACTAGTACATGTTAATTTTAACAACTTCACTCAATGTTTTGGAAGCACCACAAAATTAATAGTGCATTTTTCATTTGGAGAAGTTCACTCTAAAAATGTTTTCTGTAGCACAACAAATGTGTAGTACATGCTTCATTTTGACTATTTCACTCTTTTTTTTTGAACACCACAAGTAGAGAATAATATAGTACATGTTTCATTTTGACAAGTTCACTCTAAGTTGTTTTGAAGCACCACAAAATTGATAGTGCATTTTTCATTTTGTCAAGTTCACTCTATTTTTTTCTGAAGCACCATAAATAATAAGGTGTTTTGTTTTACTCTGTCCATCTATTTTGTCTAAGCACCACAATTAGTACACTTTTCACTTTGTCAAGTTCACTCTATTTTTTTCTAAAGCACCACAACTATTACATTTTTCATTTTGGCCAGTTCCCTCAACTTTTCCTATAGAATACATGCTATTCCTAAACTGTACATACTTCATTCTATTATACAGTAGAACCATTCGCTCTACTTCACATTTCCTGAAACAGGTGCAATTTTGGGCAAACGTACGTCATCAATTAACTTACCTTCTGTTGCTCTGACGTCAAAGCTGACAGTAGGGCTCCTTCAGCCATCACTGACGTCACGGGATACGTTGGTTGATACGTAAGGGAGGTGGAGGTTGTTGACGACGATGATGATGGTGTGGTGGTAGTGTTTGTAGTGGCAGACGTGAAGTTACTATTTTCGGACATTTTGGCTGAGTTCATTGTCCATAGGTCATACAAATCAATATGTGCATGTAGTGCGGATTAGTTGAAGCTGATTTGTTATTTACTAACACGTTTTCCCTTACTTTAAATTGAAAATATTGTTTATTTCCATTGGATTAAATTCCTCTTAAAAAAAGTATTCATTTTGCTCACAGCACCAAACAAATTAGTTTTTATTTATTTCCATTAGATTAAATTACTCTTAAAAAAAAGTATTCATTTTGCTCATAGCACCTAATCAGGTTATAACAGTAATTACTGTGAAGAAATATTGTGGTTACATTTTTTCACTGCAGTCTTTATGAACGTGAAAGTTTTATTATTTTTATTTGTTTAGTTCTGTTTAATGTAAAGTTTGCAGTTGTTAGTTCGGTTTCGCTTATATGTTTATTGGAGGCTAACGTTGTACACTTCTCATTGTTTACTGTAAATGTAGGCTTCCTGGGTATAACAGTCGACGATTTGATTGGTTTTTGTCCTTTTAGTTTCATTTGAATAGGCCTCTGATAGTATGGGAATAGATTTTAGGCCTACATTATTAAAGAATATGGTTTATGGGCACAGCATTTACTGTTAATGGTAATAAACACAATTGCTTACTGCCAATAAATCAAAATGTTAATTGATTTTTCTTTAAGATGATGCGGTGGTTGAGTATCATTTATTGGGGATGTGTGACTTTTAATTTTTTTAAAATTGTGATGACTCTTAGAGCTTAGAGCTTAAAAGTGAAGCGCTATATACATTTTCTTCAATAAACTCTTAGTAATGTTAAATTAATGTTGATACTAGGCCTACAATAATATCCACACTTGCCTTGAGAATACAAACAAATTATTGAACCAACGTGGACAATTGCAAAACATATACACCCACTGCGACATCATCATATATTCTAATAATCAAAGCTAAAAAATTTTTTTACGAGTTTCAGAACATTTAGCTTAAACGTTGATAGCCTAACAGATACACATTTATTGTAAATGGCGAAAGTTCCATTTCAGTGATAAACGTTCCAAAATAACGATGACTTCTTCAACCGCTGCACGTGCGTCTCAGAAAATCCGTGATGCCAAGGTCAAGGTCAGACAGAGTAGACAAAGCGACGAAGTGTCTAAACAATGGAGAGTAAAATCAAACAGAAAAACACACAATTCATAATGATTTATCTTCTTGGGTAAACATTTTGAAGTTACATATATACATTGCATGCTACAACAGATACTGTGACACAGGCTACCATTGGTGGTTGATTGAGAATCAGCATCCGAAACGAGGCTAGCTAACATGATTATTGTTGAACCGAGGACGAC
The DNA here is from genome assembly GCA_017654935.2 of Phymorhynchus buccinoides. Lineage (NCBI taxonomy): Eukaryota > Metazoa > Mollusca > Gastropoda > Neogastropoda > Raphitomidae > Phymorhynchus > Phymorhynchus buccinoides. The sequence continues at coordinate 21,933,752 of CM065699.1, forward strand.
TCGACATATAGCACGCGGCTAACTTCTGTCATATGGACAAGAATGATTTGGATGTCTGATCGCTCAACTGATGGCTTTATGCGAGCACTGTCTGTAGATGGAATATTATTCTTCAGCCGATTAACGGGCCTAACACACACAACTTCAACAACATACAGCAATGCAGAAAACGCAGTAAACAGGCCCTGTAGATTAGCTCCCTCCCCTCCCCCTGATTCCTGTTAAGGCTACAGAGATCGACACCCACCCTCGACGTAAAGAGAACCTCGATGACACCCACCCACCCACCTACACACACGTTTCGGTGTGAAGTGTGGGTATGATTTTCGTCCCAGAAACACGCTTGAAGCAAAATCACAACTCGCGCGCAATACAACCACCTTCCCATTTAGTGTTGGCAAATACACACACAGTGTTGATGAAATGGTTGTTGTTTGTACACTCCCCACCCCCACCCCTGCACGGTAATCACTCTCTCTTTACTTCCTTTTTTAACCACAAATGCACCCACCTCCCCTTTTCCCACTCCTCATCTCCAATATCCCTCTTGCGTTGTTTTCAGGGGAGGGGGGGAGGGTTGGGGGGTGGGGGGTAGCCAGCTGCTTCTATTCTTTTCGCTCTCGAAAGAATTGGATTTTCCCCCCTCTCCCCCTCACTCCTCGTTATAAATTAGTAAAGATGACACTGGACCAGATAATTAGTCCCCTCCACTCGTCTACCATCAACGGGACGAGCTCTCCGAGTGACACGTGGGTCTTCAAGGTCTCAGTACACGTTCATATATTTCACTCTTTCCCCATGGCAACACAGTGATGTACCAGTCATAAAATCGCTTACATACCACCGTGTTTCCATGGGGAAAGAGTGGAAAATGTTAACGTTATCAGAGCGAATATGGCCAGATATATCTATGGTGTTATTACCCGCACTGATGAAGTGATGTTTTTGTCGTTGTCTGTCTGTCAGGTGTCGGTTTTGCACGTTAACGAAACTACTCTCGAAAAACTAAGTTTTAAACGGATGCAACACCCCCCACCCGCCCAACCCGTGGGGATGCCAGGGGACTTTCGTACAAATAACCCCCCCCCCCCGCCCCCCCCCCCCCCCCCCCATCTTCTGGAAGTGCTGTGCTTGTAACATCATATAGTCTGTCACTCTCTGACTCTGCGTTTTCCCTTTGCTGAATGTAATCTACAATCTTTCTGCCTTACTGGTCCATTCTTCTGCCTTTGTTCTAGAAACTCTTACAAAGATTGTCTCCAGCCGAAGACGGATAATTATGCTGGGCCTAACTATTTCTTAGCTAGGCGCATAACGGCAGCATGGCGCATCTGCGCTCGCACGACAGGTAGCTGAGCGATCGAAGAAGAAGAAGAAGAAGAAGAAGAAGAAGAAGAAGAAGAAGAAGAAAAGACGGATTTTAATGAAATTTTCCAAAGGGTTACATTAGAGGATCTATGGCCCGTGTATAAGATTAGATACACGGGCCCTTAGAGGACCACCCACCAGGTCACGTGTCAAAATCACGGGTTTCACGTGTTTTCCCTCCTATGGCTGGTAAGAAATCTTGTTTTGACCAGGCTTGACTCCCATACAAATGTCCCCAAATTGAAAACGAAACAACATTTTAAAGAGCAACCTCAATTTGAAGTTGGTGACATTTGTATGTGGGTCACAGCTACCTAGAAAAAAACCCAAGGGACTTAATCGTGGTGCGTCAGTGTGTCTTTAAGACATTCGTTTACAGTTTTAACTAAATCTGAATTGCCATTGGGATAAGGGAAAATAAAAGATCGTCTTATTTCGCTGCATAACAGATGTATACTGATTCTGATAAGTGTTTGCGAACAGTCAAGTGTAATGCTCGTTTTTAAACCATCTATTAATATTTTGAGTAATACAGTGGCGTAGGAACGTTTTCAAGCCAGGGGGGGGGGGGGGCAGGATTGCCAACAAACCGAGGGGTGTTGGCAAGACGAATGGATGGATAGGTTAAATTACATGACTCAGTAAATCCAACAAAAATACTTTATTATTGTTATTTTTAAACATAATCATAATCAATGATATAAAAAAATCTATGAATGAAATAAAACATGATGTGAATTGAAAGGAGACAACAAAAAAGCATAAAAATACAACCATGTTTGGGGCGGATCAGCCAGTCATGGAAGAGGGGAGGGGGTAGCTCCAAGTGGTCAGTTGGGGTGGGGTGATGGGTCTGGGGGGATTGCCTCCCAGAAGCTGATGATAATTTGAATGTAAAAGATGCAATCAAGGCTGCCCCCCCCCCCCCCCCCCCCCCGTTCCTACGCCAGTGTAATATAAAATCGAAACTACTATTTTTTTAAAACTAAAAGTCGCAGGATCTGTGTGTTGCATCTGATGTTGCTCTCGTCTTGATAGTAAAGGAATATAATACATACATGCTTTGTTTATGCAAACTCTTTCGACTAGTTCGTCCCTAAAGGTCTCGGTACACGTTAACATTGTTCACGGGATATTTCTATTTCCCCATGGCAACACAGTGAGTTGAAAGTCATATTAAGGTCTGTGTACACGTTAACATTATTCACGAGATAATTCTATTTCCCCATGGCAACACAGTGATAGCCCACTCTTGATATGACTTACAGGTCACTGTGTTGCCATGGGGAAATAGAACTATCTCGTGAATAATGTTAACGTGTACACAGACCTTTATGGGTGGCCTAACACTGTGTTGCCATGGGGAAATAGAAGTGTCCCGCGAATAATGTTAACGTGTACTGAGATGTTAATTTATTAATCTAATGTATTTCGTGAATAATAGGCCGAATGAAACTGAAAAGATTGTTGACAATGGGATCACAAAATATATTAATCAAACGCGAACCTCACAATTTGAGACAGTAACAACAGCACAATACTTCGTCTCTTACTATTATTCAAACAGTACAAAGAGTGTTTGACTTTCTCGATTCCAACACACTGAAGTCTAGCATACACGACTCAAATAAAATGTCTGATATTTCTTCTTCTTCTTCTTCTTCTTTTTCGATCGCTCAGACAGTTTCCTGTCAAGTATGAGCGCAGATGCGTCATGCTGCCGTTATGCGCCTAACTAAGAAATAGTTAGGCCCAGCAAGTCCGACTTCGGCTGGAGGAAATGTTTTTGAAAGTGTGTCGTGAAAAAAGGCAGGAGAATGGACCGGGTAAGGCAGAAAGGTAGTAGATGACAGTAAGCAAAGGGAAAAGGCAGAGTCAAAGAGAGTGACAGATGAGAGGAAGTTACAAGCACAGAACTTCCAGAAGGTGGGGGATCTATTTATACCAAAGACCCCCCCCCCGGTATCCCCACGGGAAAAAATGTCTGATG
>CM065699.1:21942109-21954609 GCA_017654935.2 Phymorhynchus buccinoides
TTGTGTCCTAAAGCACTTGGCACACTGTCCGATTTGGTTTGTGCTCCTCTCTGCGTGTCGTTGTGTCCTAAAGCACTTGGCACACTGTCCGATTTGGTTTGTGCTCCTCTCTGCGTGTCGTTGTGTCCTAAAGCACTTGGCACACTGTCCGATTTGGTTCGTGCTCCTCTCTGCGTGTCGTTGTGTCCTAAAGCACTTGGCACACTGTCCGATTTGGTTTGTGCTCCTCTCTGCGTGTCGTTGTGTCCTAAAGCACTTGGCACACTGTCCGATTTGGTTTGTGCTCCTCTCTGCGTGTCGTTGTGTCCTAAAGCACTTGGCACACTGTCCGATTTGGTAAGCGTCGTCATCTGGGACCAACTCTTAATATGTTTTTCTTGTTATTATGTTTTGTCTGTTTTTCTCCGATTTCTTTTTGCAGGGGCATATGGGATGCGGCTGTTGTGCATCAGTCATGTCAACATAGTGTTAGGCATCACAAGCGACAACACTCCGGTTCCAACATCTGAATTGTTTGATTTTTTGCTTCGAGCTGTGACATGACTTGTTGTTTAGTACAGTTCAGAGCTGGAATCGGATTGTTTTACCCCAGGGCTCTCAAACTGTCAACACATAAACTGTCCTTTATTACTACTGGAAATGTAAACTCTGTCCTTCTGTTGGTAATGCACGGGCATTCGGCACTGACCTTTGCATTGTTTCTTTTTATAATGTTTGACTATTTCATTCCTAGCATAACACTGAGTAAATACAAACAGTCGTATAGTGATTCTTTAACTCCAACTCCATTTAATGTGACTAGTACCCATGTGCATGGTGGACTTAACAGCTTGACAGTCTATTTCTTTGTGATGTTGGTTGTTCAGTTACTACTGCAACTGTCGGGGAATGTTCATCCCAATCCAGGTCCAGTTGACATCAAATTAGAAGGATTATCTGCGATTCATATCAATGCACGTAGTCTAACAAGAAAGATCCCATTAGTCCAATGCGAAGCAAGCTGCTTTGATATAATAACTGTATCTGAAACCTGGTTTTCAGAAGCTACTCCAGATAACCAAATACTAATCCCTGGTTTCCAACCCCCTATTAGGCGTGACAGGCCTGGTGACCAACACGGCGGTGTTGCAGTGTACTTGAAATTTAATTTAGTTTGTAAACCTAGACCTGACCTGTGTGTGCCGGACCTAGAGGCAGTGTGGGTGGAGACTAAGTTGGACCAAAACACTTTACTGTTAGGAACATTCTATAGGCCACCTGATGCAGCTGTAAACTACTGGAATTTAGTTGACCAATCAGTCCAACTCGCAGGAAACACGCCTCATCCATACATAATTCTTGGAGATTTTAATGCTGATTGTACCAACCAGCCCCCGCCTCCTCTTCAGCACATCATTTTTACTAATAACTTATTCCAGTTAGTCAACAAGCCAACCCGCACCACTGAACATACATCTACAATAATTGATCTTATATTAACACCATGTCCTGACTTGATCCAAGCCAAAGATGTATTACCTCCAATTTGTAGCGATCATTCATGCCCATATGTTGTTCTCAAACACCAAAATACACTTAGAACCAGTTACAAACGCACAATATTTAACTACTCCAAATTAGATGTCCAAAAACTGATAACAGAACTAACAAATGTTGCCTGGGAAGAAATATTATCAATTGAATCAATTGATGAAGTTGCTGAAAAATTCTCATATCAACTAATGACTATAGCAAAAACCTGTATGCCAATGAAAGAGGTTAAAATAGATGACCGAGATGCTCCGTGGATCACGATAGAAATTAAAAAACTAATTAAAAAGAAAAACACAATCCACAAACTTGCAAAACTTTTAAATTTTGACAGGACCTGGGCTCTGTTTCGTCGTGTCCGTAACGACCTTACAGATAAAATTAGAATAAGAAAAGTTGAGTATATATCGGATTTAGATAACCGTATTTCTTCCCCAAATCGTTTTGGCTCTAAGGATTGGTGGAAGCTTGTAAAAACATTCATTTCAAATAAAAACATGCGACAAGGTGAAATTCCTCCAATTCAAGATAATAACGCAACCTGTTACACTCCTAAGGAAAAGGCTAATGCATTCAATAAATATTTTTCTGCTCAATGCTCCATGGATAATACAGATGAAACATTTCCTAGACTTAACGAATTTCAAGGCTCCATAAACCAATTAGTTCTTACACCAGATGTCGTTCTTGATGTATTGAAAAATCTCGACCCTGGTAAAGCTGTGGGCCCTGACTTAATTCATAATAAAATACTAATAGCTGCTGCTGATGTTATTTGTGAGCCCCTGACACGCCTGTTTAATCGTTCGTTAACAGAAAGCACATTTCCATCTGTTTGGAAGGTGGCCCATGTCACTCCCATATTCAAAAAGGGAGATAAACAAAAGTGTGACAACTACCGTCCCATATCTTTATTGAGTTGTATAGGCAAAGTTATGGAAAAATGTGTGCAAAAACATGTCTTCAAATACCTTAACGACAATAACCTTTTAACCACAGCACAATCTGGATTTATCCCCAAAGACTCTACCGTCTATCAATTGTTAGGTATTTATGACGACTTTTGCAAATTTTTAGATTCTAAGACAACCGGGCAGGTAGTTTTCTTTGACATATCTAAGGCGTTTGACAAAGTGTGGCACCAAGCTTTGCTGTACAAACTCTTTGCACTTGGTATTCGTGGACAGTTGCTTGAGTGGTTTGCTGACTATTTAAGGGAGCGCACGCAAGCAGTTGTTCTAAAAGGTAGTAAATCCCCTTATCTCCCTGTGTCGGCAGGCGTCCCTCAAGGTTCTGTCCTCGGACCTCTACTCTTTCTTGTCTATATTAATGATATTGTAAATGACATTGAATCTATCATCAAGCTTTTTGCTGATGATACTAGTATGTATTTAGGCCTTGAAAATAGTGACATACGAACAGAAATTTTAAATTCGGATTTAGAAAAGATTAACAGATGGGCATCAACATGGAAAGTTAAATTTAATCAAACCAAAACTGAATTGATGACAATCTCTAACAAAGCACTTCCTCACACACAACCATTAATATTTAACGATGTAGTACTTCAAGAGACAGACAACCACAAACATCTAGGAGTTATCATTCAAAATAATTGCAAGTGGAATCTCCATATCAAATCTATTCTATCTAAGTGTCGCACACTTGTTGCTTGCCTTAGGTCATACAAATACCGACTAAGTCGTAAAGCGCTTGTAACAATGTATAAATCGTTTATTTTGCCCCATTTAGACTTTTCAGATGTGGTATGGGACAACTGCACGCAAAAACAAGCAGAAGATCTTGAACAAATACATCTGGATGCACTCAGAACAATTACTGGCTCAGTCCGAGGGACTAGCCATCAAAAGCTGTATACTGAAACAGGATTCACATTTTTAAAAGAAAGGCGGCGTCGTCATAAAATAATTTTGTATCACAAAATTGTCAACGGTTCTGTACCTATGTATTTAATCAATTGCCTCCCCCAACTAGTTGCATCAATCAATCCCTACCATAGACGATATCCCCTAGAGAGACAAGTGCCTAGATGTAGATTAGAACTTTATAAATCCTCTTATTTTCCATCCACTACTGTCCTTTGGAATAGCCTTCCGGAGAATATCAAGCAGTGCGATTCTCTCAGTGTCTTAAAGCGTTTTCTCAGTAGCGACGATAGCACAGTTCCCCCTTATTACTACTTACAAGATCGACTGTCTGAAATAATTATTTGTAAATTAAGACTCCAAATGAGTGATTTGCGTAATGATTTATTCCAACGACATATTCTGAACAACCCAGCTTGTACTTGCAACTCACCTGTAGAAGATGCATGTCATTTTCTCTTTCACTGTCCCCTTTTCCAACAAGCCCGTAGACAGACTATCGACTTATTACCTGACGATGTCAAAACAAATGTATCATTGCTTTTGTTCGGAAGCTGTGATAAAAACCAAAGTGAAAATAGAACAATACTTGAGTCTATTAGTAATTTCATCCAACTGTCAAACAGATTTTTGGCAGAATAACTGTCTCTAATGTGTGTCCTTATTGTGACTCGTTACATTTAAGCCCTGGTTGGTATAGTTTATGTGATGAAATTGTTGATTTGATGCAGTTTGCAACCGGTGCGCGTCTCAGCCTTGCCCCTGCAACCCAAAGGCAAAATTTTGATTAGAGAGTTTTATGTGATTATAATACGTTTCTAATCTGTTGTTTTGATTCATGTTTTTGTTGGTAAGTTATTGTTTTATTTGTTTTTCTTTCCATTGTACACTAATATTGATGTTGTGCTGTTTATTTCCATGCTTGTGGCAGCCAATATTATGTAATTGAAAATTGTTGGAGTGCCATGCATAAGCTCTAAGCTTGTTGTGCTCTTCTTATTTAAATTATGTGCTGCTGTATGTGCTTTATTTGATTAAAACTTGTTTAAACCAATATGTTAGGCATACTCTTAATCCTTTGTCTGTAAAACAATTTGCCTCTGTGTCACATACCTCGTTGAGTTAAAGTAGATTTTCCGATCAATGTAGTGAATATCTTGCGCCTCTCTCTGTCTCTGTCTCTCTCTCTCTCTGTGCATAGACTCATTCATTCTCTCTCTCTGGACAGAGAGAGAGAGAGAGAGAGAGAGAGAGAGAGAGAGAGAGAGAGAGAGAGACAGACAGACAGACAGACAGACGGACAGACGGACAGACAGACAGACACACACACACATACACGCACACGCATGCACCCCCACACGCACACACACACACACGCACGCACACACCACACACACACACACACACACACACACACACACGCACACACACGCACACACACACGCGCGCACCCCCACCCCCCCTCATATTAATTCATTAATTCATTCATACGATTGCCAATGACAAAGCCGAAAACGGCCCTTGCACACCCACACAGAAAAGCTCAAACACACTCGGTCGTTCGTATCGACGGTTCACAAGCCAATGCCAGGATGCTTCAAAAGCATAATTATTATTTCACCATTTCTCTGTTAGCATTATTAACGCGTGTAAAGATGTGTAAAGACGAACCGATTTTGATGCGCAGCAGCAGATGCTGTGAAAAGTCATTGATGCAGCGACATCTACAGGCGTATCAGTGTTTCAGCTCTCTGCATCTGCATCTGCATCCGGTACGTTGGCAGAAGAACCAATTCTGGTTATAGGGGAAGACGGGGTAAAAAGCGCATGGGCGGGTAAGAAGCCCACCCCAATTATCTCATGAAATAAAGAAAATTTCAGTCAAATTTGCCCATGAGACGAATTTTTGCATTCGTCTCATGGGCAAATTTGACTGAAATTTTCTTTATTTCATGAGATAATTGGGGTGGGCTTCTTACCCGCCCATGCGCTTTTTACCCCGTCTTCCCCTAGTACTGTTCTCTTCATCTCACACAAGTGTAAAAACTAACAAGTGCTGGAATCGCCATTATCATCGTTATACCCATGATGAAGCGAAGATTCAGCACAGTGGTTTTTGTTTTTTGTTTTTGTTTTTTAGGTCAAAAGTAGTTCTTGAAAACCACAAAATGCGCGTGACGTTTCCGGCTCAAAGATTTAGCCATTCTACAAAATCCGGCGCTTAAAATCTTATGCAGCTAATATCCATTGATTAAAAAAACTATCAAGATTTACAGCACGAATCTCTTTGACCTGCAATTACTTAACAATACGTTATTTTTTTTTTTCTTTGAAGCCTAAGGCACTTTCTTTTGCTGCTGAATTTGCTACCGCGTAGTAACTTTATATGGAATTGTCACAGAAATGAAGTATAAAATAGGCCGTAGGTTAGCCAAATCACATGTTCAGACAACTGATCGCTTCTCAGCCTTTTGGCTAAGACAGTGATTCAGGAACATAAATTTTTGTTTATACCTGGTTGGTTTGTTCAGCCCGTCGTACATGGCGAAAGCCGATACACGACGTTAAACTGAACTTCCATCCAAATCACATTTCCCTGCGAAGACCCAATCTCCAGGAACGTCGTCCTTAAGGGCTCTGCTGATAGGACGTTAAAACCACCATCTGGCCAAATCACAGCAGATAGTTTTCTCCACTGTACTCCTGTCAGACTTGATCACCCGAACCAACGTCTGAAAATGCGTGAGATCATTCATCTGCAAGCCGGGCAGTGCGGAAACCAGATTGGAGCTAAGGTAACAGCAATAGCGACGGGCATTACTTTGCCTTTAGCTGGATCACAATCATGATTTTTAGACTACAATGTGTAAAAGAAATGCAAACATCGCTTGCGTGTGTAAGTTCTATGAGCACGTATCACCCACTCCTCTGGTACGCAATGGCCTATGCTTGCAAACGGTGGAAAGAAATATTTAATCTGATGATGTATAATAGTGTTCATGGAACCTCGTTTTGAAATATTAGTGTTATGTAATGGAGCAAGAACCCATGTCAAGTTTAGGAGAAACATTGCTTTCAATGAGAGACTTAGTGCGATTTTTCTCACGCCAGAGGGCATGACGCTCGTGTGGGGCTAATCCTCTCTCTATTATTAGTTGGGGATAAAGAAAGAGAGAGAGACAGTGAGTGGTCCTACCATCACTCTCTCTCTCACTACGCCCAAGTAAGAAAATCGCGTGATAAGCCCCTAGTGCATTGACTGCCCTCTGGCGTGAAACATATCGCCATAGGTTGACCATTCAACTGCAGAAAGACTCATTAGATACTTGAACCTGTGAATTTAGTTCAAGACGGTCATTCCCTTCTTGTCTCACCCCTTATTAAAAACAACAGTAACAAAAAACTACAATGAGCCACAAATCCGCTCGGAATAGGCCTAATCCTGCAAAACATAACTCATTTCTGACAACTTGGATTTCCTATTTTTAATTTTATTCTTTAACAGCACAAAATGATTAGGCCATATTTTAACATCCCGGATTAAGAACAAATGTCTACACTGTACCCCAAGCAACGTATTCCAGAAACTCTAGAAATGCAAGAAGCTACATGAAGCTTATAGTTTTCTAACTCAGAAAACGATGCAAACGGTGTTGGAAGGTAATATATTGAACCACCAGAGGCCAGTGCTGCCTCCTCAATCCTCTTATAATAAAATATGCTAATGAAGAAAAATTAACTCCTTCAGAGCTTACCACGTTCTATTGGAAGACCTAAAATAACAACAATTTAAAAAGACATGAGGCGTGTGATTCAATGTTTCCAGTTGGAAAATGTCATCTTTAAACATCCTTCTAAGTTTTTTCCCCGTCTCATGATGTGAAGAGGGTTCATAAGCTTACATGGCGTTCCATAATTTCTCTGTATCTTCGAAAGGGCGAACACTTTTTATAGGCCTAACTTTATTTGGCTTTGACCAAATCGAGTTCTATCTTCACTCTTTATTTACAAAGCAGCATTCTGTTGCCAATAGTATCTAAGATGAATTATATTGATTTGATAAACAAGGTAGTAACAAGGATTACGTGTGCCAGTGTTAGTAGGCAAATCAAACAACACTAATGCAAATTATACAAGGTTTTCACGATTTTCAAAACGATGATTCCTACTAAGTAAATGTTCTAGTTTTCCTTTTTAAAATCTTGTAATTTGGTTGTACTGTTATCTTTCTATCAATACTTCCTCACCTTTAAAAAAACAATTGCCTATGTCAGACTTGGGGTTGCAAAAGAATCCTAGAGTGGGTTTATACCTTTTTATTAAGAGCATGGACAGAACATATCATCCTAATGCGTTGCTGAGGTGCTTTTTTTTAATAAAACTGTTGAAGTGTCGTTTTTTCTCAAAACTACATGAGTGAAATAGGCAGTTAGCTAATTAGCGTGACAATATTATTTTTTATGGTCTTTCAGTTCTGGGAAATGATCTCAGACGAACACGGCATCGATCCCACTGGCGCGTACCACGGTGATTCAGACCTTCAGCTAGAACGCATCCACGTCTATTACAATGAGACCACTGCAAAGACAGTGCGGTCTTTGGCCACAGGTAGGTTTCCTCGCTTGTTGCTTCCACCACGGATAACATCATAATTATAGTATGCACTATTGTGCTTGTCTCTATTGCCTTGTCTGTTTATTGTATTATTAGGACGTTAGGACAACTGGCGTTAGGGGGCATGGGTGGTTCCCAAAACAAACGCCAACTTGCCACCCTAGCTTAAGAGTCACAATCTTTCACAAAGATTTCAAAAGACTTGAAAAAGGAAATACAAAGTTATAAAATGATTTCCTGTCTGTCAAAAAACATCGACCATACCATTCTCACTGTACAACTGGCTCTAAAGTCAAAACCAATGTCAACTAATGCTAAAAAAGCATTTGAGTGTAGCAGTAGGTAGACAACAGAACCTTCCTACTCTTTGTACAGGTGGTAAATACGTACCCAGGGCTGTTCTTGTCGACCTGGAGCCGGGCACCTTGGACTCGGTACGCTCCGGACCCTACGGTCAGATCTTCCGCCCGGACAATTTCGTCTCCGGGCAAACCGGTGCTGGTAACAACTGGGCCAGGGGCTTCCACACCGAGGGACCGGAACTAGCGGACTCCGTGCTGGACGTGGTGAGGAAGGAAGCCGAGACCTGCGACTGTATGCAGGGATTCCAGCTGACCCACTCTCTGGGTGGTGGAACTGGCTCCGGCATGGGCAGTCTGCTCCTATCCAAGATCCGTGAAGAATACCCTGACAGGATGATGTCTACTTTCTCTGTGCTGCCCTCGCCCAAAGTAAGCACTAGCACCACCAAAAGGAATTACCGTGTGTTACGGACTACAAGGCGCACCTCATTATAAGGCGCACCCCCCAAATTTTACACACAATTTAGATTTTGTTCCTATATCTTCTTACTACTTTTTGAGTCATATTATAAGGCTCGGGGCTCTTGGTCTGGGAAGAACGTATTGCCTTATAGTCCGTAAAATACGGTATGTATCAGTAAGCTGAGTTTTGCCTATTGAATCTGATGACACGCTTATTTATTGCATCCCTTTGCGTTTCCCTAATATCCTGAAACTCCAGGAAAATGCAAAGAATACTAATGCTTGAGAACCTTTAGGGAAACGCAGAGAACAGTAACCCTGGAGATCGCGTGCCATCCCATATTTTAAAGCAAACCCTTTGCTCTCAACGTTGGGTTAAAAGATCTTCTTAACACCAATAAATCTCATTCACTTTATTCAACAAATTGGGATCTGTTAATAGAAGAGTTTTGTCGTTAAATCAAAGCAAAAAAGAAAGTGCATCTTGTGCATCTGTTACCAACAAGCCAATAATGTATAATAATGTAGCTTTGGTTATAAAATAAGACTGTCCTTAAAGTAAAACAAAGATGATCCAATTTGCACTTTGGTTCATGCATTGAATCCTAATATAAAGATCTTGCTAGGTACAAGAATTTCACTTTTATTCTAATTCTCGTCCCTTAAATGGGTATTTGTTGAAAGAGCTTTGAAAATGAAACATGCAGAGCTTTGCATACATGTAGTCGCGATGTGCACACACAAGCCAATATAACGTAAGCTTATTAGTCTCGGGAAACTTTAGATCCGGGAAAATTCCGATATTAGAATTCCGAATTTCTCCGTGACATTTTTTCCAAACCTCAAAATTCAGAAATGTTCCAAGCAAGTGGCTGTACGCTGTACAAGCGAAAATCATGACAGAGAGAGAGAGAGGGAGGTGGGAGGGGGAGGGGGGGAGAAAACACTTGAACATGAACATTTGTACACTTGCCTGTATTCATTATTCATTAGTTGTGTCCCACTGTAAATCCTTTCTAATTTTGATCTCTCTCTCTATCAGTACATTTGTTAAAGTCTCTCTCTCTCTCTCTCTCTCTCTCTCTCTCTCTCTCTCTCTCTCTCTCTCTCTCTCTCTCTCTCTCTCTCTCTCTCTCTCTCTCTCTCTCTCTCTCTCTCTCTCTCTCTCAGATGATATCTACCATGGCTTCTTTGTAAGAAACCGAATTTTCCCAATCTCGGGAAGAGTCCGCGAATTGTCCCGGATTCTAAATTTCCCCATGACATAATAATTATGTATTACTAGCAGTTACTACCCGTTACTACCCGCTTTGCGGGTATCCTTTCTCGTACCCTCATTTCCCCGTGCGCAGAAGTTCTTTATAAGCGTAGTCAACTGTATTAAGAACCCACTGTATTATTATTTGACTTAACCGTGACTGGTACACAACTATGACTCAAATTTATGACGGATATGACGGATACAACGAACGACGATTATAATGAAGTAGTTTTGAATGTCCTAGCTGCTTTTGCGTCTTGCTGCTTGCTACTAAGGTAACGGGATATCATGTGAACTTTAAAAAATCATAGTTCATAGGTTAACAGTCATGCGTGCTTCAAAGTGGCTCAGAGGGCTACTACTACGTTTCATTCATGCCTCGACACTGACTGGCTGGTTGTAGGCTTTGTTTCGGGACCTTAGTATGTGGTGGTAATAGGGTGTTACGCCCTCTGCGGTCTTTTGACCATGCGAGGCATTGGGGGTTTACTTGTGGATACCTATATTGAAGGGGGAAAGGGTGTGGGTGACCCGGGAGGGGGGGGGGGGGGGGGGGGGGGGGGGGGGGGAGGGAGGGGATAACATTAACTTTCACTATTACTTTGTATGACTCCGAGCTCGCACGTAGCAAAACTATCAGTTCATCCTAGAAGGTATTATATGTAAAAATAGTTTTTCCTTGTAACCGTCGCGTTTCAATTCTTTTCCTTGCATGGATGTGTTTGGTGGATTGTCAACCAATTTTCAAAACCACTAAAGCCAAATGTTCATAACCTAATTAAAATGAAGTCTTCAAAAGTCAGGATTAACTTTTCTCAGTTAATTGTTTAATTATAACGGAATATTAAAACTGGTGGGCTTATGGACCGTTTTGTTTTTCTCACCACATAACATATATCCTTATTTGAGGGCATAAGTTAACACGAGACAGCCTTATATAAGCATGCATACTAAACGGGCTGGTTTTCAATTTGTCTAGAAGCGGCTGTGTGCCCATAGCTTACGAGAGAAAATCCCCCAACAAATGTTTGCAGAATCTAAAACTTTATTTCTTGATAGTGAACGAAGACCAATATAAGGAAAATTATGCTTATTTTAAACCTTTTCATCGCCACTGTCGCCTCTTGGCACCACAATGATTTAACACCCATGTCACTAAAAGGCATCTAATGAGGGTCTGCTGACCAATGACCTTAATATGTTCTTCATTTTGGGAGGTAAGGATAGGCCCTATGTTATGCATATCACAGAGGAATCCTCAATATTGCAGACGAAATATTTTCTCTACCTGGGTAAGTTTAATTGTACATTTTGGCTGAGGAATGGCTAGCGTTGAACGGGTTAACAGTTTTATCTCGTACTGAATCCACACGGCACTTATATATTTCATCCCTTTCTTTAATTATTCATATAGGCTCAATTAGGATTGACCAAAAAAATGAAACATCTGCAATGTTAGCACGGAAATACGAACTCTTTCAGTGTCACGTTTATTAAGTAAATAACATGATTCTCCTAAAATTTCTAAAATGTTCTGACATTTGACTCAGCAACACGAAAAATTAATTTGTAGAAAACACACACAAATCTTTCGTACAAATAGTTCCCCCACCGGCTGGAAGTTTTGTGCTTGTAGCTTCCTCTAATCTGCCACTCTCTTTGACTCTACCTTTTTCCCTTTTGTCTACTGTCATTTACGATCTTTCTGTCTTTTGCTGGTCCATTCTCCTGCCTTTTCGTTCTGGAAATTCTTACAAAACCTTTCTTTAGCCGAACACGGACACGCTGGGCCTAACTATTTCTTAATTAGGTGCATAACGGCAGCATGACGCATCTGCGCTCATATGACATGAACTGTCTGAGTGAGATAAGAAGAAGAAGAAGATGAAGAAGAAGACGAAGAAGAAGTGCTGCATTGTGGGTCGAAGGGGTGGGGATGTCCCCCTGGGCAAAGCCTCTCCACTATCAACAAATCGCGGCCCATCTTTTAACAAGCGCGGATTCGCAATCGTTCGTGGCGTGCGACAATGGTCAACCTATGGCGATATTTTTCACGCCAGAGGGCAGTCAATGCACTAGGGGCTTATCACGCGATTTTCTTACTTGGGCGTAGTGAGAGAGAGAGTGATGGTAGGACCACTCACTGTCTCTCTCTCTTTCTTTATCCCCAACTAATAATATAGAGAGGATTAGCCCCACACGAGCGTCATGCCCTCTGGTGTGAGAATATTCGCACTAAGTCTCTCATTGAAAACGAAACATCATTTTAAAGAGCAGCCTCAATTTGAAGTGCAGCCTCGATTTGAAGTGCGACACTTTTGTAGCCTCGATTTGAAGTGCGACAATTTTGGACCGACCGACAGACAGAGAGACAGACAGACAGACAGACAGACAAAGTGAGTTATAGGTTTGTGGCTTGTCCCACAAACAAAAATAGCAGCTGTC
>CM065699.1:21959609-21962109 GCA_017654935.2 Phymorhynchus buccinoides
TAAAATTAACAAACCAATACACAATAGCCAAAGAAATTCACGGGCAAAAAAAATTAAAAAAAATTATACTACATATGACAAAATATCTAGAGGGCAAACGGGCTTCAAAAGCCTACAGAGCCTAAACTGATATGATAGGATGTGATATGTCAAATTATTTGATAAAAACTTAAGGAAACCTGGAGAACCTACAAAGGACTGATGCTTTAATATTGGAGTCTGAATCATCTGTAGTTCGAGAAGAAAGTAAAAAAGAAAGAAAGTAAGAAAAAAAAGAAGAAAAACAGAAGAAGAAGACATACGAAGAAGAAGAAAAAGAAGTTGAAGAACCCACGAAGCTGCGATGATGTCAACGTTTTCCCACACAGAGAGATCAATTAAGGAATTGACGTTTCTCCCCGTGGGGATACCGGGGGGGGTCTTTCGTACAAAAATAGTTCCCCCCACCTTCTGGAAGCTCTGTGCTTGTAACTTCCTCTAATCTGCCACCCTCTTTGACTCTGCCTTTTCCCTTTGCTTTTTGTCATCTACTATCTTTCTGACTTATTGGCCCCATTCTTCTGCCTTAAAAAAAAAATCTTCCAAACACTGTTCTCATTTGAGCTCCTCCGGAATCGGAATGTGTCGGCTGTATGCAGCGGGGAGACCAGTGAAAGCTAAACACCGGACACATACGTACCTTACCCATTATGGTCACATGGCCTGGGAACGCAGAAGAAGAAGAAGAACTAAATGTTTCAATTCTTACCCACAAAAACACTCATTGTAGCCGTCACCGGAGATGCACCCAGGGGATTTGTCGGGGGTAGAGG
The DNA here is from genome assembly GCA_017654935.2 of Phymorhynchus buccinoides. NCBI lineage: Eukaryota > Metazoa > Mollusca > Gastropoda > Neogastropoda > Raphitomidae > Phymorhynchus > Phymorhynchus buccinoides. Next base: position 21,960,422 of record CM065699.1, read on the forward strand.
CTAGGGTCGCAGAGAGCTGCTTGTGGCAGAGGTTCAGCTCTGCCTGGGTTCTGCGCGAGGGGCAAGGCAGATCCTCATTGTCCGGTTGAGGAAACCTCACGTCTTCCTCCGCGCGAACGTGGTAGTCTTCGATCGTTAGGACGCCTGTGTATTTGTAAAAAAAATCAAATAATTCTGCTTACTCTTTGTGATGAACTGCTTTAGGCGGCTTTGCGGTCCTTATCCCTTGGAGTGGCGTTCATTTTAAAATGCGTGGGGTTTTTTTTCAATGGCAGACTCACTCTCTCTCTTGTGTGTGTGTGTGTGTGTGTGTGTGTGTGTGTGTGTGTGTGTGTGTGTGTGTGTGTGTGTGTGTGTGTGTGTGTGTGTGTGTGTGTGTGTGTGTGTGTGTGTGTGTCTATGTTTGTGTGCGTGTCTGTGTGTCTGTCTGCGTGCGTACGTTGTGTGTGAGGGTGTTTGTGTATGTGTGTTGGTGTATGTGGTCAGTCCATGCGGCTCGGTTGCTGTGGCTTACCGAATGGGGTATGAACGAGTTGGCGTTGATAATTGTGTGTGTTTATGTGTGTGTGTGTGTGTGTGTGTGTGTGTGTGTGTGTGTGTGTGTGTGTGTGTGTGTGTGTGTGGTGTGCGTGCGCGTGCGTGTGTGCGTGTGCGTGGCGTGTGTGTGCGTGCGTGCGTGCGTGCGTGTGCGTGTGTGCGTGTGCGTGTGTGTGTGCGTGTGCGTGTGCGTGTGCGCTCGCGCGTGTGCGTGTGTGTGCGTGTGTGTGTGTGTGTGTGTGTGTTAGAGAGAGAGAGAGAGAGTTGCGTGTATATGCGCTGTTGCGGGTTGGTGTCACTCTTGAATGCTGTTTTTGTTGTCTGTTGATGAATAATTGATTGTAAAGCGCTTTTGGCTCATCTGAGGTAAAGCGCTATATAAATGTACTATTATTGTCCGTCACCGAAGGTGAACGGACTTTGCGATGGGCTGGTTTGTCTGTTGTTGTTTTTGGGTTTTTTTTTCTGACTGTCCCAAGGATATCTCCCGAACCGCTTGACCGAATCGCGTCAAATTTTGTGTGAAGGTGTGCCACCTTAATAGGAAGAGATCCGCGCAAACAATATGCCGTCGTGACCTTGACATTGACGTACGACCTTGAAAACCGAAAATCTATTTTTAGCCATATCTCGGGCACCGATCGACATAGGATGTTGAAACTTGGTATGAAGGTGGTTTGGCTTATGCCCGTTCTGATGATGGCATACCCATCAAGGTCAACGTCAAGGTCAAAAAGATCGCTGGAGCCTGAAAATCGGAGGGTCATTTTTTCTCCTTCTGTCTGTCCCAAGGATATCTCCCGAACCGCTTGACAGAATCGCGTCAAATTTTGTGTGCTGGTGTATCACTATGAGAGGAAGGCATCCGCGCAAACCATTTTGCTGTCGTGACCTTGACCTTGGCGTACGACCTTGAAAACCGAAAATCTTTAAGGGGCCATTACTCCCACACCGTTGGTGTTAGAGTCTTCAAATTTGGCATGAAGGTACTTTGGCTTATGCCCGTTCTGATGGTGGCATACCGATCAAGGTCAAGGTCACGGTCCGGGAGATCGGTAGGCCTTGAAAGTGGTAGGGGTCTACAAATTGGGTTTTAAGCCATATTTTCCACATTTGTACTTAACAGAAGCGCTTCATATTGTGTCTGGCAC
>CM065699.1:21964609-21972109 GCA_017654935.2 Phymorhynchus buccinoides
CGAGCAGCCTCATATAATTTGGTCTCATGTTAAAAGTGGTTTTCTTCGTTTATAAATAACTCTCTGGCGTGTAAACATTTCTTACAACTCGCGACTGTGCTTTACTCTTCAATTGTGTACTTTTACGGTTGTAGGGAACAGTCATGTGAAGTGTAATTGACTAAAAAGTGTGTGTGTTTGCTGGCACGCCAGCCGGCAAGGAGAGACATGGCGGCACCGGCCCCTAACCGCGTGCCGCCCCTGTTCCTGCTGAATAAAAACTTGCCTGCTGTAGAGCAGAAAGAATATAGCGTGACTGAATTGTGCTCTTCAGCAGAACAATGTTCCGGTTATGAAACGATTGATGGCGCCCAAAGGATTGGTGGACTGTGGAGGTTGTACCCACTAACAACCGAAGCACGCACAAACTTATTAATAAACGGGTTTGAGTTGCGGGGGCTGACTGTACAGCCTAGAGACAAAAACCCTTTCATTGTGAAGGACAGCGACGGTTCCGAGAGAGAGACTCCGGCAACAAAACTGTTCGTCAGCAACTTGCCGTTCTCTGTTGCCAATTCCGATATAGCGGAAACTTTAGAAAAGAAACTTTCCATAAAATGTAGATCGAGAGTGATTGAGGAGAGGGACCGGGACATTAATGGAAAGCTGGGCCGTTATAAGACCGGCCGGCGATTTGTATACATTGATGTACCTGCCAGCCCTCTCCCCAAACAGGCAAAGATCGGGATTTTCACCGCAGGCCTATTCCACAAAGAACAACGCACCCCTGTGTGCAACAAGTGCTTAAAACAAGGGCACCTCGCCGCGAGTTGCCCGAATGCAGTGAAATGCAGGCAGTGCTACAGAGACGGACACAAAGCGGGCGACCCAACTTGTGAGCTCGCGCCACAAGCCACGCCCGACACGGTGGAAGAAACGGGCGAAAGGCCTAATAGGCCAAGTGCATCCAATACTGCGAGCGACGCCCCAGCAAACGAGGAGGCAGAAGTTGATAAAACTAGGCCTACACAGCAGCAGCAGACAGCACTGCCGTCTGCTAAGCCATCTACACAGGGTTTGACACAAGCCACACTGCCATTTCATCGTGACAGTAGGAACAGATCCCACACCCCAGCGAGTAAACGAAATCGCTCACCTTCACCACCGCGCAAGACTCCCCCCAAGAAGGAGAGGGTGAATGCCAAAAAGTCGTCGCAAGAGGAGAGAGGAAACGATCAAATGGAAGGCACGGAGCAAGCCACAGACATAACCTAGAGGCGTGGCTTCCCCAGTGTCTTTCTGGTAACGGCCGCACGGACAATGGACTAACGAGACACTAATCAACGATTAGGATCTTAATGTTTCGGGATGGATCGTCTCAGGGCGATTACAATTAACACCAGAGGTTTAAAGAATAAGAAAAAACGATATTCGATATTTAAATTTGTTAGACAAGGAAACTACGATGTTATAGCATTACAAGAGACTCACATAACAACTAGAGAAGAAGCGGATCAGTGGGAACTAGAGTGGGGTGGAAAATTATTCTACTCCAAAGGCACAGAACACAGTAAAGGGCAAGTTACGTTAGTGAGCAGAAAACTAATGCAGGATGCAGAACTCATACACGAAGAAGAAAGGGTGTTAGTTGTTAAAGTAAAGTTAGAAGGAAAGGACTTGTGTTTTATGAATGTTTACGCACCGACCAATTACGTAGACAAACGGCAATTCTTTGCCTCTATGGGTCGAAAAATTGATGTTCATGAATCTAATACAACCGATGTTATAATAATGGGTGACTTTAATTCTGTATTAAATAATACATTGGATATAATATCAGGCGAAAAACACAATAGACACGAAGTTGAAGACTTTAATCAAATGATCATAGATACAGATATCCACGACACATGGCGTCTGCAGCATGCAGATATCAAAGAATACACGTGGCATAGAAGCAACCCTTTCATAGCCAGGCGTATAGACTATGTCTTTGTGTCATCATCATTGCTAACTTTTGTTGACAATACCGACATTATTTCGGTCCCTCTTAGTGATCATAGGGCTGTTGAAATGACACTCAAATTTCATAATTTTAAAAGAGGTCCATCTTACTGGAAATTTAATAACAGTTTACTTAAAGATGTTAAATATGTAGAGGACATGAACGCTTTCATAGAAAACCTAGACGAATCACTTAACAACTTCTCTCCCCATGACAAATGGGAGTTAATGAAAATCAAAATAAAAGAACACACAATAGATTATAGTAAGCAAAAAGCATTAGAAAAACAAAGAAAAGAAATAATTCTTTTAAAAAAGCTTAACGACATAGAGAAACTACTTGGGAACCTCCCGAACAATCGTCAACTGGAGGCAGAAAAAAATCAAATCAAAACAGAACTGGAGATAGTAAGTCTAGCAAAAGCACGTGGAGCACAGATACGATCACGAACAAAATTCATAGAGGAGGGAGAAAAGAATACCGCGTATTTTTTTGCACTGGAAAAACACAGAGCAGCTAATAACAGTATTAAGTTATTAATAACTGATGATGGGAGAGAACTAACACAACAAAAAGACATTATAGAAGAACAAGTCCTATTTTATGAAACGCTCTATAAGCAAGATGATGATCTACTCAACGAACACGAGTCATATATCGATGATTTCTTAGGGTCAGAGGCACAACACCCTACACTTGATGAGCACGCACAACAATCATGCGAAGGCAACATTGGTGAGAAAGAAGCAGCCCAAGCCCTAAAAGAAATGAAAAACGGATCAGCACCAGGGTGTGATGGCCTTACTACAGAATTTTATAAATGTTTTTGGATAAAAATTAAATATAATTTATTACAGTCATTTGCATACTCCTACACGCGGGGACACATCTCACAAACACAACAAAGAGGAATCATTACTCTTTTACACAAAGGAAAAAACCTTAGCCGTGAACGTCTTAATAATTGGAGACCTATCACCCTTTTAAACACAGACTACAAAATTTTAACAAAACTTTTGTCGAACAGGCTAAAAGCTGTAATACATGGCATAGTAGATGAAGACCAGTGTGGGTTTATAAAAGGAAGAAACATCGCAACTATACTACGAACAACCGACGATATAATCAGCTACCTTAATAGGAAAAAATTACCAGGATTGCTCTTAGCAGTAGACTTTACTAAAGCATTTGATACTATATCAAAAAAACTTATTTTAGACAGTTTAAAACACTTCAATTTTGGTCCAGAATTTCACCATTGGATTCTCACTATTATGTCTAAATCTGAAAGCTGCATCAATCACTTTAATTGGATATCCAGGCCTTTTCAAATAGAACGGGGCATTAGGCAAGGATGCCCCTTATCACCCCTACTATTTGTTCTAGCCGTAGAACTGTTAGCTATTAAAATCAGAAATAGCGAAATAAAAGGAATCAGAATTGAGCACAAACAATTTTTAGAAACAATTAAAATACAGCAATTTGCAGATGATACAACACTGTACCTTAAAGACAAACCCGACTTAGCAAAAGCTCTACAAATTTTCCATGCCTTTGCTGCCATTTCGGGCCTTCGAATGTCGCTCAGAAAAACAGAAGCAATGTGGCTTGGGATAACAAAACACCTGGACGATAAACCTTACAATTTGACCTGGACTGATGAAATAAAAATTCTTGGAATATACTTCAGCAACAAAACAACAGCATCTGAAAATGATCGCAACTGGCAGCAAAGAATCGAAGTTTTAAAAAGAACAATCAATACATGGAACAGGAGAAACCTAAGCATATTTGGGAAAATTCTGGTTTCAAAAACCCTTCTTATGTCTCAGTTCATCTATATTATGCAATCAATTGGTCTGCCAGATAGAGTGCTACATAATATAAACCATATTTTATATTCCTTCATATGGAAGAAGAAAACCAGCAATAGGAAAGCCTTTGAAAAAGTCAAACGCAAAGTCATTAACCAAGAGTACAAGCAGGGTGGCCTTAAAATGATGGACATGAAAACATTCCAAGAAGCCTTATATTTAAGATGGATAGTAAAACTGATTGTACACAATAAAGGGAAATGGACAATATTCCCCACCATAGAATACGACCACCTTGGGGAAGGACTAGAGATATTACACACCTTTTGTCTTGAACACAAATTAACTGGAATAGGCAACAACAATACTTTTTGGGTCAAAACACTCAAACTCTGGCTGAACCTTAAACAAAGAGATCCCCAGAGCTACCCCGAAAAGACACACCAAAACTCTCTGATTTGGAACAATCAAAACCTCCAATTCAAAAACAGGAATCTGCATATTAGAGACTGGATAACAGGAGGAATAACTAGAATTAAAGACATCCTAACAGAAACTCTAGAAATCATTAGTTTTGAAGAAATGGAAAATAAACTGGGACAATCACCACACAGGCAATTTGAATACAACGCAGTGAAGAGTGCTTTGGAATCAGCTCGCACAAAAGGAGTTCTAGATCTCAACACCATCATTGAACAAGACATACGAGACATTTGCATAAATAGAAAACCAATACACATATACACAACACAGGAACTGAGAAAATATTTAACCCCCAAAATCCAGCCATGCTCGGTAAACTTTTGGAAACGAAAATATGATTACAACCTAGACCATAAGGAATGGGAAACAAACTTCACAGCTTATAAAGAAACTCGTCTCCGAGTCCTCCAATGGAAAATAATGCACAACATTTATCCCACAAACATCTTATTAAAAAAGATGGGCATAGCACAAAGTGAAACGTGTGATGCCTGCAGAAATGGGGAAAAAGACTACATCGAACACTTCTTTTATCAATGTAAAGAAATAAAACCGGTATGGTCACAAGTCGCAAACGAAATACAAGTCAGATGTAATCGGACTATAAATATTACTGAACAAATAGCAATCTTAGGTTACCACGAACCCTCAATCTTGATAGCAAAACACAGGCGGGTGGTAAACCACCTCATCACACTAGCAAAGCTCTGTATCAGCAAATACAGATATGGCGCAAGACAAAAAATCGAACTGATTTGGGAAAGGGAATTAAAACTTAGATCACACCTGCTTAACGAATAATTAGGGAAGAAAAAGTGAGAAAAGTAAGAGAGAGAAATAGATAGAGAGAAGGCGAGTGTGTGTGTATCACTAGACAGCACGCGGTTTTTATAATGGTTATAAATGTATGCCACTAATGTTTACTATTTTTCAGCTAAAGAGAGAGAGAGAGAGAGAGAGAGAGAGAGAGAGAGAGAGAGAGAGAGAGAGAGAGAGAGAGAGAGAGGGGGGGGGGGGGGGGGGAGGGGAGAGGAGAGGAGAGAGAGAGAGAGAGAGAGAGAGAGAGAGAGAGAGAGAGAGAGAGAGAGAGAGAGAGAGAGAGAGAGAGAGAGAGAGAATTAATGTGTGCAGCCAAATAAATAAAACAAAAAGGCACACTGAAAAAAAGAGAAGATCAAGGAGGGATGATGAAAACTTTGATGGGTCTGAACACATTAGTGCATGGTGTGAAGTGTGAGTGTGGGAAGAGTAGGCCTCGCCTACTGACAAAGTCAGATAACACCCGTTCAGCCAACCCCTACGAAGCCCGCACTCGAGAGAGCAAGAGAGCGAGAGGGAGCCCAACCCAAATGGAAAACCAACGCGAGCAGACGACCGCCTAGGCCTAATGCAGTGTAGCAAGACAACAGAAAACATCTCAGCACACCCTCTGATCGCAGCCGGCCAAATTGTGCCGCGGGAACGTAGGCTAGCCTACAGAGACAAAAAGCAGAGTCCAGCACTGCCAGAAAGCAGCAAGAAATTCGCCCAAACAGAAGCAAGAAAAAAGAAGAATGCCAAACTGCGGACCCACTCCGTGGAGAGAGAGAGAGAGAGAGAGAGAGAGAGAGAGAGAGAGAGAGAGAGAGAGAGAGAGAGAGAGAGAGAGAGAGAGAGAGAGAGAGGCTAGGTCAGCAAATAATGCATGAAAAAAAAATGTACATTAGCCTATAGGCTGAAGTGTTCATTCCCTACGATACTCTATGGACTACCCAGGATTGGGAGGCTTCGCCTCGCGTTGCCTTTCATGAGGCGGTCGCATAGGGAAAAATCCAACTCTGACCTCCTATAACTACAGTTTTCGTCGTCTATATTGCTGCAGACACGTGGGCTGGAACGAGAACCGCTTACAGCCACGAATGAAATCTAGTAACCACCACATCACACCACTGCTTTATATGGCTTTTCTGGGACCCTCCCCAGCAACTTGAGTCGTAGAATACAACGTATTATTATTATTATTTTTTATTTTAATTTTATGATTATGATTATTATTATTATTATTATTATTATAATGTACTTTATAGTCACAGAAGCGTCTCTGTGAAATTCGGGTTGCTCCCACCTGGAGAGGGCGTCGCAGCCAGAGGCGCGCCACACAAGTTTTTTGCATGCGATTTTTGTGTGACTGACGAGGAAGGAAAAGGGGGGAAGGGGGGTGTGTGTGTATACATTTTGACCAAATGACAACTTTTTCGTTGCCACTGGGTTTGACGTATGCTAAGTGCATGAGCACACGGGAACTCGGTTTATCGTCTCATCCGAAAGACTCTACGCTCAGACCGTAAGGCCTAGTGCAATGTGAGAGGAAAAATACCCCTGTACCTATTAATCAACATTGTGTTGAATTAAGAGGCCGATCCGTTGCTTACGACTGCGATCCTATGGCCCCCCCCCCCCCCCCCCCCCCCCCACCCACCTGCGTGCACATCTCGACCCTTCCAACGGAAGTGTCGCCATCTTAGTCAGATTTGTGTGTAAACAGCATCGATCTGGCATTTTTCAAACAAAGTTACTGACTAAGATGGCGGTCTCCCATAATATGGCACGCTCCTTGTGGCCGGATATGACGACACGTGGGTACCAGCCATTGTGACGATGTCCGTGGGGCATGATTGTCGTGAACAAATTCCGTCAAAAAATAGTTATAATATTTTCATTCTCAATACTCGTGTAGACCCCAGTACACGAAGCACATACCGTGTCTGAAACACACACACATTGCAGATATTTCATCAGATTCGCATAGTAGAGGTTGGGGGAAAAACTGGTTTGAACCGAAAACCCGGTTCTAAACTTTCGCGGTTCGAAACACGGTTCGAGTTGCTGTGAACCGGTTTTTTAACTGCAAACTGAAAGTAAGTTGTTCTTAGAATAACGCATTCTTTTCGAAAAAGCAACACTGATTCTCAGCGCAGATTGGGTGTTTGTAAACCAAGAGTAGCTGTTTCTAGTTTGTGGTGGTGCATAGCTTTGCCTTTGAGTGTTGAGTTGAGTGTGTGTGTGTCATAAGTCATAAGTTTCTTTATTGTGTTGTGTGTGTGTGTGTGTGTGTGTGTGTGTGTGTGTGTGTGTGTGTGTGTGTGTGTGTGTGTGTGTGTGTGTGTGTGTGCGTGTGCGTGCGTGTGTGCGTGTGTGCGTGTGCGTGTGCGCGTGTGCGCGTGTGTGCGCGCGTGCGCG
>CM065699.1:21992109-21999609 GCA_017654935.2 Phymorhynchus buccinoides
AAAAACATAGGCCTCAAGCTGTGACACTTAGAAAATGGAGTTAAACTTGCACATCGTCGGAGATACTGGACTTCATTTTTTTGAAAACAACAACATTTTGAAGAAACGATTACCAACAAAATTTAGTCCGGATCGTGTCTTATTCTTTAAATAATTCACATTGATGTTGTATGATTTTTCCTTTTTTGGGAGCCATGTAATTACATCCCTTGGTTTTCGTTTTGGGCAAGCATGTGAAAACATTAAAATATTTCCTATTAATTGATGTGACAGTGACTTTCAGGATGTCTAAGTGTTATAAAAACAACAACCTCCATTCCTTAAACTTAGAGATCCTAACGGTCACTGTCAAATGGATTGATAAGAAATACTTTCACTTTATCACGCACTTGCCCAAAACAAAACAGGGGATGTAATCATAAGGCTCAGATAAAAAACATGTCATACAAATTCAATATCAAATTATTTCGAGAGTAAGACAATTCAGGCTGGAACTTTTGTGGAAATCGTTTCTTCGTGTGTTTTCTTTTTTTTTAAAATAAAAAATTATGGTATCCCCAAACATGTGCATGTCAAACTCCATTTCTAAATGCTGTAGGTTGCCACAGTGTTAGGTCTAACAGTCTATCTAATCTTTTTCTTCTTCTTCTGCGTTCCCAGGCCATATGGCCATAATGGGTAAGGTACGTATGTGTCCGGTTTTCAGTTTTCACCGGTCTCCCCGCTGCGCACAGCCGACACATTCCGATTTCGGAGGAGCTCAAAGAAGAACAATTATTTTGAAGATTTTCTTTTTGGAAAAAAGGCAGGAGAATGGGCCAATAAGTCAGAAAGATAGTAGACGATAGAAAGCAAAAGGAAAAGGCAGAGTCAAAGAGAGTGGCAGATTAGAGGAAGTTACAAGCACAGAACTTCCAGAAGGTGGGAGAACTATTATTACGAAAGACACCCCGGTGTCCCCACGGGGTTGCCTATCTAATGATTTGCCTCAATAAAACCAATGGCTTGTATTATAATGATAGACTTAGGTAGGAAGTTTGAGACTAATAATACCAGTGAATCCAGAATGACTAGTGGTTGTCTTTCTTTCTTTGCTGTTTTTTTGGTATAAGCTTCCCTTTAGTTTATTTCACATAGGCCTACATCTGTATTGCTAAAATTCGGTACTTTCCTGGTGTTGCACTGCCTCCGGGCATTGCCTCCAGGATCGTTCCCATCATCTTTATATCTACTAATGTCCCATATGTGTCTGTTTCAGACCGGAGGACGTTAAACAGATTTCTTCTTTTCTTCAGGCTTCCCTATCGCTATCGATCCGAAAGGATTAGGTTGGTCTTCGGGGACCTTCTCCAACGCCAGCTGCCTAAAGTCATTTTGGCCAAGAGAGTGAGGATGTACCCTGGGCAAGGCATCTCCACTATACAAACACACTTTTTTTTAACCGAACCCTCCAGAATAGCAACTGCCTCCTCTGCTATCTGGCAGTCATAGTCGGAAACGACAGATTGACGTACATGCATTATCAATCGGTAGGGACATGTTTTATTCGTACTTATATGCATTTATACGCTTCCGTTAGCGGCCTGTGAGCAAGACAACATGATAGCGTTCACTTAACCTTAACCTACCAGTAGTCAAATCTGAGGACACTTCGTAAATCTTTGTGTGTCTGCTGGTAAATGTGTCGACTTGTCTGTCGTCTAGTCTACCTGCCCATTTTATTTATTTATTAATCGCTGTGTGTTATGCTGAATACCTGACATGATTGAATCTCTCTGAGACATACAGACAAGCAAACAAACAGACAAAAGACAAACACAGAAAATAACACATACAGAAATTCCCTTTCTGTCAAGCCTACATCTGAAGCAAGGCAACAAAGACGCAAGGCATAGATACACCACATACGATTCGATTCACCGCGACCCGAGTTTGACATGTGCGAGACATAATACACGTCCAATTTTACTGTCTAAATAAAACTGATGAAATCCTACTAGTTATGCTCACTATATTTATAGTCCGCCGTAGGTACACGAATCTGATAAAATATCTGTATTTTTGTAACCGACATTTTATTTGATTCGTGTATGGCTCCCCCCCCCCCCACACACACACACCTGCGTGCGCATCTCGACCCTTCCAACGGAAGTGTCGCCATCTTAGTCCTTATTTGTGTGTAAGCAAAGTGAAAATGTTATCTAAATGTGTAAAGAAAACATCCAGATGTTATAAATACAGTTTAGATAAGTTTCGAACTGGAACAGCCAAATACGCAGCATCGATCTGGCATTTTTCAAACAAAGTTACTGACTAAGATGGCGGTCTCCCATAATATGGCGCTCCTTGTGGCCGGATATGACGACACGTGGGTACAAGCCATTGGGGTCTACTTGAGTATAGTGAGCGAAAACAGTAGCATTATTGTTTTTCGGACGGAAGTATTTCACGTGAATCTCGACTCACAGACATCGTCACAATCGGATCGTATTGGGGTCAAATCGTATGCAGTGTATCTAGGCTTTCGAGCGCGAATCCCTGTCACCTGACCTGCGTTTCGATTGATCCTCGATCGATCGATGATTCGGAATCGATCGCCGTGTGCTGATCGATTATTATCGAACCGCGCAACCACTGTGCGATTGCTGTTGATGATCAACAATGGTGCATTGGGGTAGGGAAAGATCAACAATCGCCAGACGGTGGAATTCCACTTAGACTAATTATTACCAATCTGCTGGACCATGTAGCGGAAAGCAAGCAGGGAGTCAGTCCAGTCCCCCCAGTGTTCATTTCTGTATGACTGTAGACCCGCTTTAGTTCGCTCATACGTGTGCGATCTTCCGTGGTTGGTTGGATTAGGTTATAATAATAATATTAATAATAATAACAACAGCGGGAAAACAAGAGAAGATTATGAAGAAGAAGAAGTAGTAGTAGTAGTAGTAGTAGTAGTAGTAGTAGTAGTAGTAGTAGTAGTAGTAGTAGTAGTAGTAGTAGTAGTAGTAGAACAACACCACCACCACCAACAACAACAAGAACAAGGAGAAGAAGAAGAAAAAAAGAAGAAGAAGACGAACAACAACAACAAGGAGAATAAGAACAACAACAACAACAAGTAGAAGAAGAAGAAAAAGAACAACAACAACAACAACGACAACAGCAAGGAGAAGAAGAAAAGAAGAAGAAGAAGAAGAAGAAGAACAACAACAACAACAACAAGTAGAAGAAGAAGAAGAACAACAACAACAACAACAACAAGTAGTAGAAGAAGAAGAACAACAACAACAACAAGTAGTAGAAGAAGAAGAACAACAACAACAACAAACAGAGAAGAAGAACAACAACAACAACAACAAGTAGTACAAGAAGAAGAAGAACAACAACAACAACAACAAGAAGAAGAAGAAGAAGAAGAAGAAGAAGAAGAAGAAGAAGAAGAAGAAGAAGAACAACAACAACAACAACAACAACAACAAGTAGAAGAAGAAGAAGAACAAACAACACAACAAGTAGTAGAAGAAGAAGAACAACAACAACAAAAGGAGAAGAAGAAGAAGAACAACAACAACAACAACAACAAACAACAACAAGAAGAAGAAGAAGAAGAAGAAGAACAACAACAAGACAACAAGTAGTAGCAACAACAAGGAGAAGAAGAAGAACAACGACAACAAGGAGAAGAAGAAGAAGAAGAAGAAGAAGAAGAACAACAACAACAACAACAACAACAACAACAACAACAACAACAACAACAACAACAACAACAAGAAAGGTCGAGGGAAGGGAGAGGGAGGGAGGGAGGGTAGGGAAAGGGAGAGGGTTACGGCAGAAGCCGAGGCCGAGGCAATAATGGTGGGACGATTATTACAAAACGTGTTCCAGGGATTTGGTCGGGAGAGCTTGCGTGTATTCCACGAAATGTAGGTCCGTGGTGTATTCGTTAAAAGGGTCTATTATTCTTTCTGGCTTTTCTGTTTCTTGTCCTTTGTTGTGTTTTCTCTCCACCCCCCTTTCTCCTTTCTCTGTACTCTTTCTTTCTTTCTCTCTTTTATTCTTTCTTTATTCTCTGCTCGTGAGGAAGCCGCTCCCTAAAGCCGGCGACAGACTATGTGACTGCCTCATGTGACTCGATCGGGTCGTGACGTTTCACCTCATTTGCATACCATCCTTCTCGATCAGTCTGACTCAGTCGGGCCCAGTCAGGTGACAGGGCCGAATAGGGCGGGTTCTAAATTTCACTGATCGAGTCTGATCGAGTCAGATGACTTGTGACCTCTTCTGTGCGGGAAACAAAATTTGATCTACGTCACGACCTGATCGAGTCATATGAGGCAGTCGCATAGTCTGTCGCCGGCTTAACGTGCAGTCGTGATTTGGAGATCGTTTCGCCGTTTCATTCTTTCTTCTATTTCGTTCTTTCTTCTTATTAAACAATTCCCCAGCTTTTCTTAAAGACCCCACCATATCACGTGTCAAAACCACGGGTTGTACGTGTTTTCCCTCTTATAGCTGGTAAGAAATCTTGATTTGACCAGGTTTGACTCCCATACAAATGCCCCCAAATTCAAAACGGAACATCATTTTAAAGAGCAGCCTCGATAAATTTGAAGTTGGGGGAATTTGTATGTGGGTCACAGCTACCCAGAAAAAAAACCAAGGGACTTAATCGTGGTGGGTCAATGTGTCTTTAAAAACGTTTTTATCCACTTCTTCTCTCCCATTCTTCTTTCACTGACTTTGAATTAATGTACAGGGCGATTGAATTAGGCAAGATAACTCCCACACACCATGAAATTACTCCCCTTCATTATTTCCGAACAATTCCTATTGCCTTGTCCGACGATGCTTCCTCTCGCAAGCACCTGGTAGTTCTGTCACGCTGTGAGAATGGGTGAACACTCTCGCGAAAGAGCGAGTGATTGCATCGTCGGACTTTGCCTTTATTATTATTATCATTATTATTATTATTATTATTATTAGTCCCCGAGCCGAAGGTTCGGGGAGCTATTGTTTTTTGTCTGGTCCGTCCGTTTGGTGCCGTCCGTCCGTCCGGTGTCCGTCCGGTGTCCGTCCGTCCGTCCGGCGTGCCTCCGTCCGTCCGCATATTCGTCCGTTTTTCTCAAAAACTATTCGGTCTATCATCATCAAAATAATTTGGTATACTAGTTGGTATTTAGTTTTACATTAAGGTCAAGGTCGCGCCAGTTACGGGGTTCAAACCCCGAAACACATAATCGCTAATATCTCGCGAAGTTTTGCATGTATTTTAATGCAGGTTTTTTTCACAACATTTCTTGATGAATGGTCTATAACACAGTTGTCATGAATTTTTCTGTGCGCGCGTGTGCGCATGATCGCGCGCGCTCAAATCACGGGTCCGAACCCCAAGGCTATATATAAAAAAAAACTATTCACTTACGTGCTGTTTTGATGCGTTTTTATGTAGCTACGTGCTGTTTTGATGCGTTTTTATGTATGTGTACAGCCGACACATTCCGATTTCGGAGTACCTCGGCGATGCTGCGAGGGGACTTTGCAGCCGCTTGGCGTTGCACTTGTTATTATTATTATTATTATTATTATTATTATTATTATTATTATTATTGCTATTATTGCTATTATTATTATTAGTCCGTCACCATGATCGGACTATTGCGATGGGTATTGGTTTGTATTTTTTGTGAATGTTTGTTGTTTGTTTGTTGTTTTTTTTTTTGTTTTTTTCTGTCTGTCCCCAAGGATATCTCCCGAACCGCTTGACCGAATCGCGTCAAATTTTGTGTGCAGGTGTGCCTCCTTAATAGGAAGAGATCGATGCGCAAACCATTTTGCCGTCGTGACCTTGACCTTGTTGTTATTATTATTATTATTGTTATTATTATTAGGTACTATTAAAGAATTAGGTACTGTATAGTCACAGAGGCATCTCTGTGAAAATCGGGTTGCTCCCACCTGGAGAGCGCGTCGCAGCCAGATGTGCGCCACCCATTTTTTTTATATTAGTTTATTTTTTGCATTCGAATTTTTGTGTGTGTTTGATGAGGAAGGAAAGGGGGAGGAGTGGGTGGGTAAATTTTGACCAAATGACAACTTTTTCGTTGCCACTGGGTTTAACGTGTGCTAAGTGCATGGGCACACGGGACCTCGGTTTATCGTCTCATCCGAAAGACTCCACATTCAGACCGTAAGGCCTAGTGCAAAGTGAGAGGAAAAATCCCCTGCACCCAGGTTCGAACTCGGGTTTACTTGACACGAAGCGAACGCGTTACCACTGTGCCACTCTACACTAGTGTTTGGTCATCAAATGTGCTCATGTTCTTATGTCCGAAGGGATGAAGCAACATGTTTTGTTAATACGATTTTCATAAACAAACAAACTGTTTGCAGGCTACAAAGGCAGGTCGAACGAGAAGAAAAAAGGGAAGTCGAGGCTTGAAAGGGAGTCCCCCTTTGTGGGGAAACCGGGGGGTCTTTTGTATAAATAGTTCCCCCACACCTTCTGGAAGTTCTGTGCTTGTAACTTCCCCTATAATCTGTCACTCTCTTTGACTCTGCCTTTTCCCCTTGCTTGCTGTCATCTACTATCTGTCTGCCTTTCCGACCCATTCTCCTACCTTTAAAAAAAAAATGTTTTTAAAGAAACACTTTCAAAAAGATTTCCTCCAGCCGAAGACGGACATGCTGGGCCTAATTATTTCTTACTTAGGCGCACAACGGCAGCATGACGCATCTGCGCTCATAATTGACAGGAAACTGTCTGAGCGATCGAAGAAGATGAAGAAAGGGAGAAAAGGGGGGTGGGGGTGTTGGTGACCAAATTCTAGCTCGTTTTTTGTTTCGCCTCTTGGAGAGCAAAGCTAACAAGGGAGAAACTGACTACTACTAGTCAAACACTTGTCAATCAAGGGTTGTAGAGGTCGTCGCCTTGTCGGTAGATGTAGATAAACGACAGGCGCCAATCCGAACGTCAATGGTTCATTCGAGGAGTCAAAAATTGGTGGGTTTTTTATCGACTATAAAGCCACAAACCTATAACTTTGTCGGTCTGTGTAACTTTAAAAACAAAGATCTAATCATATGATCCCCCCCGCCCCCTATCTCTCTCTCCTCCTCCTCTCTCTCTCCCTCTTCTTCTTTTTCTTCTTCTCCTTCATAATTACTTGGAATGTATTTATAGATTTCTTTTTTTTTTGGCTTGAGGGCAGGATGTAAAGGAGCTCATCGTGAACTTATTATTTGCCCTCATTAAAAAAAAGTTTCTCTCTCTCTCTCTCTCTCTCTCTCTCTCTCTCTCTCTCTCTCTCTCTCTCTCTCTCTCTCTCTCTCTCTCTCTCTCTCTCTCTCTCTCTCTCTCTCTCTCTCTCTCTCTCTCTCCTCTCTCTCTCTCTCTGTATCCTCTCTGTCTCTCAGGGTTGTCTTTCTTTTCTGTCTCTGTAACCTAGAAACAGTTCACCACTCACCTTCTGTACTGCTTCCTCTGCTTCCTCTGCTTCTTTT
>CM065699.1:22002609-22035250 GCA_017654935.2 Phymorhynchus buccinoides
AGGGAGACCTACGAAATAAATGGATTCTGCACATACGGACACAAGCACAACCACAAAAAATAACAAAGTAAACCCAATGGGGCAGTTCAAGTTTCATGGACACAGTTTGCAACACATAAAATCTTTTTGACCGTGCATACAACTCGGCTGACCAAAAGGTGCTGCAGGCTCACCACCGCAGATAGGAAACCGGCAAAAACGCAATGTGCCAGCTGCTTTCATTTATTCGATTTGTTTGCATTCAGCCAAATGTTTTTCCAGTGGCACAACCCTAACGCGATTATCCAATTTGATTAAACGGGAAAAGGGGAGCTGATTTTCAACTCTTTTTGTTACAGTGATGACCATCACTGCGTTCAAACTATGGATTGAGGACCAATCACTAGTTTCACTTGGAAGTTGACTTTCGCACTTACATGACACAGAGTTCGTTAAAGCTCGATACGATCACGGACTGTTTCGTTCAAACTTTGATCATCTAACACCGCTCAGTGATGGGGACAGTGCATAAAAAGTGGTGACATTTATGGTCAGATTGGTTAACGTGATTAAATTTTTCAGCTTTCGGGCATGAGAACGGTTCGTTTCTTAACCGAGCTTGACGTGTCAACCCACCACACAGGCTGGAGTCAATGACCCAGCCTGAAATTATGGATGGAAGGGAGAATATTCAGGCAAATTAGCCGCAATCGTTGTTGTAGCCGCAGTGGTCAAAAGTGAAAAAAAAATCGTACGCAGCGATAAGCCCGAGGAAAAAAGTTAGTTAGGAATTTCAGCAGATCATTAGACAGTGGATTCATCAGAGTCGTCACCAAGTTGGGGAGCTGTACAATGACGTTGTATGTTGAAAGCAGCCCCCCTTATGGTGTGCTAAAAATTACGCTTTAGGCCTAACTCTTTCGTCTCAGCGATTCTTCAAAAAGAGCGGGAGCTCGGCTCAAGTGGTTCGACTGTCCCCAAAGCCTGTTGGTAGTGTGGGCAACCATCTCTCATTTGTCTCACGGTAGAATTTAAAAAGGGGGGGGACATACGTGTGTGTTGTTGTGTGTATGTTGAGGTCCTGTGCGTGTGTGTGTGTGGAGGTGAGTGACGTGAGGCCTCTATCGAGTGTGAGTGTGTGTGGGAGAGTATCTAAGGGTGTGTGTGTGAGTGTGTGGTGTTATTGAGGGTTGTTGTGTGTGAGGTGTGTGGTGCGGTTAAGGTGTTTATGTTGAAAAGTGGTGTGTGTCCCCTGGTTCAAATATTAAATCGGAAATGATTTGCTCACAAATTCCTAACCAATGCCTTGACCAAAATGGCAAAGAGCCTTCTAAGATCCCGAGCCAAGGAGAAAAACTCCATGTAAAGCCGCACACCTCCTTACAATTTTTTTTTTATATAAAATGACAAAACAATCAGGATATTAAAACAAAAATAGCAAACAAATCCACAAGATTTTAGTTCATAACAGCAATATGTTTGTAACATTTTGTTAGGAAATGTGGCTAAAAACCCCCCATTCAAACAGGTATTGTGAAAACGTAAAAAATGCACTAAAAACACATGTCTACTCCCATCTTTCCTGAGGTAAATATTATGTGAGCTTGTTTGAAAGAAAGTTGTCCAGGGAGCAAGAGAAAACAGATAGCCCTTCATTTTACTGGCTTGCTTTATGTTTTGTAGGTGTGCCGTGAATTCTTGCTCTTAAGCAAATAACAAAGGCAATTATCCATAGGGTGTCACACCCGTTGGCAAATTGTGTGGACCACCCCTATTTCGTCGCCCCTTCCATTCCTGCCACCATAACAAACTCAATCTCTTCTTCACCTCCTATGTTTTTTCGGACCCAAACTGTACTTTCATCCCTCGTTTCTTTTGATCGAACGTCTTTTTTTTTATGGGGATCAAGCGCAGTAACGATCGTGTATGTCAATGAAAAATCGTCAAAAAAAATGACTGCTGTGTGAGATGGTCAAACTAGCTGGAAACGTTTGTGGTTGGTAATTTTGAAAAAAAAAAGTCGCATAAGCCCAAGTGTGGGTTGTCTGTAAGTCGGTTAGAGGTAGTAGTATAATGAAGTTAACTGTAGGTCATTCGCTTTGAAGAGGAGAGAAAAACGGTAATGTTTTCGGGGATCACATATTAGAGGGGGTCGTAAAATAGGAGTCGATAAGGGGAGGTCCTCTGTAGTTATGTAATGTGTGAGTTTCTGGGCCAGGATGTGTTGCTTGATGATCCTGAGGGTGGCGCTGCCCAGAAGGAGATCAGCGAGATCCAGGGCCTGCGGGGGAGGCCGAGGCAGGACCTGGAAAAAACATCGCCGCAGGTCAGGGAACTACCTGGGCAGACCTCACCAGGGATCTGATCACCAGGGCAAATGGAAAGCTCCACAAAGGATCCAGGGAGTGGGCCAGGGGACTACATGGGGGCAGACTCCTCCAGGGATGCTCAACCAGGGGCATGAAACGGCCCTCACAATGAGCAGATGAAGGGGATCAGGGTCTTGCAGAGGCAAGACCTCCTCCAGGGATGGTCACAGGAGCAGGAACGCCTCAGGAATGATCAAGGGACTGGCGAGGGAAGGGGAAGGGGAGGTGGGGGTACAGGAAAGGGAAAAATTCAAGGGCTTGGCAACTATCAAGCGCATTCAGCTATTTCATATTAGAATAAAATAAACTGGTGCAGATAAATTGTGATGGCGCATCAAAAGTACTCAGGGCTAATTTTCAGAACTGGTTTTTTAAAGGTCCAAAAATCTCATTTTTTTTCAAGCATGATTTTGATCAATGGGTATTTATTACTATCTTTTAGCTTCTCAACTGTCATATTCATAAAAGGATATCGTATATCTACCACAATGCTTTTAAGACGAAGTGGCATATCGATGATCTTGTCATCTTGGATAGACTTAGGCTGTGATTTCCCAAATGCCAAAAACTCGTTACCAACTTAAATTATCTAAAAACTCTGGCACGAAAAAAGGTACAAGAATAGTTGTTACATCCATTCAAAGAAAGAGTTAATAAAACTCTATTGTTTCTCAGATGATTTCCACACTAAACTCATTCAAGGTTTCATATATGTTCGGGAATAATAGATAGCTCGTCAATTTGATGCATTTGCTTAAGGGAAGTCAACTCTGGTGGTATTTGCAACCAGTTACGTGGGTTCCACTTTCTAAAACTCGCTTTGCTCCCTTGGAGGCACAATCTTGCCTTGACTTTGTTTTCGTAGTGGTTCGTTGTTGGGGTACTAATCGGTGTGAGAGGTTTTTTTCTATATCAAAGGTCCTATTAAAAAACGTCTGATCTACCACTTTCCTACGTTCAAAAACCTGATATGTAAAAACCCATATCTCTTTCGTTCTCCATTGTCTATTGCACGTTCCGTTGTTGTGTATTGGTGAGTGGAGTGAAGTTTTGTGGAATAATTCATAAAAATCATGCGATGCGAAGAGTGAAGAGGCATCGTTTTGATTGGCAGTCTGAAACCAGGGGACAACATACAAGGACAAAAGGTTGGAAACAAAAGGCCTGGAGACGTTCCAGGGACGGGAGAGGACTGCCGCAACGCCACAACCAACTCGTTCGCCGACATCGCCAAAACAGCAGTTACTACTTTCGACTATGGAGCTTAGACTGCAGGTATTTTCTTTTACTCAAATTAAAGGGGAGCTAAACCCACACACCACACACACAACACACACCAAACAACAACACAACACACACACACAACCACACCACCAACCCCACACACCACACACACAAAAACACACACACCACGGACATGACATGGGACACGGGTGACAACGTGAAACACACACACACACCATAACAATCAGTCCAAAGAAAGAGTAAAATGCACAATAGGACAGTGGACAACACACACAACGCACGGCACCACAAAAAACACACATTGGACAGACACACACAGCGTGCACCACCACACACACCACACACACACACACACACACATACAACACCCACAGACAACCCCCCCCACCCCCCCGCCGCAACGCACGAACTGCCCACGAATACTGCCGCGGCCCAACGCCACCACACACAACCATAAACCACCCACAAACCACACCAAAAAATAGGGATTTGCCGTTGTGCTGCTACCTTGAATTTCACTGAGTTAAGAAGAGAAATTGAAGTAGGAGAAGTCACGGAAACTCTGGCAGACAAGCACGGGCAATTTTAGTAGTTCGTTATAGGTCGAACCAATCGTGGCTAAGGCCCATGGCACTTGGCCACTTTTTGCAATATGATTTTCCCTCGGATTACTAAATATGTTATTTTTGAAAGTACGCATTAGTCTTTCACCAAACCACATGGAACAAGTCTTGGGAAAAAAAGGATTGCTGCTTATTAAAATTCCCCAGACAGAGTATAATTCATCCTTAACTAAACAGCTACATATGAATTGTCCGGAATTAATAGATAGCGCTCAGTTTCCATGCACTGCTTCAGGGGAAGTAAATCGGTGCCAAAACCATAACTTGTCCACCTAAAACTCCACTTTCGCTCCCTAGACCACAATTTTTGCAATGGAACTTTGCTTTTGTAGTGGTTCGTGCGGGAAAATACCAACGTGGAGAGAGTTATTTTCAATAATAAAGTGATTATATAAAAAAAAGTTTGATTCTAACCATTCCCTATGTCTACACCTGAAGGTAAAAACCTGTAATCTTCTTTATTCTCCTTGTGTGTAATGTAGTTTTGTTTGCGTTGTATGGCTGGAGTTGATGTTGAGTTTTTTAATAATTCAAAAAATCGTCGCGATTGGGAATGAGTTAAGACTGATAGCAAACCGGGCCTGGTGAGTTGGAGCTACATCTTGTAGGCCAAATGGTATGGGCAAGCAGTCTGGCAAAAGTGGAATGGTAAGGTGAAACAACAATTTACGGCTCTGGAAAGTCACTTAGTCAGCCCACAACAAAAAAATAGGAGAAAGAGAAGCAGGGAAAAAGTACCTACAAAATAACAAGGGGGGGGGACAAAAAGAGAAGAAAAAAAGAAAATTTCTTTCCTCAGAAAAAGGAAAAAATGAGAAAAAGAAACGCAAGGAAAAAGGGAGGGAAAAGAAGGAAAAAAGAAAAAAAGGTTAAAGAATGGAAAAGCGGAAGTGGTGGGGGTTGCATGATGATGTGAGCAAGCTAGCGAAGAGCGATGAATGATTGGGTGGGCGTGGTATTGGGTATTCGTTTAATGTAAATAATTGTTTCATGTTTATTTAAATATTTTATTTTGATACATCTCATTCTTATTTTACATGGTGGAAGGGGGAACATGTGTTTCCATGTGCGGTACAAATGCACGTTGAACAATAAAGGGAAAATTATGACTATGGATGTTTGATGTTATGTGTGTGTTTCCAGGATGGTTTGACCTTGCCAACAGCTCAAGTCAGGGTCCTGAGTTGGGTCCTCGAAGATTCACAACAAATCTGGATACTGGATGTTGATGTTATGTTGTTTGTTCAGGGCGGTCAGAACTATTGCCAACAGCCCAAGTCAGGTCCGAGTTGGGTTTTCTCATGAAGATTCATCTAACACGATACTGGATGTTGATGTGTGTGACTCTCTGAAAGGACATGAAACCAATGATTACTGGATATTTGATGTTATGTTGGTTGTTCCAGGGATCGTCGATTATGGACCATTGCACAACAGCTCAGGTCAGGGTCGAGTGTTCGGTTATACCTGAACGATCATTCAACAAGCGATACTGATGTTTTGATGTTTAATGTGTTGTTCCAGGGCTGGTTCTGGACCATTGCCAAACAGCTCCAAAAAAAAGGGGGGTTGGAGGGGGGTTTTCTTGTTTTGTTCCCAAAAAAGGGTGATGGAGTTGGGTTCTCCTGAAGATCATCAACAAACGATTAATGGATGTTTGGAGTTTGGTTGGATTCTGAAGACGATAACAAATGAACTGGAGATTGAATGTTAGTGGTGTGTTTCCAGGGCCGGTTCTGGGACCATGCCAAACAGCTCCAAGTTCAGGGTCTGGAGTTCCCCACCCCCGTCACTGAAGGAATCATCAACAAAACGATACGGGTGTTTGTGGTTATGTTGGTTGTCCAGGGGCTGGTTCCAGGACTATTGCCAACAGCCTCCAAGTCAGGGTCCTGGAGGATGGGTTTCTGAAGATCATCAACAGGCGATGACCGGATGTTGATGTTTATCGTTGTGTGGTTCCAGGGTGTCTGGCCATGCCAAAACCAGCTCCAAGCAGGGGTACTGGAAGTTGGGATATTCCTGAAGATCATGTCAACCACGGATACTGGGATGTTTGATGTTTGTTGTGTTGTTTCCAGGGCTGGTTCAGGGGACTATTGCCAACAGCTCAAGTCAGGGACTGGAGTGGGTTCTCCGAAGATTCATCAAAAGCGTACTGGATGTTGATGTCTCTGTTGTGTTGACATTATTCTAGGGCTGGTTCAGAAAAAAAAAAAACTATTGCCCAAACCAGCTCAATGTCAGGGGTAGGGTAGTGGGTTCTCGTGAAGATCATCAACCAACGACAACTGGAATGTTTGAGTTGTGTGACTTCTCCTGAAGGATCATTAACCAATGATACTGGAAATTTGATGGTTTATCGGTTGGTGTTCAGGCTGGTTCTGGACATTGCCAACAGCTCCAGTCAGGGTCCTGGAGTTCGTTCTCCTGAAAGAGGATCAACAGCGATACGGATGTTTGATGTTTGTTGTGTTGTTCCAGGGCTGGTAATGGACCCGATTGCCAACAGGCTCCAAGGACAGGGTCTTCGGAGTGGGTTTCTCCTGAAAGATCATCAACCCACGATATGGTGGTTTGGATCGTTGTGTTGGGACTTCTCCTGAAGATCATAACACATGATACGGAATATCGGATGTTATGTTGTGTTGTTCAGGTGGTTTCTGGGGACCATGCCAACAGCTTCCAAGTCAAGGGTCTGGAGTTCGGTTCTACTGAAGACTCAAAACAGCGAATAACTGGGAGTTGATGTTTGTTGTTCAGGGCTGGTTCTGGGACCATGCAAAACAGCTCCAAGTTCAGTGCTGGAGCTCAGTTACCTGAGATCATTCAAAACAGGCCACCAGGTAAAAGTAAGGAAACAACGGAAAATAGATTGAAGTGTACTGAATGTTGACTTTTTTTGTTGCACTGTTTGTTTGTTTTAGATTTTAAGTATGATGATGATTAATAATGATGTGGCGATTATAATGGATGGGACACTATTGTTGATGTGGATGATAAACATGGATGTGATAAATGGATTCCAAGATGATGATGCGGAAGGATGATACATTGTTGATAACGACCAAAGAATATGATGAGTGAATAGAGGAGGAGGAAAATGGTGACACACTTATTCTCGCGTTCCCGGCCCATTAAGGCCACAAAATGGGTTTATGTATGTGTCCGTTCCCAGTTTTCACGGGTGTTCTCGCTGCATTCAGCGGACACATTTGATTTTGGAGGGGAGCTAAAGGAGATCACAAACTACATAGAAGGATTTTTTTAGAAAAAAGGCAGGAGAAATGGGCTCTAAAAAAATCCAGAAAAGCTAGTAGATGACACAAATAGCAAGGAAAAAATGTAAAAATCAAAAGAGAAGGAGAACAGATTAGAGGAAGTTAACAAGACATGACTTCCAGAAGATGGGGGAAAACATTTGGTACGGAAGGGGAAACCCCCCATGGTATTCCCCCGGGGGGAAATGATGGACAAAAACAAAAAATGTGATGATGGGGACCATGATGATGATAGATATTGATAATGAATGATAAACGGGGGACAATATATGATGCTGATACTCAAGGCATACTCAAGTATGGTTGTGATGGTAATGTTTCTGTGGTACGTGATATCATTATACGGATGTTTATATACCGTGATTTATACTTCAGCATTCTAAAGAGGATCGACATTTGTTATGCTCAGTGTACTGGTTCAGGTGTGTGGTCGGTTGTGCATGCGCGTGTGCGTGTGCGTTTGGATAACTATGTTTTATGTTCAATACATGTGCTTTTATGTTTACTTACAAATTGGTCTTTGAGGGTATTTATATGCCTATTTTGTCTTCATTTTATGGGCACTGGCGGGAAACAAAAATCCTTCACTTGTTTGGAGGACAATAAAATTGTGGAATTGAATTGAATTGAATGTGGCAGAGTGCACAGTGGATCATTTTGGCGACATAGCTCTGCTGTTGTCACAGTGTCATGACGTGGGAAAGTGCCGAAGTCCCAAGTGATGCAGAGTGAGGGGGGATATTTCAAGGAAAAAGGCTCTCTGCTTTGTGTTAGTTTTTTGTTTTCCTGTTGTTGTTTTGTAAATTTATTGCGGCGCACCTCCACTAGGCGCAAAAACCCCTCTGAGCAAATCTTTACAACAAAAGGATGGTTTTGAGTAGTTCGCTACGGCATGATTAGGATATTTATAAGGCGCAAGTGTCCTACTGGCACTAGTGAGAGGAAAAAAAATTTCCCCTGTAACCCAGGTCCCGGAAAAACGGGTTTACTCGACACGAGGCGGAACGGTGCTACCACGTGCGCCACTCTACACCCAATGTTTATCTGAAGAATTGTGACATAAAAGATAGGTACAGAGGACAGGTTTGCAGGACGTGGCTATGTAATATTTAAGAAAAACAACGCTGTGAACGTTTTCTGTAGCCAGTGCATTGACCACACTTTTTTCTGCGTACCAGGCACAAATCGTCTAATTGGTGTCCCCTACTGCATCTATTAGTGATATTATAAGGGCGAAAGGGGTCCTTAGCGTGGGGACCAAAGATCGCCTTATCTTGTGTTAATGCGGGCACTCGCATATTTGTATGCGTTGGCTTTGGGTTGACAGAGCCCGTGTAAGGGGACAACAGTAAGTGCAGGTGTCAGTAAAAATTTATTTTAAAAACAGTAAAGGAATAGCCGGTATTCTTCTTACTCTTATTTCTTCTGCAATTCCAACAGGCATATGTGTCAGACTGAATTTGCAGTGGTGTGTTGGCAGTCTGTCTTCACTGACTGAGTATTGTTCAGGGGAGGAATGGATGAACACATATCAGGAAATAAGTGTGATTGGAAAGAGAGAAAAAAATGGGGCAGGAGTGGGAGGGTGGGGTGAGGGCAAGGGTGAGCAGTTGTTGGGTGGAGAGAAAGTTATCCAAAAGCAGGGGATGGGTAGTAGGTGGGGGGGGGGTTAGGAGGTGTGAAGAAGGGAAAAGGAATGTAACTGTAAGGGAACAAGCAGGGGGGTGATTGGGAAACAAGAGGGCTCATTCTCTCTTTCCCTCTTCCTTAGGTCTTATTCTCAAGCGTGTGTGTGTGTGTGTGTTTATCTTCTTTGTATAGTGTTTTTGTTTGAATGCGTTATGAATGTTAAACGCATGTGTGCGCTTCATTTTCAAATCTATCAAGATTTAGCGCTGTATAAATACTGTATGTTGTTGTTGTTGTGTGTTTAATAGGATCTTGCACAGCAAATTATCCAGGATGGACTGAAAGATGTATTTTGTTCTTCTTCTTCAGAGGCAAGTCATTTTCGTTTCCTTCAAATGTTTTGGTGTTCAATATTATGTTTACACATGTGTTTGCATCTGCATGAAATGTGCATACACTTTTGTGTTTTGAGAATGGTCATGCGTGGGTAGGTAGAAGTCGTGTGTGTGTGTGTGTCTCTGTGTGTGTGTGTGTGTGTGTGTGTGTGTGTGTGTGTGTGTGTGTGTGTGTGTGTGTGTGTGTGTGTGTGTGTGTGTTCTTCGATTTTACGTCCTTCCTCTAAAAGTGATTCAGACAATATAATATTACTTTGTTGTATGATTGTGGTGTGTGTGTGCATGTGTGTGTGTGTGTAAAAGTGTTAATTTTTGCTTATACGCATGGATCTAAACATTCACAGGCTTATGTGTGTGTGTGTGTGTGTGTGTGTGTGTGTGTGTGTAAATGTATTTTAAGGCTGTGTGCACATTTACAAACATTTTGTACGGAAACTCGCCCACAATTTGCAACTGCAACAACAACAAAAATCTGGAAGTAAGAAATATGGAGTGTGTTGAAATATGGAGTGTGTACATTGCACACTGAATCCCATCCACTTGTTTCTTGCTTTTCTTTTACCCTATTTTACGGATTACAAGGCGCACCTGACTATAAGGCACACCCCCCAAATTTGACACAAAATTCAGATTCTGTTATTATAGTTTCTTACTATATTAGCAGTCACATTATAAGGCGCAGGGGTCTCAGTCTAGAAATAAAGTATCGCCTTATAGTCCGTAAAATATAGTACTTTATTTGCGGATTGCAGGTGGGTTTCTGTATGGAAATTGTTTTTGTAAATGTGCACAAGCCCTAAATGTGCATTTCTTTCATTGTGTGCTTAAGGTATTGACAATGAGCGAATGTTCATATGGCATGCATTAATTTGTGTTAGCTTCTTTCAATGTGCTTAGGAGCAATAATGGAAAGCTGCAAAAATATCCCCAAGAATATGTATTCAAATCTCCACGCGTGCATAATTTGTGTATCATTGTATCTATTAACTTTGTATTGTCAGTTAACTTAAGCTGATTTTATTTCACTTTGATTCGGTGCTGCTTTTTTTTTCTCTTTTAATGCAACTGAATATAAATCTGCGGTAAAGGTAAAGATGTGCCACCCCCCATGCATTTCTCGGTTAATTGTTTTTTTGCGTTTTTGCCTTTCTTACCATACATAAAGCTGTATTTTAGGAACATTTTTAGCTAATTACCTTTTTGGAATACTAACCCTAACCCTAACCCTACCCCTAAACCTAACCCTACCCCCCACTATGTACTGCAATACACCGCAATTTGTCACAGTTGTGGTTCGTTGCGTTTTTCCGTCTTATACGGTGGGGGGTAGGGTTAGGGTTAGGGCTAGGGTTAGGGTTAGTATTCCAAAAAGGTTATTAGCTAAAAATGTTCCTAAAATACAGCTTTATGTATGGTAAGAAAGGCAATAACGGAAAAATACAATTAACCGAGATAGGTAGGGGGGGTGGCACATCTTGACCTTTACCAAATCTGCTTCTTTGTTTGTATGACAGGAATGTTTGAGCTTAATGACAAGTGACAAACACCCAGCCTTGCGCAAAAAGATGCAGACGTTTTTGCAGCGTCACGGTCATCGATGCATCCGAGAGGTCAGAAAACAATTGCAAAGAAAAACAAAAACAAAGAAAAATAGCAGCAGCATCCACATTTATCCCGGTAAGGGGAAATAATGTATTGGTCGTAAATTTGGAGGAACATTCATGAAGTTCTTTTTGTCTATGAATTATCTCACAGAGAGAGAGAGAGAGAGAGAGAGAGAGAGAGAGAGAGAGAGAGAGAGAGAGAGAGAAAAGAAAACTACAGAAGTTCCAATTTTAGAGGATGAATGTTGGCGTTTCTAAAAAAAAACAGACCTGGTTATCCTAGACATTTTGAGTAGCATTCTACATTATTCGACCTCTGCTGCACTTCAGAATTGATCATTTATGCTCTCAAGTTATTGACTGGCTACATGTTTTCAGTGAACTTTGCTTGATGGTTTGAATGAATATGAATTTCACACGAAGAGTACCTAAGTCAGCTGTCCAGACTACTTATTGTTTGCGTAAAAGCCACCTCACATTACCCAACCCAGTTGGATGAAAATCTTTGTGACCTTTTCATTTTTCCTTCCTTTTGACAGGGTGAGTAGAAATCACAAATGCATATTTTGGTCGGATGAAACCCTTCCAACCAGGTCGGAAGGAGCCTGCTGCACCATTTACTTTCAACTCACTCAGACAGTTGTGGGGAATACAGCCAATGCTTGCTGATAGTGAATATGGCACATGACCACAGGTTGTTGAATCACAACTGAATTTTCTTCCAACTAAAAAGTTTGGATAGCTTGAGGCAATCTTACAGGGTAACTAGGTCTTGAAAAGTACACTGCAAAATGGTTGGTATTGGGTTTTTTTCTTTTCATCTGGCATTGAAAGTTTGTTCTTCTTGGCAGCTGTCGAGTTATGTGTGTATGGAAAGCGGGGAAGGGGAAGAAAGTGGGGGAGGGGAGGGTGGCAAGCAAGCATTTTAACCCTTTCATCACCACTGTCGCCTCTTGGCACCACAATGATTTGACACCCATGTCACTAAAAGGCATCAAATGAGGGTCTGTTAACCAATGATCTTGTGCTTTTAATTTTGGGAGGTAAGGATAGACCCTATTTCATGCATGTCACAGAGGAATCCCCAATATTGCAAATGAAATATTTTTTATACCCAGATACGTTTAATGGAAAGTTTTGGCTGAAAAATGGCTGGCGTTGAAAGGGTTAATAGTTAACTTTAAAAAAAAAGTATGTATGATATTTCAGAGCCATGTAGATAGGGTGGTTTCTTCAAAGTATTGACACCATTCTAATGACACCTTTCTACACTTGGGTACAGTGTTGTCCTTGGATATTTGTTTAACAATTGTACTTGAAAATGTCACATTAGGTCCTTTGTGTGGGTATATTGTGAAAGTAAGCTGCAAAGAAGTATAATATAAAGTCACTCTCTGTGTGTAATTTTTAGGCGGAAATGCGTGAGAAGTCCTGGCATCTAGATCCATCCAAACTGATCAGTGTCCTCAAGGTATTGTACACTGTGTGTGTGCGAATGTGTGTCTAGTTGTGTGCGCGCGTATGTGTTCCTGAGTGCATGTGCATGCATGTGTGCACCCTTGTGCGCATGAATGGATGTATTTTACTTTCTAGAAAATGATGTGTGTGATTACTGTGAAATGCATGATGCACAGGGGCGTGTGTTTTCGTGCACACATAAACTCTTACATTTTCTAAATGTTTCTTAATCTTATAGCTCTGTGAAATAATTCATATTTGTCATATTCTGCCCCTGAAGTAATGCCTTTTTCTCAACATGCAAAATGTGTATACTTTGGTTACAAATGTAGCTGAAATGTTCATTCAGAAAATCTGATTTTTTTTCAAGACCATGTGGTCTTACCACTTGTCATTCCGTTCTAGAAGCAACAAAGCAAGATTTTGTGTACCACACACATGCATGGGTACAAGTCCCCAAAATGAAAAAAACTGAAAGGCAGGGGTCTAGGGACAATTCAGGCAGGGTACAGGGGCGGAGCCCCGTCGGACAATTCAGGGGGGGTTAAGAGAGAGATAACGAGATAGGCAGTTAAAATGATAGACAGAGACAGTAGTTTGATAAGCCTTGTGAAATTATTACATTGCCTTGGTAAACTTCCAAGATAGAACAACCAAGTTCAAAATGCCCCAAATCGCTTGTGGTCAATTATTGTTTTGCTTTGAGAAATTTAAAAAACCTGAAGTTCAGTTTCTGGTCAAATTAAAAATACTGAAATCAGTGTAAAAATGAAAGAGTAGCACCCATGCACATGTGGTTGACATAAACATCAACATGGTTGATTGTCATTCAGAAGAGCAAACAATCTGCTAGATTTGTGATAACTTATTATATAAGAAGTGATACAATTTGGATTTAAATATTATAAACTGCTTGGTAAGCTGAAGCATGGAAGAGGTAGCAAAGTTTTACACAGTTAAGCCGGGTTCACATTAGACGCGTAAGTTATGTACGGAAAACCCTAAGTAAGTGGAAGAAAGAAGGATAAAAGTTTGCGCATATAGGGGAAATTTGGACACGTGCGCAAATCTTTTTCCTTCTTTGTTTTCACTTATTTATGGATTGTGCATGAGGTTCCGCATGGAATATCCACTTATGTGTGTACACGGCCTTAAGCTTTCAAGTCTAAAAATTTTTTATCATTGTGAACTCAATTTGTGTCGCAGACTATCTTGCAGACAGGGTCTTACGAAAAACTGGTCAGAAACACCAAGACTGCAGAGCAGTTGGTTTCAGAGCTCAAAACTCCGCTTCCCTTTCACACCAGGTACTGCGACATTTGAAACCTCATATCCATGTTTATCACAGTTATAGGGCAACTGATTGACAGAAAAGATTTTTGTAATAAGCCGGAGATCGGAACTGTATACTTCCTTTAGTTGGAAACTCTGTTTGGGGAATTTTGTTTTTGATTTTTTTCACTCAGTTCTTGTCCTTTACAATGCCCTATGCATGGATTCTCTCTCTCTCTCTCCCTCTCTGTCTTTCCTGGCTAGTCAGCCCTTAATTCGGTGGTCTTCTTCCAGTAATGTCCACCTGCCGTTTATCGGCAATTATTGACATATATAGGGGTTCAAAGATGAAGATGCGCAGCACATGATGAGATAGGATTTGAGAAATATATTAGATAATAGAAAAGCGTTTGTTGTTTACAATGATATTGACAGGATATGAAGAGAGTAATTTGCAATTGGTTGGCTATTTATTTTATAAGTTCAGATAGGTATTAAATATTAAATAATCATTTGTTGTTTTAAGATTGTATAAAAGATATAACTTGAAAAGATGAACTTGGCTGAGTATTTTGTAGGCTTGAAATGGTTGTGAGTTCTTCATTGCTGATGTGTTTTTATGGTTCCCTACTTGTAGTAGGCCTGCAAGCAGACCGAACAGTTCATGGCTCCCCAGGATACTTTTGTTGGCTGTGGCTTCCGCCTATGAAAGGTTCTTTTTATATTTATCCTAAGACCAGTCTCCTTTAGTTCAAAATTCTTCCAGATATATAGATTGGATAAACAAAAACAGACCCTGCTTTCTGAAGGCAGAAAAGAAGTGATGGTATTTTTGTGATGTGTTTCCAGGAAAATCCTGCAGTACCTTCTTCCCAAAGCTTGGGCCGCTGTGGCCTCCAGGGAGTGGGGCAAGGTAAGAGCAGTGGGCTGAGTTGGAGTTTAGACACCCCTTGCAGGCTTAGCACTCTCTAAATTAGCGGCCATATTGGTCAAACAGGCATAAAAACAAGAGCTGAGTTGGAGTTTAGACACCCCTTGCAGGCTTAGCACTCTCTAAATTAGCGGCCATATTGGTCAAACAGGCATAAAAACAAGAGCTGAGTTGGATTTTTGACACCCCTTGCAGGTTTACTTGGAGTTTAGACACCCCTTGCAGGCTTGCCACTCTCTAAATTAGCGGCCATGCAGGTCAAACAGGCATGAAAACAGCTCCGCTGTTTCCGCTGTCTCTGTCGAAAATTTGTTGTAATAGGAATTGTTCGGAAATAATTAAGCGGAGTAATTTCATGGTGTGTGGGAGTGATCTCGCCTAATTCAATCGGTCAAATAGGGGAAGTTGCTCTACCTTCAGGTAAATCCCCAGCCCTCGCTTCTGTGTTTGAGGAGACACACAGCATGTAGAATGCAGTGCGTCATTCTAAAATTTGATGTAATTTATATTTTTATGTCACAGTTTTGCAAGTTCTATCACTTTGTAGCAAACTGGCCACCCCTTATTTTTCTAAAAAAAAAATTTTTTGCAAGTCGCTGACTCGCATCCTGCGGTTTCAACAAGCTTCGACGCCATTGTTGCATTGTTGCTATGGTGTTTGACCGAGTAATGCAGGTAAGCAACTCTAATTTTCACGAAGTACTCTCCCCTAGTTTTTTCCCGAAAATCGTGTATTGAAGGAATCTCCGCCAAAAATGCGCCCGCGATGATATTCTCAATCAGTAGAGTGAACGCTTGTGGTTGGGAGTAAAGAATGGCTGACATAGCGCCCCGCGAATGGTGTGTTTGAGTGTTTGAAGGCAAGGTAGGCCGTGAAAGGAGTACCTGACCCCCCTCCCCCCGCTCATCATAAATTTCAAGAGATGTTGATGTTGAGTTTTGGACGGGAAGTTGTAGCGTGTGTGTACGACCCTTCCCCCCCCCCCCCCCTCTCTTTTTTTTAACATTTAAGTTTTCATGCCTGTCAAAGTAGTGATAAATGAAGGGCAGGAGCTGTGCTGGTCGTGGTTTGTCCCCAGTGAGCGTTTTGCTAGCTAGAGTGTTCAGTCTGTGGAAGTTCTGTGCTTGTACCTTCCTCTGGTCTGCCACTCTCTTTGACTCTGCCTTTTCCTTTCTATCATCTACTATCTTTCTGACTTGTTGGCCCATTCTCCTACCCTTTTTTTCCAATAAAATCTTCAAAATAATGTTTCTCCTTTGAGCGCCTCTGAAATCGGAATCTAAGTCTAAGCTGTACGCAGCAGGGAGACCAGTAAAAACTGAAAAACCGGACACATACGTACCTTATCCATTATGGCCATATGGCCTGGGAACACAAAAGAAGAAGAGAAACGAAGGAGAAAAAGAAGACTGCACTTTATAAACAAAATGTTGTTTGGCAAATTGCACTTTTTAGTGCTCCTCACGAGATTAAGAATAGCACTTATTATTAGTCAAGTAAGCGAACGTAGATTAATAACTTGGTGTCTTGTTTGTTAGTTTGTTTGCTTTTTTTATCTGGGTCAGTTTTAATCATTGTGTGGGATCACTAGATTGGTTTTCATGTTTAATTGATTGTCTTTTTCCCCCCCCAGAGCATTTCCATCAAAATAACTGATATCTTCAAGACTGCGTACTGGAAACTGGCTGAACTGATGGTGAAAGAGGTGGGTGCATTTTGGTGTCTTCCGTTTGATCTCTTGGTGGAACTTCCTTAGTTTTCTTTCCTCTCTCTCTCTCTCTTACTCTCCTCTCTCTCTCTCTCTCTCTCTCTCTCTCTCTCTCTCTCTCTCTCTCTCTCCAACTCACTCTCTCTCTCTCTGCCTGGGGCGATGCCTTTTCAGAATAAAACATTGTCAACATTATCTCTCTCTCTCTCTCTCTCTCTCTCTCTCTCTCTCTCTCTCGCTCTCTTGTCTCTCTCTCTCTCTCTTCTCTCTCTCCTCTCTCTCTCTCTCTCTCTCTCGTCTCTCTCTCTCTCGTCCTCTCATTCTCTCTCTCTCTCTATCTCCCTTCATTCTCTCTCTCTCTCTCTTCTCTCTCTCCGTCTCTCTCTCTCTCTTCTTTCATTATTTCCCTCTGTCTCTCTCCTCTCTCTCTCTCTCTCTCTCTCCCTCTCCCCCCCCCGAACTCTCTCTGTTTCTCCCCATTCCCCATCTCCATCTCCATCTGTTCTTTCATCTCTCTCTCTCTCTCTCTCTCTCTCTCTCTCTCTCTCTCTCATACTCTCTCTCTCAACTCTCCTCCCTCCCTCTCTCTGTTTCTCCCCATTCCCCATCTCTTCATTCATTTCTCTCTCTCTCTCTCTCTCTCTCCTCTCTCTCTCTCTCTCTCTCTCTTTCTCTCTCTCTCTTTGTTTCTTCCGCATTCCCCCCGATCTCTTCTCTCTCTCGTCTCTCTCTCTCTCTCTCTCTCTCTCTCTCTCCTCTCTCTCTCTCTCTCCCCCTCCCTCTCCTCCCCCCTCTCTCTCGTGTTCTCAAAAACCATTCCCCATCACTCCATCTCTCTCTGTCTCACACATTCTCTCTCTCTCCTCTCGTCTCTCTCTCTCTCTCTCTCTCTCCTCTCTCCCCCCCCCCCCCCCCTCGCTCTCTGTTTCTCCCCATTCCCCATCTCCATCTCGCATCTGTTCTTCATTCTCTCTCTCTCTCTCTCTCTCTTCTCTCTCTTCTCTCCCCTCTCCCTCTCTCTCTCTCTCTCACTCTCCTCCCCTCCCTCTCTCTGTTTCTCCCCATTCCCCATCTCTTCTTTCATTCTCTCTCTCTCTCTCTTCTCTCATCTCTCTCTCTTCTCTCTCTCTCTCTCTCTCTTTGTTTTTCTCTCCGCATTCCCCATCTCTTCTCTCTCTCTCTCGGGCTTCATCTCTCTCTCTCTCTCTCTCTCTCGACTCCCTCCCTCCCCTCCCTCTCTCACTCCCTCCTCTCTCCCTGTTTCTCCCCATTCCCCATCTCATTCTCTCATTCTCTCACTCTCTCTCTCCCTCTCCTCCTCCATCTCTCTGTTTCTCCCCATTCCCCATCTCCATCTCTTCTTTCATTCTCTCTCTCTCTCTCTCTCCCACTCTCTCTCTCTCTCTCTCTCTCTCTCTCTCTCTCTCTCTCCCCTCCCCCTCTCTCTCTCTCTCTCCCCCTCTCTCCCACCCCTCTCTCTGTTTCTCCCCTATTCCCCATCTCCATCTCATCTTTCATTCTCTCTCTCTCTCTCTCTCTCTCTCTCTTTCTCTCTCTCTCTCTCTCTCTCTCTCTCTCTCTCTCCTCTCTCCTCTCGTCTCTCTCTCTCTCTCTCTCTCCTCCCTCCCTCTCTCTGTTTCTCCCCATTCCCCATCTCCATCTCTTCTTTCATTCTTCTCTCTCTTTCTCTCTCCCTCTCCTCCCTCTCTCTCTCTGTTTTCCCCCATTCCCCATCTCCACCTATCTCTTGTGTCTCCTACAAACAGAGTAAATGAACAAATACGTGTGTAAGGGCAATGATCGTCAGCCATCCACGAGTTTAAGGCGTGTACATGTAAACGCGGAAATACACGCCAGCATATGCTATCTACAATCTGCAAAACAATGCTGGAGTAAGAAATATGAGTTTCGTGTATACTAGCGCAACGCCGAGTACCAGTAACGCCTAGTAACGGTAACGCCTAGTAACGGTAATGCCAAGTATTGGTAACGCTGAGTACAGCAAATTTGAAGCGATTTGGTTAAGAAACGGTGGAGTTATAAGGCCCCGTTTCCCGTTGGCGCTGCTCTGAGAGTGATGCTCTCTCCCTAGTAACGGTAACGCCTAGTAACGGTAACGCCAAGTACTGGTAACGCTGAGTACAGCAAATTTGAAGCGATTTCGTTAAGAAACGGCAGAGTTATAAAGCCCCGTTTCCCGTTGGCGCTGCTCAGAGAGTGACGCGCTCTCCCGATTTTCTTCAAATTTGCTGCCAGGCTTTGCC
This sequence comes from Phymorhynchus buccinoides, assembly GCA_017654935.2. Lineage (NCBI taxonomy): Eukaryota > Metazoa > Mollusca > Gastropoda > Neogastropoda > Raphitomidae > Phymorhynchus > Phymorhynchus buccinoides. Next base: position 22,021,369 of record CM065699.1, read on the forward strand.
CCGGTGACAGCAAGACAGACTGACAGCAAATTTGACGCGATTCGGTTGAAAACCGGCGGAGTTATAAGGCCCGTTTTGCATCATGCTGCTGTTATGCGCCTAAGTAATGGATTCGCTTCCGGTTTGGCACATTGATAGTCACCGTCCCTGGTCATCTATCTGCCAAATTCGAAGGCAATCGGTCCAGAAATACCGGAGATACGGGCGCCGAAAGGCCGTCGGATGCGCGTTTCGCGCATTTGCAAAACCGCGCAAATGACACCCTGCCGCCTCGGTTGCCGTTGCCATCGCCCCGTTAGGGCTCACAGCAAATTTGAAGCGATTCGGTCGAAAAACGGCGGAGTTATAAGGCCCGTTTCGTGTTTTCAGACACACACACACACACACAGACACACACACACACACACACAGACAGTTGGGCTTTTTACTATATGATGTGCACATGCTCTTAATCCTTTCACTGCCAGCCATCTTTGAGCCAAAAATTTCCATTAAGCTTACTTGGCTACAGAAAAGATTTTGTCTGCAATATTGTGGGATTTCTCTGTGACACATTTAGAATAGGGTCAATCCTTACTGCCCATATTTAGGAACACAATATCATTGAATAACAGACCCTGATTTCAAGGGTTTTAATGACATGGGTGATTAAATCCTTGTGGTGCAAAAATGCGACGTTGGCGGTGAAAGGGTTAAATCTCCTACTTACTGCCTTGGATGCAGATGTGCGTCACGACGCTGCCAATGCGCCATTGCCAAAGTCGTAGGTGGGCGCCGGTAAACATCTTCCACATGGTTGTCTATTTTTTAGAGCGTATATCAGTGCATTTCCATTGATTTAATGCATTTATTAATTTAACCCTTTCAATGCCAGCCATTTTTCACCTAAAACTTTCCATTAAGTTAACTTACCTGGGTAGAGAAAAAATCCTGTCTGCAATATTGGGGAATCCTCTGTGACATGCATAAAGTAGGGCCTATCCTTATATGCATAAATGCCTGTCCTTACCTCCCACAATTAAGAACATAAGGTCATTGGATGCCAGACCCTCATTTGATGCCTTTTAGTGACACATGTGTTAAATCATTGTGGTGCCAAGAGGTGACAGTGGCAATGAAAGGGTTAATTAAAGTAGGTGACCACTTTTAGTTCTAAGAAATTACTTGACTGACCGCCTTGGCATAAGGCTGTGTCAGACCAATTGACATAGGCTAGAACACCAAGGCTACATCTAAATGTTGCTATGTTCTGCATAGTTATGCGGGGATTGTCTTTAGCCATGGCAAGCTCCTAGTATAACATCATCAGTTCAAAATCCTCCGAAGACGGAATGTGGCTGCCCACGTGGCAGGGTAATCAAAAACAGCCACGTAATGTTCTCACCCCTAGCTGGTGCATTTGTACTGTAGTGTTCAAGTGCTCCCGCTGCTGGGATGATCCCTGGAGTCTTTAAGCCAGGGGTCCATGACAACAACTTGGCAGAGAAGGTAACAAAGAACAGAAAGTGTTTGGCGCTAAAAGAGTTAACCCTTTCGTCGCCACTGTCGCCTCTTGGCACCACAATGATTTGACACCCATGTCACTAAAAGGCATCAAATGAGGGTCTGGTATCCAGTGACCTTATGTTCTTCATTTTAGGAGGTAAGGATAGGCCCTATTTTATGCATGTAAGGATAGGCCCTATTTTATGCATGTAAGGATAGGCCCTATTTTATGCATGTCACAGAGGAATCCCACATATTGCAGACAAAATCTTTTTTCTACCCGGGTAAGTTTAATGGTAAATTTTGGCTGAGGAATGGCTAGCGTTGAAAGGGTTAAGCAATGATTTATGGCCCTTGCTGTGTTCCAGGGGCGGCTCCCCGATGAAGACTTGTTGTTTTTCCTGACACATTATGAAATTGGACTTCTCCTGACCACCAGGTCTGCGCGCTTTGTCATGAAGTAAGTCACTTTTCTTCAATGACATGTAGCAACGTTCTGACTTTGTCTCTCTCTCTCTGTCTCTCTCTCTCTGTCTCTCTCTCTCTCTCTCTCTCTCTCTCTCTCATGAGACCTTTTATGGTGATGACTATAAAACTGTCAAATTCTCTGTCTCTGTCTCTCTATGTGTCTCTCTCATCTCTCTTTGAATCATGTTAGTGCAATTGTAAAGCACTTAGAGCTTAAAGGTGAAGCGCTATATACATTTTCTTAAATAAATCAATCTCTCTCTCTCTCTCTCTCTCTCTCTCTCTCTCTCTCTCTCTCTCTCTCTCTCTCTTCTCCTCTCTCTCTCATGAGACATTTTATGGTGATGAAAATAAAACTGTCAAACTCTCTCTCTCTCTCTCTCTCTCTCTCTCTCTCTCTCTCTCTCTCTCCTCTCTCTCTCTCTCTCTCTCTCTTTCTCTCTCTCTCTCTCTCTCTCTCTTCTCTCTCTCTCTTATGAGACATTTTATTGGTGATGAAAATAAAACTGTCAAATTCTCTCTCTCTCTCTCTCTCTCTCTCTCTCTCTCTCTCTCTCTCTCTCTCTCTCTCTCTCTCTCTCTCTCTCGATCTCTCTCTCTCTCTCTATCCTCTCTCTCTCTCTCTCTCTCTCTCTCTCCTCTCTCTCTCTCTCTCTCTCTCTCTCTCTCCTCTCCTCTCTCTCTCCTCTCTCTCTCTCTCTCTCCTCTCTCTCTCTCTCTCCTCTCTCTCTCTCTCTCTCTCTCTCTCTCTCTCTCTCTGCAGCAGTATCAGATTAGTTACGGTCTCGTATCACAAGTCATTACGAAGCATTTCATGTTATGCCTGTCACATTTAGGTGTCTGTTTTTAGATTATTTTTGTCTCACATAGCAAGCAACACATTAACTCGTGATTGTAACTGACCCAGTTCATGTATGCTTTAGTATGCTTGTTACTTTTTTTTTACAATATTATATTATGATATTTTACTTAGAGTTCAACATATTGCCACAATTTACCTCAATTTCAGCACATAAACATGCTGTACAATGCAAAATATTTTTTTTGAAATACTGATACAGTGGAACCTCCATATATTACGACCTTCTCTATTAAGACTCCCTCTAAGACGTGACCAAAACGTTTTTCACCGATATTTTCCCCTTCATATCCAAACTACTGAGTGTCCACCTCCCTATAAGACCCCTCCATATTAAGACTTTTTTGGGCTTTTTTGTGTGTGTCCAAATCATGGTTTTCACGTGTTTTCCCTCTTATAGCTGGTAAGAAATATTAAGAAATCTTCCTAGCATAAGGGAATGTGACACGTGACGTGGGGGGTCTTTAACCCTCTCACTCTGATCAATCGAACCGATAATCTATATTAAATACCAAGTGATGGGAAGTAACTCCGAACGTCACACCAAATCTTTTATTTAAAAAAATCACCCAGAATAAAGTCTAACTCACATTTAATTTCTGAAAGATGTATATTGAATAGCAATGATGATATTTTCATTCCAAAGGTAACACACTGTCACACAACAAACCATGAATTGGAATTAAAAAATCCGTAATGGCGCTCCGAGCATCGTGCCGAGTCAATACTGCGCACGTCACGTGGAAAGAAGAAAAAAATTTGGGGTCACTTCGAAAAATCCGTTCAAAAAGACTAGTGGGTCCTTTCCCTTGCTGTAAGAACCAAAAACGGACCACTGAGAGTCAGGAACAGGAAGAACTAACTTAGTATATTGCATTGTGGGTAGGGCAAAAGTGAAAGTGAAACTACTAGACCGGGCGTTCAGCGGGCGCAATCGGGGGCTACGGGAGCCAATGGTAAAGAAAAAATCGGTCGGATCTGGCGTATGCAGCCGTGAAAGGGTTAATTGGGAAATTCCACTGTAATTTGTTCTTCTAATTGTGCTTAGTACTTTCCACAGCCGTGTTCTCAATGGTGCTGTATACCTAAGAGTTACACGCTCGAAAGCTTACAAGGTACTAATACAGTGGAGCCTCCCTTATAAGACCTCCCATTATAAGACTCCCTCCCATATAAGACCTACTTCTCTGAGACATTGCCCTTCTTTGTAAGTGTTAAAATTACCTCCCTCATAAGACCCCTCCCTTATAAGACCTCATTTTGGATGATTTTTGAAGGTCTTTAAAGGGAGGTTCCACTGTACTCTTCCTTCTTCTCAGCTTCTCAGGCAAAGACAGAAGGTACAGTGGAAACCTCCCTTATAAGACCTCCCATTATAAGAACCCCGTCCCATATAAGACCTACTTTTCTGAGACATTGCCCTTTTTGTGAGTTTAAAATTAAAATTACCTCCCTCCCTAAAAAGACCCCTCCCTATAAGACCTCATTTTGGATGTTTTTGAAGGTCTTATAAGGGAGGTTCCACTGTATTGTTACAAAATGAATAAAGACGGGGTGAAAATGCCTTGTTTTTAAAACCGTAGAAGAATGGTAGTACTTTTTGGTGCAGTGGAACCTCCCTTATAAGACCTTAAAAAATGATCCAAAATGAGGTCTTATAAGGGAAGGGTCTTATAAGGGAGGTAATTTTAATACTTACAAAGAAGGGCAATGTCTCAAAGAGAAGTAGGTCTTATGTGGGAGGGAGTCTTATAAGGGAGGTTCCACTGTAGCTATACTATTTTCTTCTCAGCCGAAAGCCAGAAGGTATTGTTACAAAAGGAATAAAGAAGGGTTAAAATGCTTTCTGTTTTTCACCGTAGAAGAATGGTAGTATTTTTTGGTACAGACAAACCCCTATTTTATGACCCTCTGTTAAGCGACCCACCTCTCATTTGAGACCGGATTTGTTGGCACAGGATGCATTTTACTATGTAAACGACCTCTCTTAAACGACTTCCTCTAAAACGCGACTTACGACCGCCATTTTGTTGGTTTTTACGACCGTTGTTGTCGTCTGCATAGACTTCGAGCAAAGGGAAACAACCACGGTCAAGGGCCTGAAAGCGGAGTCGCTTCCCTTGTTGTAGAAAAGATGGCGGAAAGCGTAGGAAAAGCACGAAAACCACTGACTTTGAAAAAGAAAACCACTGACTTTGGACGAGAGTGGAGGTGATTAACAGAAGTCGGCGAAGTGAAACTGTAATACATCGATTGCACAATCCTATGGAGTTGGAAAGACCCAAATCCAGTTTTAATATGTCATTTGTATGTGTGCATGAAGAAGAGAGTATGAACTGTACTGAACTTTTTCTTTCTACGGCTGCCAGTGAAAACCTCCGTCATACGACCCCTCCAATTTACGACCGATTTTTCTCCGGACATTTTGGAAGTCTTAAAATAGAGGTTTGTCTGTATTTGCCATTTTCTGGTCACAGAGATTCATCTCTGTAAAAATTTGGGCTGCTCCCACCTGGAGAGCGTGTTGCTGCTATTGCAGCGCCACCTTTTGATTTTAGTTTGAGAAGGGGGGGGGGGGGGGGTGAGAGGGAGGAGATGGACTTGGGAAACCTAGCTATTAGTTTGGTTTCATACCGGCAGGCTGTTTTACTTTTCACGCTGTTTTACTTCCTGCTCTTCCTGCCATTTTTGCGGCCTTTTTTTTTGAAGCGTGTGAAGAGTTTTAGCACAGTGTTAGCGCGTTGGCTTTCTTCGTGTCAAGTAAACCCGAGTTCGAACCTGGGCACAGGGGATTTTTCTTTTTTTTTTTCTCCTATCACTTTGCACTAGGCCTTGCGCGGTCTTTCGGATGAGAAACGATAAACCGAGGTCCCGTGTGCCCATGCACTTTTAGCACTTAGCACTCGTTAAACCCAGTGGCAATGAAAAGTTGTCATTTGGTCAAAATTTACGCCCCTCCCTTCCTTCCTCATCAGTCACACAAAAAATCGCATGCAAATTTATTTATTTTTTAAATTGGTGGCGCGCCTCTGGCTGCAACGCGCTCTCCAGGTGGGAGCAACCCGAATTTTTTACAGAGACGCCTCTGGGACTATTGACTATTCTGTGACTATGTATGGCTTTTTAACCTAATTATCGGCTTTTATCTGTTATGTTTTTCTTTTTTTTGCATGCATAAAAAGCGCATGGGTCAGAATTGCTTGAAGTCCCCATGCGATGGACTTGTCGTTCAGTTTCTATTTTCCCTTCTGCATCTGCATGTAGTACGTTGGCAGACACCCAATTCTGGTATAAACGCCAACACCCTATGAACTGGAGAGGAAGGGCGAGGCTGGGATTCAAACCCTGGTGGCTCACGCATTGAACTGGCAGACGGACATACTAAGCACTCTGCCACCTTCCTTTCTTCTGGCTTATTACCCACAATATTTTCCACAGGGCTCAGCGGAGATGTAAGGTCTTGACCAAGCAGAAGGAACTGCGCTTTCCTAAAATGAGCTTTGGGCACCCAAAACCTGTAAGTACACCCTCATGTGTGTAAAATGGGCTGTTAGTTTAGTATGTTGGTAGAGATGTGTGTGTGTGTGTGTGTGTGTGTGTGTGTGCATGTGTGTGTGTGTGTGTGTGGATGTGTGTGTGTGTGTGTGTGTGTGTGTGTGTGTGTGTGTGTGTGTGTGTTGTTGTTGTTGTTGTTCTTCAGTTTAACATCCTTCCACTAAAAGTGATTCAGACCGTATTGGCCACTGCAAAGAACACCGTTTGCAAGACTGAATGCCCTTGGTGGGTGGGGGAAGATGGTTGAGTACTGACCAAACAAGGGAATAAACTCTCACCGATAACCCTATTTGAGGCCATTTAATGGCTGCTTTTTGTAAGAGTGAATGCCCTTTTGGATACTGATCAACAGGGGCTTAACTCTTGCCGTCAAGGGCGTTTAATAACCCTACTTGCAGTGGCCAATATGTGTGTGTGTGTGTGGTGTGTTATGTGTGTGCGTGTGGTGTGTGTGTTGTGTGTGTGTGTGTGTGTGTGTGTGTGTGTGTGTGTGTGTGTGTGTGTGTGTGTGATAACTTACTGTTAGACTTGGAGAGAAAGTGAGAGACAGAGAAAACAAAGGATCGAACAAATCCAATGAATGAAGATCCAGGATAATGAGATAAGCATGAAAATAAGCGCTTTTTATACTCTCAGCCCCAGGGATAGGGAGAGAGAGACGGGGGGGAGGGGGGGGGGGGGCTGGGCGAGGGAGAGAGGTAGCTAACATTAATGATTCTTTAATTCGTAAGGCCAAAGACCCATTCAGTGGGGTGATTCACAAATACAAACAAAAGAAACAAAGTCGTAAAAACATAAATCATATAAATTACAAATGCACATAATCCTGGTCTTAAGCTAATATATCAAGAGAGAGAAGTGTGAGAGGGAGAGAGAGAGAGGGGGTGGGGGTATCTGTGATTCTCGGTGACTAATGATTTAATCCATTTGCTAGTTTATAAATCCTCTTCCCCTATTTTCGTTGATGTCATCATTCCATGTTTAAGATTTCAATTATTAATTACCTTTAGCTCTTTTTTTTCCCTTTCAGATTGACATGAAAAAGGCATCTGAGAGCAGGAGTAGCTCTGCTTCACTTCTCAAGGGTAATGTGTGTGTGTGTGTGTGTGTGTGTGTGTGTGTGTGTGTGTGTGTGTTTGTGTGTGTGTGTGTGCATGTGTGTGTGTGTTGTGTGTGTGTGCGCGCGTGCGTGCGTGCGTGCGTGCGTGCGTGCGTGTGCGTGCGCGCGGCGCGTGTGTGTGTGTGTGTGTGTGTGTGTGTGTGTGTGTGTGTGTGTGTGTGTGTGTGTGTGGTGTGTGTGTGTGTGTGTGTGTGTGTGTGTGTGTACTATTTTCTTTGTGTTGCCATATGCTTACCGAAGGGCGTTCGTGAATAAACTGATACTAATTCATAAGGGAATAACTATCTTGATTGTCAATACCAAAATGTGACTTTGGTAGTAATGGCAAGTGATTTTGTCAGTTTTCCAAAGTGTATGTTTTGGTTCATCACTCTGCCATAATCTTTAAATCATGCCCAGAGAGCACTCTTAATAAGAGACGGTTATTTATGACCTTACCCAAAACAAAAGAGAAAGAAAATATGAAAAAGCAGCTGAAAATATTTTCTGATGAAGACAACTTTCTCGTTATTTTGATTATTCCCTTCATAAATGCACTGTTAAGAAAATTTGTTCTAAACGCTTTATGTTTTGAGCTTTTATATCCAAATACTGACCGTATTTTACGGACTATAAGGCGATACTTTTTTTCCTAGACTGAGACCCCTGCGCCATATAATATGACTGATAATATAGTAAGAAACTATAATAACAAAATCTGAATTTTGTGTAAACAAATTTGGGGGGGGTGCCTTATAATCAGGTGCATCTTATAGTCCGTAAAATATGGTATTTATTTTAAGGGTTGTATTATTTTAAAACTGTGGGGTTCTTTGATAGACCATGGAGGTACAGTGCATCCAATACAGTGGTCACCGCTTACTAAAGCCATTTTGGGACTGACGAAAAATGGCTTTAATAAGCGGCGGATTTAATAACCGGCGGTCCAGGATTACGTCATTTTCGAACATTCTTTTTTTTTTTTTTTCTGTTTTGTTTACGTCAGTCACACTTTCACACTTTCTTTCGTAATTTACACTTGCTTGAATCTAAGCACAACTTCACAAGGCCTCTTAAACGATGTTGAACTTTTGTTATGGTTTTTATTGTCTGACATTCTTTTTTCTAAACTTCAGTTAATTCGTGATACACGTGAGCGTGCACATAAATATGTCTTGAGTGACACAAGTGACATATTTTCACACATTTGATACCCCAAAAATAAAATAAAAGAAAAATGAACAAAATCGTGTGAGTTTTTGTCACAAACTATGTGATTTCTCTGAGAAAAGTGGCTTTAATAAGCGGCTTTTTTTAATACATAACATATAGTGAAAAATCCGGACCGTAAGAAATCGGCTTTGATAAGCGGCTGGCTCTATTAACCGCGGTTTTATAAAGCGGCGACCACTGTAGTACCGTTGACAAACGACGCTCAGTTCCCTCTGTTCTGATCTTAAAGGTATGCCGGTCAGTCAGGGAGTGGTCAGTGGACCAGCGAGGATCGTGCTCAGTCTGACCGATGCACACACCATACAGGTCAGTAATAACAGTAATACGGATTGATGGAGCTCGTTAGACACAACAACAACAACAACAACTTGCTACTTCCATCATCCTAATCATCCTATCCTATCGTCTTGACTACTGTAATGCTCTCCTTTCTGGCCTATCAGTCTCTTCTCTATCTTGTCTCCAGTGTATTCAAAACACAGCTGCTCGTCTTGTCCTTAGGAAGAAAATGGAGATGAAATTTGTGACACACAGAGACAGGGACATATCAGTCAATCAATCAATCAATCAATCAAATTTTATTATGTCCTCACAGAAAGGATAATTGTTTTACGACACGTTAAACATATGAACAAGAAACAACAAAATTTAAAACTAAGCACATGCATGAAAGATTTCTGTTAAATATATGAAATGAATAAAACATGAATAACCATAACTTTACATAAAAATATGTAAAAATATTGCGCACATTTATGCATGCCCCCTCCCCCAAGTTACACACACACCTCCCCCACCCCAAAACTACACACACACACACACATGCATAATTACATTATAATCAACATTCATGAGCAAATTATATAAAATCAAGATGAGCAGAAATTGCCGATGGTACACAGAAGCGTAAAACAGAAACAGAATAGCTAAACATAATTGATTTAAATCAAAAACATTTAAAAACTTAAACCAGAAAGTACTTTGACGCAAGCATGCTAAATTCACACACGCACACGCACATGCACACACACACAACACACACACACCACACACACACACACACACACAGGGCACACACACACACACACACACACACACTACACCAGACTTAAAAATAATGTATGACTGATAAAAATAATTTTAAATTCCACACACTGAATATATCAAACATACATTCAATGTAGTATGCCTACTCATACAAACACACACAACACCACCGCATATATTAAGCAACTGTAAACATATTATACATATTCCTCCGCCACATGCCCTCACTGCATTTCCTCCTAACGTACACCTACTCACATTTATGCATGCGCATAGAGACAGGGACACATACATACGGGGACACATAGAGACAGGAACACAGTGACACATAGAGGGTGGACCATATTGACATGGGGACACATAGACACAGAGATGATGGAGATGAAATTAGTGACACATAGATACAGAGATGATGGAGATTAAATTAGTGACACATGGACACGTAGATGATAGAGATTAAATTAGTGACACGTAAACACAGGGACACATTGACATGTAGACACAGGGACACATTGACACGGATATGAAATTAGTGACACATAAAGACAGGGAGATGGAAATGGAGATTAAATTGGTGACACATAGAGACAGGGACACATTTAATACGGGGACATGTAGACACAGGGACACATGGAGACTGGAACACATAGACACAGGAATACATAGACACAGGAACACATACCGTATTTTTCGGATCATTAGGCGCTGCTGTGTATAAGGCGAATAGGGCAATTTTCAAGAAAAATCTGAAAATATTAAGTAAAGCAAAAGGAAAAAAGCCCTCGTTTATAAGGCGACACACACCTCGCAAAAGAAAGTCGAAGTTTTGAAGCCCGTACACGTCCTGTAAAACCAAACTCCCAAAAAAAAACTTACCGCTTACTCGACTGCCATTACTGCTGTCATAAACGGGAGTTGGGTGTCCCTTCTCAAATAATCAAACTTCGCGTTTTTTTGTGCGACTTCCCCGGGTTGTTGTGTTTGGACTTTTCTTCATCGAAAAAACTGTTAGAGTTATGGCATTTTAAGCTCTTATAAGAATTAGAGTTCAACAGAGTGCTTTTTCTACATCCAATGAAGGGTTATGGCATCTGTTGGACGGTATCTTGGATGATAATAGGGATTTTGAAGCATTTTAACGTGAGTATTCGTCGTATTGGCGACTCGCTACTACTTTCGATGTTGTGACTCACAGTAGACTGTACTGAGCGCAGTGCAAATCGTTGCCGGAAACACTGCTCTCGTCTGCTCACACGATTTTGTTCACTAATAGGGCACCCTTGTTTATTAGGCGCATAGGTCGAAATTGGAGAAAACAGTATCGCCTTATAGTCCGAAAATTATGGTAGACACAGGAACACATAGAGACTGGAACACATAGACACAGGAACACTTAGAGACTGGAATACATAGACACAGGAACACTTAGAGACTGGAATACATAGACACAGGAACACATAGAGACTGGAATGCATAGACACAGGAACAATTAGAGACTGGAATACATAGACACAGGAACACTTAGAGACTGGAATACATAGACACAGGAACACATAGAGACTGGAATACATAGACACGTGGACACATGATAGAGACAGGGACCCATCGCTGCATTACCGTTTGGCTGTGTGTGTGGTCAGGCGGGTGATGTGCTTGTGGTGAACTGCACCGATGTGGGCTGGTCCCCCTACTTCCCGCTCATCGCCGGCCTGGTCACCGAGATCGGTGGCCTCATTTCCCATGGGGCCGTGGTAGCACGGGAGTATGGGATACCCTGCGTCGTCAACATCCCTGATGCCACTGTTACTGTTCCTAATGGTGTGTTGGCTTTTGTGTGTGTGGTGTGTGTGTGTGTGTGTATGTATGTGTGTTTGGTGTGTGTGTGTGTGTGTGTGTGTGTATGTGTATGTGTGTGTGTGTACATGTGTGGTGTGTGTGTGTGTGTGTGCTTTAGAGAGAGAGAGAGTGTGTGTGTGTGTGTTAGTGTGTGTGTGTTTGTGTATGTGTGTTAGTGTGTGTGTGTGTGTGTGTGTGTGTATGTGTGTGTGTGTGTGTGTGTGTGTGTAAATAATCTGCTAAGAAAAGAAGAAACTTTGGTTATGATCACACCAAGAGACACACCAGATTTATGTCATATACAGTTGTACATAATTTTCAGTGATGATCATGCGTGGTTAATGAAAACTAGTCATTTCCCCTTTTAGGGCAGAGAACAGTAAAAAGTTACGCCATTGCCCAAATTACAAACAGCATATCTTCAAATTAAACAAAGAGCATGGGTCACGTGAGGGTCAAACTTTTGCTTCATTAATGTAAGGGATGGGTTGCCAATGTAATGCCCTTCACTTTCTTATTTGCATTCTATTTCCCTGTGGGGAATAACCAGGGGATCCTTGTCGTAAAAAAAATAGTTCCCCCACCTTCTGGTAGTTCTGTTCTTAAATTGTAACTTCCTCTCTTCATCTAATCTCTCACTCTCTTTTGACTCTTGCCTTTTTTTCCCTTGGTTCCCTTTGCTTTCTGTCATCTACTATATTTTTGAGTTGTTTGGACCATTCTTCCATTCTCCTGCCTTTAAAAAAACCATCTTCAGAATATTTTTTCTCATTTGAGCTCCTCCGGAATTGGAATGTGTCGGCTGTATGCAGCTGGGAGACCATTGAAAACTGAAAACTGAAAACCGGACACACACATACCTTACCCATTATGGCTATCTGAGCTTTTTTGGGGACGACAGATAGAGAGTTCGATCAGCTATGATTTGGTAGTTTTTTTTTTTTTTTTTTTTTCCCTAAAAACATCACAAACTACAACTTAAGCGTTTTTTTACTGTACGAAATTTAAGCTCATTGTTATGTTTGGTTTCCGCAGGAAGCTATATGGTGGAACTGGATGGAAGAGCCCCGCACTAACTAAATGTGAAACTCCTTGGATTAAACGCTGTCCTGCTCCTCCTACTTCATCTTCACAGACAGAGGTAAAAGAAGTCAGCTCCCCAAGACTTACTAGGAAGTATATAGAAAACATGATGGATTCATTTCAAATGACACAGTAAATGCTTTACTCGAGAGCAGCAGCGCCTTTCAGGCAGTTTCATGCCTCTTTTGGTTAACAATTGCCACAGCATAAAAACCCAACCAATTAAAGTGTTTTATCCATAGGCTTACATCTTTTTTATGGTGGCATGCCACGTAAGGTCTTTCTATCCCTAACCACAATCACCACTGATAAGAATAATGACGCTGTAAACTAAAATAACTTGAAAACAAATATCTCTCTGGAAAAACTGAAAGGAGCTAGAATGAGGTGAATTAGTGTACTGTGGGGAATGTGACACTGTGACTTCAAATAACTTGAAACAAACAGCTCTCTGTGGAAAACGGAAAGGAGATAGAAGAGGTGGAATTAGTGTTACTGTGGTGACATGACTGGTGACTTCAAATAACTTGAAACAAATAGGCTCTCTGTGTGAAAAACTGAAAGGAGCTAGAATTGAGGTGAATTAGTGTACTGTAGGTGAATGTGACCGACTGTCAGAGCATCTTCATGTTTGTGGGTATGTTTGGTCAGGTCATTTCAAGGGCCAACCTACAAGGGTACAAATGCAATGGTGCCCTGCTGGCAGTTGTGTGTGTACTTTTTCGTGTTATGTTACTTGTATGTTCTTCGCTGTGTGTTGAGTTCCACAAGACTGTGAGGAGTGCCTTACAATGGGAACAGGGTTTGTGCATTTCGTATGCACAGAAAAATGTTTTGTTTATACAACCAAAGAACTGGACGATCCATATGAAAAAATTGGACAAAAAGTTACTCATGTCCCAAGAAAGGATGGCATTTTTTTTAATTTTGTTTCATTATAAGCAGTACGTAAGAACGGAAAGTAAGATCCCCAATATGCCTGGGGTATGAGATCCAATGATTGAAGAGAGCTGTAAAAGAAACCAATCTGTGTTGCCCCGGTTGATTATTTGAATTTCCCCAAACCATTTTATATACTGGGAGTATGTTTATGTACTTTCTATATTGTTTTGTTTGGGGGGAGGGGATATATTATTACAAGCTTTTCTTGCAGTTCTTAATTTTTGCATGTTATCTAGCATTTTACTTATACCATTTTCTGTGCAGTTCTTAATTTT
>CM065699.1:22035750-22065750 GCA_017654935.2 Phymorhynchus buccinoides
ATTGGTCGGACCAATACAAAACAACCTCATTTGCACGCTGTTGGGCCAAGCCCACCAGTGTGTATCGTATTGGTCTGGCCCAATACGGAACTCTCTATTGGGCCACGGCCCGATACGTATTGGGCCAAGATACGTATCGGGCCGTAACATATATATACAAAAATATCAAACACCAAATGCACAGTAACCTACCAGATTTTTCAGGATTTGTACTGGGGCATTTTGTTCTGAATAGAACTGATCATCAAATTATGTACTGGGAAGGATAAGCTTGTTTAAAAACTCTGGACAAAATGGCTGTTTTTACAGACTTTTTAAGGGCTTAAAAATAGGGTGGCGGTTTTTTTTTATACAAAAGACCGTACGAACCCTGGACATGCACTGGACTGGTACTAAGAACACTGGAATTTCCCCGGGGTTTCAATGGTTTCTAAGAAATAGGGAGGGAGAGCTCACAGACATTCTTTTCAACATCCGTGGGAAGAGCTAGCTACAGGTCTGCACAGTCTGAAAGTAGAGGTGGTGTGAAGGGATAAGAGAATGTGGGTGAGGGGGGGATGGCAATACAAAGTTCTAGCAAAAAGGGTAGAGTTACAGTGTGGGCCTAACAGAAACTGCAGCACATTATGCATACACTAGCGCAACGCCCCGTACCTGTAACGCCTAGTACAGGTAACGCCAAGTACCAGTTTCGCCGGGTCCGTGAAATATTATATTTTTACTTTTGTGGCTGAAAACCCAATTTTTAGACCCCTACCACTTTCAAGGCCTACCGATCTCCATGACCTTGACCTTGACCTTGATCAGTATGCAATCATCAGAACAAACATATGCCAAAGTACCTACATGCCAAGATTGAAGTCCCTAAGACCAACGGTGTGGACGTTACAGCCCCTTAAAGATTTTCGGTTGTCAAGGTCATACACCAAGGTGAAGGTCACGACGGCGATAATTTATGCACGGATGCCTTCCTGTCATGGTGACACGCCACCACACAAAATTGGAAACGATTCGGTGAAGCGGTTCGGAAGATATGCGTAGGGCAGAAAACCCCAATTATTAGACCCATACCACTTTCAAGGCATACCGATCTCCCTGACCTTGACCTTCATCGGTACGCCATCATCAGAACGGCCATAAGCGAAAGTACCTCCATGCCAAGTTTCATGACTCCAGGACCTGCGGTGTGGAAGTTATGGCCCCTTAACGATTTTGGGTTTTCAAGGTCATACGCCAAGGTCAAGGTCAGAGCGGCGAAAAGTTTTGTGCGGATGCCTTCCTCTCATAGGGACACACCACCACACAAAATTTGAAGTGATTCGGTCAAGCGGTTCGGGAGATCCTTAGGACAGACAGAAAAGAACAACAAACAAGGCAAAAAAGGAAACAAACCTGAACGAAAACTTACTCCTTTGCGATCGTAGATTGACAAAGGACAAAAACAGAAAAACGAACTGAAAGCCAACTTAGTTCGGCCTTTCGGCATGTGGGGCATTTGTAAATACAAAGATTGTGGGAACAATACTGGAGGCAATGCCCGGAGGCAGTGCTAAACCAGTAAAGTCCCGATTTTTTAATAATACAAATACGTGTAGTGTCATCCCTTTGTAATCTCCCCTGACAGCAAATTTGAAGCGAATCGGTTAAGAAACGGCAGTTATTCGTGAAAAGGTTTTGCGGTGTATAGCGCGCGCGTTTCTGAACCGATTCGCTTCCGGTTTGGCACATCGATAGTCACCGTCCCCGGTCATCTATCTGCCAAATTCGAAGGCAATCGGCCCAGAAACACCAGAGATACGGGCGCAGAGAGGCCGGCGGATGCGCGTTTCGCGCATTTGCCGATCCGCGCAAATGACACGGCCGCCTCGGTTGCCGTTGCCATCGCCCCGTTAGGGCTCACAGCAAATTTGAAGCGATTCGGTCGAAAAACGGCGGAGTTATAAGGCCCGTTTTGTGTTTCAGACAGACAGACAGACACACGGACACTTGGCTTTTTACTATATGATTTATACTTCTTTTGGGTTCCTGCTCAAGGCCCCTAGTCATCAAGTTATCAGTGAGCATGATTCATAGCTTCATGGGTTTTTTGGTTTTTTGGGGTTTTTTTCCTTCTACCTAGTAAGTTGCTGCATAAAGCTTAAAATAGCCAGGCTGTTCTAGGTTAGGGGTCGAGAATGATAGGAAAGAATGAAAGCAGCTTAGTAATACATGTAATTAGCACTAATAGCAGTACAATGCAGCTCAGTTACTTAAAAACCTTGGATAACATTGAATCACATCTTGGCTTCAGTACAGATAAATTAGTTTTATATTAGGTTTCTTTCCGTATATGTGTGAAGTTATCTTTGCATCAGTATTGCGTCCAATGATGCACACGCACTCACAGCACACACACACACACACACACACACACACACACACACACACACACACACGCACACATGCACACACACTCACTCCACACACACGTGTACACACACACACACACACACACACATTATCTAGCTCACTATCAAAGATTATAAAGAACTAAACTTATTAACATTAGTCATTACATGACAGGATAAGGAACAGTTGGATATATATGTAATAATTATGTAAAAAATCTGTAAAATTGGTCTATAATGTCTCTGAATCCCATTTCCACAAATAGACAAAACAGTAGTGTGAGAGATAAAGATGTGCTAATGTATCTGTGCGCATAAACTTTTGTGCCCCCTTTTCCATTTTAATATGTGGCACAATATGCTTACATATGTTTTGCTTTTCGTAAGCTTTCCGCTGTTTACTGTAAATATGTATCTGTTCCGTGTTTCTTTGTTCTATGTTACTGAAGCAATATGGTTGTGTTTCGTGCATACATGTGTTTCATTCTATGTTACTGAAGCAATATGGTTGTGTTTCGTGCATACATGTGTTTCATTCTATGTTACTTAAGCAATATGGTTGTGTTTCGTGCATACATGTGTTTCATTCTGTTACTTAAGCGTAATGGTTGTTTCGTGCATACATGTTTGCATTTTGTTTTGGTTAGATGGTTTGATGAAAAAAAGCATGTATGTTTGCTTATTCAATGTCCATCTTTAAATAAAATTGACTTAACAATGACTTCACACACACACACACACACACACACACACACACACACACACACACACAACTGAAGTAATGCTGAAAGGCAACACAGTGATTATCTTCTAGATCTATCTATTAATGATATTATACTTGCCTATCATTGTGTTGAAATGGAAAAAGAGTGAAAATTAACAATGTGTATTTCGATCTTCATATTATTAACGCAATAACAGTATGTATGCGTCATGCATCAATACAGGTCTGTTGTGATGTACTTTCGACGTACACATGAGATTATACACTTGGACAGATATGCGCATTCATGCGCACACACACACAGTGACACACACAGAGTAATACATGCATGTTAATTTTACAGTGGGACCTCCCATATAAGACTCCCTCCCACAAAAGACCTGCTTCTCTGAGACATTGCCCTTCTTTGTAAGTATTAAAATTACCTCATAAAGACCCCTCCCTTGTAAGACCTCATTTTGGATGATTGTTGAAGGTCTTATAAGGCAGGTTCCACTGTACTTTCCTTTTCTATCACTCCCATCTTCCCTGCTTTCTAATCTGTTAGGCTTATTTCTTTCTTCTTACTATCCCCCCCCCCCCCCCCCCCCCCACCCCACCCCACCACCAAAACAAATGCAGCAGAATCTTCAACCTGATGAAGTTGGCTGCCTGAGGTGAAGAAGAAGTAGAAGAAGAAAAAACTTCAAGCTACACACACACACACACACACACACACACACACACACACACACACACACACACACACACAAGTGACACACACACACACACACACACAGTGACACAGTGACACACACACACAGTGACTGACACAAATGCAGCTGTAGAAGAAACTTGTCCACCAGGGCCTAACACACATCTGGACAATGAAAGAGGTCACATTCACCCCTACTCTAACCCTGTGCCTGACTGTACATGCATGGACGTATTGCAACCCACCCTCTGTCTTACACATGAATGCTCTGGCACACAAAAACAAAACAGGCCTTTCTGTATTGAAAGAACCTCAGCCCTTTTATGAATCACTGATGTGTGAAAGTTCTTAAATCAGCTGTAATGTGAACTTTTGACATCATCAGCCTGACAAGCATGACAATACACTGGAAAACTGTTTTCTACAGACAGAAATTCTGGAAGTGGATTGAAGTAAAGAGCAAACTCTGCGTCACAGACACAACTGAATGTACCATATTTTAGACATTAAGGCACACCTCAAGGTAAAGGTAAAGATGTGCCACCCCCCACCCCCACCCCCCCTGCATTTCTCAGTTAATTGCAATTTTCCGTTTTTGCCTTTCTTACCAAACATAAACTTTATGATAAAGCTGTATATTAACCTTTTTAGCTAATAACCTTTTTGGAATACTAACCCTAACCCTAACCCCCCCCCCCCCCCCCCCCCCCCCCCCCTATAAGATGGGAAAACGCAATGAACCACGACTGTGACAAATGGCGCCGTGTACTGCAATACATAGGGGGGGGGGGGTCCTATTAGATAATGGCCTAGGGTTAGGGATAGGGTTAGTATTCCAAAAAGGTTATTTACACACATGACCCCCCCCCCCCCCCCCCCCCATTTTACACAAAATTTAGATTTTGTTAAATCCACAGTTTCTTACTTAGTTACTATATTAACCCTTTCACCGCCAGCCATATTTCAGCCAAAAATGTCCATTAAATTTACCTGGGTAGAGAACAAAATCCATCTGCAGTATTGGGGATTCTTCTGTGACATATATATATAAAATAAGGTCTATCCTTACTTTCTAAAACTAAAATAGTAGGGTCTTTGGATAACAGACCCCAATTTGATTCCTTTTAATGACATAGGTCTTAAATCACTGTGGTGCTAAAAAGCGACTTTGGCGGTGAAAGGGTTAATATTAGTCACATTATTAGGTGCAGGGGTCTCAATTTAGGAAATGGGGCAGTGGGTGGATGCCTCATGCCTTCATACGTTGAGCTGGATGACCCCGCCCCCTACACGATTCTCTCCTCGGGGTGAGACCGGTTTTTTTCTCGTAAAAATAGTTTCACCACCTTCTGGAAGTTATGTGCTTGTGCATTGTAACTTCCTCTAATCTGTCACTCTTTGACTCTGCCTTTTCCCTTTGTTTTCTATCATCTATCTTTCTGACTTATTGGCCCATTCTCCTGCATTTAAAAAAACCTACTTCTATTAATAGTATTATACAGTCAAACCTCTATTTTAAGACTTTTAAAAAGTCAGGAAAAATCGGTCTTAAATTGTAGATACATCACATCGGCTCCCTAAAAATCGGTATTGAATGAGAGGAGGTCTTTTAACGGAGGGTCTTATAATAGAGGTTTGACTGTAATTTTTCTCCTTTGGGCTCCTCCGAAATCGGAATGTCGGCTGTAGGCAGCGGGGAGACCAGTGAAAACCGAAAACCGGACACATACGTACCTTACCCATTATGGCCTGGGAACGCAGAAGAAGAAGAAGTTTAGGGGGAAAAAGTATGGCCTTGGTATAGTTCGTAAACCACGGTACTGGGCCATAATGAAAGGACTGAAGAATCACACTATACAGGTGTAATGTCACACATGTGAATGCCAAAAGGTGCCATCACAAAGATGATTAAGGAAAGCTGATACTGTGATAGTATCTTCTGGCTTTCGCCTGACGAATTAAAGTCAACATTCTCTGCAATTTCTTTTCACTCACAGTATAAAAATGTACTGGAAATAGAATGTTCAAGATATTTTGTAAATAAAATGATTTTTTTTTTCAAATTTCAGCCTTTGGCCTTCAGTTCTAAAACCAAGCTTAGCAAAGGGTACTTACCCATCCAATTTAACAAGTGCTAGGCTAACATAGCAACAGTAGTCTATACTATAGTCACATATTATTCCCCTACGCCAGCTGTCCTCAATTCTCTCTGGCCGAGAGAGTGGGGATGTACCCTGGGCAAGGCATCTCCACAATAAACATATTCTAGCCCAGCCCGCCAGAATAGCATACTGCCCTCTCTGCTATCTGGTAGTCATAGTTGGAAACGACTGACTATCATACAGTAACATATTCACAGTCTGAAATCTGTGTAGTTTCTTATTTTAAGTTACACTACAGCATACTGCTTAACAATTACATCCTAACATCCTCAATGCACATACAGTGCATAAACAAAGTGCATAAATTAATCATTTCAAAAGCTCACTGTCAAATTCTTTCAATAAAATATCCAACTCCAAGAGACAAATAATAATGAAATATCATACATGTACTGATTTAGACTAAGGTAAACTGTTAGCCAGTCACCGAGTTAGGGCAGTTATCAGCAAACATCACTGTCTTTATACTGTGGCGTGCTATACTATTTTAGTATGTCACTTATGCATCTCCAATGATCATCATTATTGTCTAGTGTCAATGTCAGTGTCACAAATCAATACAGTAACGAAAGAGGGCCACAAGAACACTCGTATTAAGCCCTATCATTGTATCAACTAGCTCTTCTTTCACTTTCAGAGGAATAATTTATTTTTCAACACACACAATTTTGTTAAAAAAATTATATGGTAAACATTAATTACCAATAAAAACCATGCATTAAAATGAATGGTTTTAAACAAATCTTTTTTTAAATTTTAAAATGAGTAAAACCTGCATCTGAGACCAAGAAGTTTCCGTTTTCTTTTCTTTTTTTGGTGCATGTTTTTGTTGTTGTTGTTTTTTACCTTGAACTGGTTGAAGTCAACAGAATTAAAACAGAGAACAAGATAATCATGTACACTATACTGCTAGGTCAAAAATGGCACACACATAAAACTTAGACTCAAACTCAAAGGGAAAACCATTCAGAGTACAGAAGCAATTTTTGGTAGCTTCGTTATACTTATAGATGTCAAACAGAACCCCCCAAAAAAGAGCTGCAGTCATCAAAAAGTTGCAGGTTTTCTTATTCTTTTTTGGGGTGGTGGGTGGGGTGGGGTGGGGTGGTGGTGGTTTGCTGACTCAGTGACTCACTATGACAATTGTTTATAAGTAACTGATCAAAACATATTTCATACAATGTCTGACACTGGGCTTGTTACAATGTTAGCATTATAACACTGTATTTTTTCACAATGACTGTGTATTGTGCATACCAAGCTATTTCTCCCAACACACACACACACACAACAACAACATACAATATTTATACAACAACAACATGTATACAGTATTTATATGACGCTGAATCTTGATAGAAATCAAATAAAAGAGCACACACACGTTAGCATTCATAACACAATCAAACAAAACGCAATACAAAGTGAACACACACGGATGACATAAATGGTATACAGCAGAAACAGACCTAAAGACAAGAGAGAGAAAAGAAAGAGAGTGGAGCTTCAATAACGGGGGAACAGGTGGGTTTTGAGGTTAGATTTAAAAGCAGAGAGGGTCGGTCGCTGACGAAGGAAAAGAGGAAGTTTGTTCCAGGAGGTCAGTCCTGAGACAGCAAAAGAGCGCTGACCAACAGAACTTTGAAAGCTTATACCTAGGGATCTGAAGAGAAGAGGGTCACAAATTGAACGTAAAGTGCGAGCTGGCATATAAATGGAAATATGGTCGCAGAGGTAAGATGGAGCAGCTTTATGGATAGATTTATAGCAAACGGTGTTTATAATAAATACTCAATTCTGTCTGCGACAGGAAGCCAGAGCACAGAACAGAAAAGAGGGCTAACATGATCAAACTTCTTCTTCCTAAGGACAAGACAAGCAGAGCTCTGTGTTTTTAATATGCTGGAGACAAGATAGAGAAGAGACTGAGAGGCCAGAAAGGAGAGCATCACAGTAGTCAATATGAGGCGCACACGCACAGCTCAGAACAGATTGTGGATGGAGATGGCCCGGGTATACAAATAAAATACTATTATAATCATTCATAAATCATCAAAAAAGCTTGTTGGTGTTTCCTTTGTTTTAATTATATAATCATTAATTGCAACAGGCAGCCGTTTACTGGCTTTACACAAATGGCTTTCATCATTGGTTTTATAAGCATACATGTAGCAATAGTATAGTACAGTACTTAGTAAGAGCCAATAGTAAAGTGAGAGCTGTGCAATAAAAGATAGTACAGCTTAGTCTTTTGTGGATGACTATCGACTTCAAACTTAAAGGGAGCATTTGCACTGATTCTTAGTGTGCAGCCAAAGGGATGGGTTGGCCTTTGGGGACCTTCCTAATGATAGCTGTCCTCAAATCCCATTGGCTGCGTGGGGTTGTGCCGTGGGCAAGACATCTCCACTACAAACAAATTCCAGCCCAGCCATCCAGAGAAGCAGCTGCCCCCTCTGCTATCTTACTATAGTCTATACCAATAAAGGTCAGAAATGATAGACTGGCATAATATATGATATAGTGAGTGATAGTGATACTGTCATACATGACCTTGTAATGTGAGATAGTATAGAAAAAGAAAAACAAAAGCTGGCTCTTGAAACTAAACTTCCTAAAGGAAAGGACATTTATAGATAAGACAACCACTAATATCTCGGACTCAGACTCGGTCAATGCTCTGAGTCAGAGCATGTACATAATATCCCTTTACACGTATTAATAATGTCATTGGCGGCCTCTTGAAAGTAAGAACTGAAGACAAGTCCTCAGTTCCTGCTCTGCTCTACAGGATTTCCTGTCAAATAAACTACAGACTGTACTTTTGTCGATCTGACTTTTCCCCAGTGCTTGGAGTAGTCATGTGCAGGGAAGTAATAAATCATCAATTTCTCGTCAATTTGGTTAATATAATAATATGCCCCTCTCCTCTCTCTCAGTCTCTACATTTAAATCATTTATCATATAATAAAAAGGCAAGCGTGTGTCTGTGTGTGTGTCTGTCTGTCTGTCTGAAACACAAAACGGGCCTTATAACTCCGCCATTTTTTGACCGAATCGCTTCAAATTTGCTATGAGCTCTAACGGGGCAATGGCAATGGCAACCAAGGCGGCCGTGTCATTTGTGCGGTTTGGCAAATGCGCGAAACGCGTATCCACCGGCCTCTCGGCGCCCATATCTCCAGTATTTCTGGACGGATTGCCTTCGAATTTGGAACGTAGATGACCGGGGACTGTGACTATCGATGTGCCAAACCGGAAGCGAATCGATTTAGAAACGCGCGCGATATACGCCGCTTCACCTTTTCCCAAATAACTCCGCCGTTTCTTAACCGAATCGCTTCAAATTTGCTGTCAGGCTTGCTGTGGCCGGGGCAATCGGGAGAGCGCATCACTCTCAGAGCAGCGCCAATGGGAAATGGGGCCTTATAACTCTGCCGTTTCTTAACCGAATCGCTTCAAATTTGCTGTACTCAGCGTTACCAGTACTTGCCATTACCGTTACTAGGCGTTACCGTTACTAGGGAGAGCGCATCACTCTCAGAGCAGCGCCAACGGGAAACGGGGCCTTATAACTCCGCCTTTTCTTAACCAAATCGCTTCAGATTTGCTAGACTCAGCGTTACCAGTACTTGGCGTTACCGTTACTAGGCGTTACCGTTACTAGGGACAGCGCGTCACTCTCAGAGCAGCGCCAACGGGAAACGGGGCCTTAACTCCGCCGTTTCTTAACCGAATCGCTTCAAATTTGCTGTATTCAGCGTTACCAGTACTTGGCGTTACCGTTACTAGGCGTTACCGGTTCTCGGCATTGCGCTAGTAATAATAAAATATGGAGTCTAATGCTGTTGCATGCAATGGCATACATACTACATGGTCACCCACATTTGTGGGCTGGTCCTTAACACAGACATGAACACACAATGATTATTCGGCCTACATTATTCTGGGTTCATTATGCTTCAGGACCTGAATTATTATAACAGTTTATTTAATTTATGATCCCTTTGTTTAAATCACTGGTACGGCTGATTTATATGGAAACCTGGTGTGGTGTCCACACCTACGGAAACATATATAGATCTTAGACTAGTTAGAGAGGGGTCACAGCGAAGATTTACTAAGAAAATTCAGGGACAAACATGAGTTATGAGGAAAGACTATACAGCACTTAAAATACAGCACAGCACTTAAAATTATCGAATTTGGAGCATAGAAGATTAAGAGGTGATATCATTGAAGTAAGGAACAAATAAGGGGGTGTTTAAAATTGTAGCCACACTACCACAACAAATTTACTAACTCTGTGTGAGGAGGATAGAGCACGTGGACATAACTCTAAACTTTTTTATGAAAACTACTAACACTAGTAACAGTAATGGTCACAAACTTTTTTGTGTGTGTCACTGTGTGTGTGCATTTCAAATTTTTTTTTAACGAATGAATGAATCAAAGGTAAGCAAACGATACACATGCATGCATTTTACATTTAGCATACATTCATTCCTTTATTTAACTTTAGACAGACAGATGAGCAATTAATAAATTAATCAGTAAATAAATCATTCAATACAGACACAGAAAAAGAATAATTAAGAGGGGGGGAAGAAGAAAACAACCCAACAACAAACAAACAAATGGTTGTTGTTTTTTAAGAAAAAAAAGGAAGAGGCATTGGAGGAGCGTTATAAAGACGTGAATATGTTATGTATTATGTGAAAGGATCACTTTATTAGTTTATAGCAAACATTTTTTTTAAATATAAATTTATACATAAAAACGAGAATTAGCACTCATATAATTTATCATTAGCTCAAAGACTAAGATGGTTTGTTTTAGCATAATGGACACAAATGCCATACAAACAAAATACTAAATTACACTGGTGTAAGAAAAAAGGAAAGAAAACATGAATATCATTGTTGAAAAAGTTCAAAGGAACAGTAATAATCATTCAATATCATAAAACAAGGGTTTGTACAGGTCCCACCCAGAGTTGTTCAATCTGATCGACTTCCATTTGGATTCTGGCATTGTATTTTTCAACTGAAAACCTATCTTAAACTAAAGTATAATGTAAAGCCTAAAGCAAAGGACATGAATAGTGGTGATTCCTTTTTGGTCTTGCTAATTTATAGATGTACGATTTTGCGAGCAAGATGATCAAATCTATAATCTCATCGGTGCAAACATTCTTTTCACAACCAAAAATCACAAAGTCAGTGTTCACTAAATTTAAAATTCTGTGTGATTGAGCATTTTTTTTATAAGTTTTGTTTGAAATTCATTCAAAAAAGTTTTAACAAATTGGCAGTGCTACTGCCAGAAAAGGTGTTGGATATTTTCTTTTTCAATATTACAAAAAAGAGCATTTATTTGTTGCTTCACAATTCATGCTTTGAAGAATAATGTTATTTCCGATAATTCTATGAACAATTCTAATTTGGGCCTGTTTTAATTTAACTTCTTTCATTTATTTTTATTTTTCGAAATATGATCTTTCACGACACATTCCTTGCAAGTCTATCCCAGTTCTGGCAACACCTTGGATTTACTTCATTAGATTACTTACCAAATAATCATAAAACAGTCTTGCGCCTCTGGGAGAGGGAAGTAAGACTAAGACAGACAACACTTTATTTGTTCCAAAATGGAGGAAAATTGCCATCAGTTAATGAGAGACTTAGTCATTTAGTGGGATTTTTTTCACGCCAGAGGGCATGACGCTCATGTGGGGCTAATCCTCTCTATATTCTTAGTTGGGGATAAAGAAAGAGAGAGAGAGAGGGAGGTGTCCCACCATCTCTCTCTCTCTCTCACCACGCCCAACTAAGAAAATCGCATGATTAGCCCCTAGTGCATTGACTGCCCTCTGGCGTGAAAAAAATCGCCATAAGTCGACCATTGTACTGACTTTTCTTGAGCATAATGTTTCACCCCATTTATGATTCCAAAGTAAGTAAGAATGTTTGTAGGAATGCCATACTTTATCAAAAACATATCATAAGACATGACTCAAGAACCCGTAACAGTGATTTAAAAATACTAACCTAGTATAACCGAAGTAATAATATTAGAAAAAAAATGTTTTCTAACAAAGTAACAAAGTTTTGAAATACTCTTCCTGCACATTAAATGAGCACAGAATCTAACACAATTCAAAAACCTCCTTGATAAATACACCAACATGTCAAAACTACAATATAAGCATGACTAAAAGGCAGATTTGCCAAAGACAAAATATAAAAACCTCTCACTAGTCTCAGCTGTGCAAACATTCTAACAAAAATGAAAGGACAGTGAAGAGGCTGCGAGGTCTAATGCCCTAACTACCTGACCTGACTAACATGAATTTTACTATACCTGTTCATGTCGGGCAGTTGTTGCTTCGTATTCATGTAACAACAGTATTTGTGTATAAATGCTCTCAACATCAAAGCACTGTTGACGTGTTGTAAGATGCGTAGATCTGATGTTTTTGAAGGATAAGGTAGTAGTACCAGTAGACAAAGTAGTACTAGTAGACTAGTACATGTAGGCCTTAACTTCTTCAGTTTTTTTATAAGTTGGATAAAACAGTAAATTGAGTAATATCAGAATAAAATAATTTTATAATTTTGATCACAGCGTCCTGCCTGGCACAATCACAAGCATAACATTGATGATTGATGAATCAGTTAAAATTCATACTATTTTCTTTTTTTAATACTGAATACCAAAACAACTGAATAAATCAGGAGTCAAAACACGTGGACTGATTCATTGTCTGATTGTCACCGGGTGGTTGTAAATGTAACTAATGTAAGAATGTAACTTCAGTTTCACTCAGTTTCAGACACGGGTATAAAGTAAATCTTCAGTTTGAAGTTGGGTGGATCCAACTCAACAAGATGTTTTTCAGTTCCTATGACAGAGCCAGATTAAAATAAAGTCATGGCTATGATGAAATATTATTGCTATGCCTGGATCATGGAAAGATGTCATGCTAAAAACGTCTGATAGAGTTCGTCGCACACCTGTCCGTTTCCACTTCGATCGTTTTTTGGTATCCCCGCGTTGCTATTTCAGAGTGAGCTCCCCTTAATCGGCACGTCGATTTACCCAAAAGGACCCAAAAACCCAAAAGGAGTCCAAAACTAACCAACCATTGTAAAAAGGACCCAAAAAGGATCACACACACACACACCAATATAAGAAAATATTGTTTCAGCATCCGTGCTGCTAACTTCTGGAATGAGTTACCTGAATTAATTTTGGTGTTTTACGTCCTCTCGACCCGGGTGGGCACATATGGGTAGGGTATGGGCAAATGTGAAATGAATGAGTTACCTATTAATCTTCTAAAATTTACACCTAATACTAACACATTCAAAAATCGCTTGGATGATTCTCCAAAATATTGAAATATGTTTAGAAGCTTTAACAATTGATTTTTTTTTAAATTAGGAAAATTGACCGTAATACACCTTGACCACATTTTTGTTGTAATACTTTATGTATACGATGGGACTATATAAAAAGCTTAGCTTATTTTGTCCCTACCACTACTACTACTACATGGAACAAAAACCTAGCCACAGTTAATTTCAGGATTGGCTGGCTGAAAGCTGCTATTTTCGTCACTTGCAAAAATAAGCTTCCCCCCTCCTCCCTATCCCCCACTAAATATTATCTTCTTCTTCCTATTCTTCTTCTTCTTCTCTTCAGGGCGTTGCACACTCAGTATGTTGACCATTCTGGCTCCTTTGGGGGGGAAAAGACTGAAAAATGGAGGGCCGATCAGTTCTTAATTTTCCGAGGACATGCCTGCTCGACTGACTTGAAGGGACAAGGAGGGTGAAGGGGGAGCTGAGAGGGGAGAGAGGGGGGGGGGGGGGGGGGCACTTGATGGATTATTGTTGGTCCTGGGGCACAGGGGGCGTCAGCAGTGAATAATAATAATAATAATAACAGTACATTTATATAGCGCTTTACCTCAGATGAGCCCAAAGCGCTTTACAATCAATTATTCATCAACAGATAACAAAAAACAACATTCAAGAGTGACACCAACCACCAACAGTGCATATGCAAAGCAACTCTCTCTCTCTCTCTCTAACACACACACGCACACACACACGCACACGCACACACGCACACGCACACACGCACACGCACACACACACACACACACACACACACACACACACACACACACACACACACACACACACACACACACACACACACAACACACACACACACACACACACACACACACACACACACACACACACACACACACACACACACACACACACACACACACACACACACACATAAACACACAATTATTGACGCCAACTCGTTCATACCCCATTCGGTAAGTCACAGCAACTGAGCCGCATGGACTGACCACATACACCAACACGCAGACACAAACAACCTCACACACAATGTACGCACGCAGACAGACACACAGACAAACACACTGACACACATGCGTGCACACACAACCCACAAAACCAAAATACACACAAGCACACATTCATGCTCACACACACACACACACACACACACACACACACACACACACACACACACACACACACACACACACACACACACACACACACACACACACACACACACACACACACACACACACACACACACACACACACACACACACACGCACGCACACACCTGACACACGCACCAAAAAACACAGCACAAACCTCTTAAATCAATCTTCCCTCACGTGCACACAACGATAGACAACTGATCAAATATTTAGGGCGCAGCAGGAAAAAGATGGGTTTTAAGAGAGGTTTTGAAAGAGGAGACTGAGTTGGAGTGTCGGAGAGGAGAAGGCAGAGAATTCCACAGAGATGGTGCTTGACAAGAAAAAGAACGTTGGCCAGCAGATTTGAGACGGATGGAGGGAATGGAAAGGAGACGAGAATCAGAAGACGAACGTAGTTGGCGAGCTGGGACATAGAGATGAAGAAGATCAGAGAGATACTGGGGAGCTTGATCATTCAGTGACTTGAAGGCAAGGAGGAGAATTTTGTAGTCAATACGTGATTGAACTGGGAGCCAATGTAGGGAACGAAGAACCGGAGTGATGTGATCGTACCTAGGGGAGCGAGAAATGAGACGAGCAGCATTATGCTGGACCCGTTGGAGCGAAGACGTCGAGACTGTCCTGTCGCAGATCGTTCACTCCCTGATGGTTCTTGGGAGGAAAGAATTTAACCAATATTTGGTGCGGCACTGGATGCATTGGAACTGGAGATGGTGTCCACGCCGTTGCCGGTGTGGAAGCGGTACCAGCTTTGGAGATGTCCTGCCCCATGCCTAAAGTATTCGTTTAGACTGCAATTGGCGCACAGGATGCCGTGAGTTTGTGTCATCCATTCCACCGGCACAACATGGCCTACTCCTACCGAATAGTGGAATTCTCACTGCATGTACTCAGTGAATGCAACTTTTTGCCTTTCTCAGTAAGGGATGGGATTCTTCTTCTTATTATTATAGTTGTCAAAGCCATTCCTGACCATTATTAGAACTGAAAGGGGCGAAGAGGTTGAAGAGAGAAAAACAAAAGAAAGAAAAGAAGAAAAACAAAGAAGCAAAGAGAGAGAGAGAAAGAGTGAGTTTTGGTGGGCAGACAGCAAGACAACCGTCCAGACAGGGACACTTCAGCAGAACCCAGCAAGATGCTGGCCCAACCACTGCCTACCCTTGGGTCTGAAGCTTTTAGTGCTCTGTCAGCAGCCTTCTGAAGAAGGCCTTGACAGAAGGGGCATGAACAGTTTCTGGAAGCAGGGCGTTCAATTCTCTGATGGTGTGGGGGAAGGAGGAGGAGCTGAAGGGCTCCCAGGGATGCCCATTTGGGGGTCTATGAAGTACTATAATTCTAAAGGACCCCTAAAAGAATGTGCAGGGGGTCCCAGGGATGCACTATAAAAATTATTTTTAGCATTCACAATGTCCGTCTAGGACCCTTTATACTGTAACTGAAGGGGTCTGTTTAGCAGGACGATTGGAAGCCCTGAGCTGTGCTGCTGAGTGCAGCAGGAAATCCTGCTGAACTGTTCACTGTGTCCTCTTCTCACTCTTGCAGCTAGGCCTAAGGGTTGCATATGTTCGCACCTGACCTGGAGTTGCCTTTTGAGGATCTTGTAGAATAGTGCAAGTCTTGTGGCAGCTCTTCGTTTTTGCAGCGTGGGCCACTCCAGTTTGGTGAGCATGGCAGTTAGGACAAGGTTAGGGTTAAATTAGGGTTAGTTTTCATGAAACAACTTTATAACTGACTGAACTGGGCCTGTATTCACGTTGAGATAGCATGAGACTTAGCATCATGTTAACTTAGAAGCTCTTCCATAAGTCCTATTAAATCCTATATAATTGTCATAATGTTCTCCCTTTGCCTGTGTGTTTGTCCGTTCTATCCCTTTGCACTAAAATAAAATGAAATATTGTATTTGAATATCCATGAAATTTGGTACACAGGATATCCTGCATTCAGCACCCCATAATCTTTTTAAATGAGCTGTTTAGATGGAGTTGCAGCCCTTAGAAATTGACACTAGGTGATGTTCCGAATGAACTTGGAAGGCAGTTTGCAAGCTTAGACTTGCTTTCTCTCATACAAGCTTGCTGCACAAGTGGAAAACAAATCTTGTCTTCTATTTGATCAAGGGAAATATATTTAAAAAAAGGTTTTTTAGAGTAAGCCAGTAGGGTTATCTTCCATATGACCACCAGAAGTTATCTTCCATATGACCACCAGAAGTTATCTTCCATATGACCACCAGAAGAGTTCATTTAACCTGGCCTGATGGTTGATTTAGTTTTGTTCTTTTTGTTTTTGTTTGTGTTTCTTTTATCTTGTGCTATTTTTAGTGTGATATGGCTGTAAAAATAATGAATGGATTATGATGAATTTTTGTGGTCAGAAATTAATGGCGTTTAGCACCAGCTGTGCAAGACAAAGTTTGTTCCCAGGAGCGCTTTGCTAGCCAGATTGGTCCAGCCTAGCTAATGTGAAATAAAGGCCTATGGTTGATTTCAGATTTTTTAAATACATTACAATAATGGTATATACATTTTTTTAAATAGATTTTCAAGAGTAAATTAATAATAAACGCATTCACCAAAATCAGTTACTCACATGTAAGGTTAGTTGAAGGCATAGCCTGTACAGGCTCCTTCAATGTAATCAAGCAATGCAGTAAATGGAGATGACGCAGAATCAAATCACTTACAGTCTAGACATTTAGAAAGTGTGGTCAACTTTTGAAGATCATAGATTGAAGTGTATAAGCAAGCAACTGCAGGCATGGGAATTAGAGAAGACAAAAAAGACTGAAAATTGGGGTCTGGAAGCAGGCATAGGAACAAGGAATAAAAAAAACTACTGAAAACTGTGTGTGTTGGGAAACAGCCCCCAGAACATGACGCTTCTTCTGTTATCTAAGCCTTAAAAACAGTATTAGAGATAAGATTGATATATTTAGTTCATTTTGCATTCATTTATAACCAATAACTTAAGTTTTACTCATTGGGCTTCTTTTTTTTTATCTCATAAATGTCCTCTTGGACCATCAAAAAAGCTGAAACTTGAAAAAAAAAGACTGAAGAGGACCATCAAAAAATCTGAAATCAGCCCAAAGACTGACAAGCCTGCAACAATGATTTAACATTCAAGGCAACCAACATCGCCATTTTGCACAATGACTTTTTTTCCCTTTCTTTTTTACTTTTGATGACTATATAGCCTTCAAAATGTGTTTAACCATTAGGATTATAGACATACAGTGGTAAATGTTTTCAGATACACTTGGCTTTGATTGCGTCGTTTAGATGAACATAAATAAATGCCATAAAGGCAGTGAAGGTGTTTTTTGTTTTGTTTTTGTTTTTAAAGCTCAAAAATTGAAAAACAAATTGTCTGCTAAAACAAGACTTTGAACCCCTTTGAAGTGGAAGTGACAACATAGAACTTGAATGTCAAGGAAGTAGACTCGATTGATGCCAAAATCAATGTGCTCATGTTGGGTGCATGAACTGAACACACGTGTGTCAAACTGTACCTTTCATTGATTTCCTCAGCAAGACTCTGCATACTTAAGAATGGCTGCAAAACTCAAAAGACTGAACTCCAGCAATCACAGAAAGTCTAAGAACAACAAGAACGACATCGAACCCCAATCAGGTTTAGAACTAATTTTTGTGTTGACGTCACAGTTCTTTCCTTCTGCGTCATAGGTACTGTGCGTCATAATATGTCTAAAATGTTCTCAAATACACTTCGAGTTGAAATTTGATGAACGAGATGGCATAAAAAACAACACTTCAAATAAAATAAAAATTCAGTTGCGGCTTCAGGTGACTTGGAGGCGAAAAAGATTTAGCATACTCACACCCATATTCACATACATCCACACACAAAAAGACATGCAGGCGCATATTCACACACATGTACATGTACACCCACACACAAAAAGGCATGCATATCTTTATTCCTAAAGTTGCCATTTGTGTTATAAACAAACAAAAAAGAGCAATCCAAATAAAAAATCAAAGACAAAATAAAACACTGTTTTAACACAGCAAACCATAAAAAACAAAGAAGGGAAAATCTGCTTAATAATAATATTATTTAATTACGGAAAACCGGCAAATAATTGTAGAGCATTATTGTTTTTTAGAAACCAACAATCTCAGAAGCATAATTATAGAGTATTGTCTTAAAATAAACCATCAGGTTCCCAAGCATCAAATATGAAAAAATAATTTGCTATTTCACATCTTTCTTCATCAAACAAATACGAAAGAAAGGACCACGGCATGTAACTAAAGCATAACTCTCATGGATAAATAATCAATCACTCCTGAAAAATCTAGTCTTTTTTTAAAAACAAAACCTAACAACCAAACCGGACACCATTATATACCATATTTTTCAGACTATAAGGCGATACTTTTTCCCCCAGACTGAGACCCCTGCGCCTTATAATCTGACTAATAATGTAGTAAGAAATTATAGTAACAAAATCTGAGTTTTGTGTCAAATTTGTGAGTTGCGCCTTATAATAAGGCATGCCTTGTCGCATGCAAATCTGTCGCTCGTGCAAATCTGCAGCTTGCTACCTATGAGAGTCTGTATTTGCGGCATTTTGCGACATTGAGCATGAACCACAAATTTCACTTTTTCCGTGGGTTAGGGTTAGGTAAATGGTTCAAGTACGGAAAAAGTGAAATTTGTGAATGTCGCAAATACACACTCTCATAGTAGCGAGCGACAGATTTGCACGAGCGACAGATTTGCATGCGACATGCCTTATAGTCCAAACATTACTGAACTGCCAAACACAGGCAATACATGAAGATGACTATTCTTTTTTTCAATCATGGCGGAATAAAGAGTTGAGACCACCCAAGCAAATTCCCATTTTCCGGCACCAAATAGACGATTTTCGGATAGGGGAGAGCACTTCGTGAAAATTAGAGTTGTTTACCTCTATTACTCGGTCAAATACCATAGCAACAATGCAGTCAAAGCTTGAAAAAGCAGGATGCAAGTCAGTGACTTGCAAACTCTTTTTTTTTAAAATAAGGGGTGGCCAGTGGCCACAAACTGATAAAACTTGCAAAATGTGACGTAAAAATATAAATGACATACAGTTTTAGAATGACGCACGGTGTTCTAAGTGCTGTATGTCTGCTCAAACACACGAGTCAATAGGCTACGAGACCTGATGGTAGAGTGACTTCCCCTGTTTGACTGATTGAATTAGGCAAGATCACTCCCACACACCATGAAATAAATCCCCTTAATTATTTCCGAACAATTCTTATTCTCCCAGATTTAACATTATTTCAGCCAGAAGAAATCTGCATCCACGAAGGAAAGCTCACAGAAAAGCAGAATGGTGTGTCTGAATATAGTAGGCACATAGATTTTAGATATCAGAATTGATGCAGGAATGTGTAAACGATCAATATTATCATACAAATATAACTATAGCACCAACAAACAATGGGAATATGTTTCACTAAGTACAAAATACTTGTAGCGGTGCCATAGCCGATGAGGTTTAACCGAGGCGTGGTTACCGCTACACCTATCTGTATTAATAAAAAATCGGGACTTTACTGGTTTCGTACTGCCTCCGGGCATTGCCTCCAGTATTGTTCCCACCATATTTGCATTTACAAATGTCCCATATGTGTCTGATTCAGACCAAGAGGACGTAAAACACCATTTTCGTCAGAATATGTTTCACTAAGAACAAAATACTTGTACATTGTAGCGGTGCCATAGCCGATGAGGTTTAACCGAGGCGTGGTTACCGCTACACCTATCTGTATTAATAAAAAATCGGGACTTTACTGGTTTCGTACTGCCTCCGGGCATTGCCTCCAGTATTGTTCCCACCATATTTGTATTTACAAATGTCCCATATGTGTCTGATTCAGACCAAGAGGACGTAAAACACCATTTTCGTCAGAATATGTTTCACTCAAAATGCTTGTCATGTGGCGGTACCATAGCTGATGAGGTTTAACCGAGGCGTGGTTACCGCTACACCTATCTATATTGTTAAAAACTCGGGACTTTACTGGAGTTGCACTGCCTCCGGGCATTGCAGCCAGTATTTTCCCACCATCTTTGTATTTACAAATGTCCCATATGTGTCTATGACCGAGAGGACGTAAAACACCATTTTTCGTTCGTTCGGGAATATGTTTCATGGACTAAGTTTTGGTAAGGGACAGAAAGTAAGTACAGAATGAAAGTACAATGGAATACAGTGTGGGATGATGCTAAGAAAAGAGCTTAAATGGCACAATCTCAACTTTCCATAAATGTATATTCTTTTTTAAAAACATAGAGAATAATCATGATTCAAAACACACATACACACACAAACACACACACACCAACTGCATAAAATATACCCCATATTTCATTCCTTGACAAAGTCCAGAATAAATCAGGACGAAATATTGGGTATATTTTATGCATTTGTGTGGTGTGTTTAAAAAAAATTGTGATTGCTTTCTCTGCGTTAAAAAACACCCCCACATAAATGTATATATTTAAAAAATACACTGACTCAATTATTGCACAATGATACATAAATGGTACTCTACCCTGTACAAAAAAATTGTTTTGTTCGTAAGTGCTGGCCTTGATTTAAGATATTTTGTTTTGAAAAGAAGCTTCAATGTTCAGAACTCAAAAGAAGAAGTAACACATTAAGCTTGAGTGATCATTGATGAACGAATTTACATCAAAATACAAACAATGAAAGAAAAATGAACTGAAATTAAAGATTGTCTTCAAACATGTTTCTCAATTAACATAACTTTTACGTCGTCATTACAGCATCAGCTGAATCTTTATTACGAAGGGATCCGTTTTAACCAGCCAAGTCAATCAAATAAAACCTAATTAATTTCTACAAGAATTTGTTGTAAATAGATCCATTTATCCACATGGGTAAAGGTATAATGAATGGATAGTCCAAGCTAAGTTTATCTAGAAAGCAATTTACACAAGCAAAGAATTGGGTTAATTTTATTTTGATCAGTTCAAAACAAATTTCCTAAAATTATAAATACCTACATTTCAAGTAAAGCTGGCCCTTAACTTCTAACATCTAGATAAAAATTAAAAAAATCCTTTGAGAATGTACACGTTTTAACAAACCATATTGTCCTGATGACTAAAAACATACATTTCTAAAATTGTGAGACAAAGTCCCCTTCAAAAATCTTTTAGTTTGAAACTGCTGTCACCGGCAATCCAATATAATATTAGCACAGAATCAAGATCACACTTTATAACAGGTAAACAGTTAAAACCATATCCCACTTAATATATAAACAGTTAAAATCATATCCCAGTTAATATATAAACAGTTAAAATCATATCCCACTTAATATATAAACAGTTAAAATCATATCCCAGTTAATATATAAACAGTTAAAACCATATCCCAGTTAATATATGAACAGTTAAAACCATATCCCAGTTAATATATGAACAGTTAAAACCATATCCCAGTTAATATATGAACAGTTAAAACCATATCCCAGTTAATATATGAACAGTTAAAACCATATCCCAGTTAATATATGAACAGTTAAAACCATATCCCAGTTAATATATGAACAGTTAAAACCATATCCCAGTTAATATATGAACAGTTAAAACCATATCCCAGTTAATATATGAACAGTTAAAACCATATCCCAGTTAATATATAAACAGTTAAAACCATATCCCAGTTAATATATAAACAGTTAAAACCATATCCCAGTTAATATATGAACAGTTAAAACCATATCCCAGTTAATATATGAACACAAAAAGATGAAGTAGTGACTGCTGTACTTTTGAAATGAATAGGTAAAAAAACAAGGTGAAGGGAAAAGTACCTGAGAGGTGGGGGGGCAACCGACGTTTCGTGTCATAAACACTTCGCCTTCCATTCAACTTTTTCCTGCATTCCCAGTCGAAGTGTTTATGACACGAAACGTTGGTTGCCCCCCCCCCCCCCCCCCCCCCCTCTCAGGTACTTTTCCCTTCACCTTGTTTTTTTACCTAATATATGAACAGTTAAAACTATATCCCAATTAATATATATCATAACCAAAGAATGAATTGCACTGTCTTACTGATAATCTTATTTAAATGTTAACAATAGCATACAAAGAAGTGGCCCCAGAGTATTCATAAAATATATGTGCCACAAAAGCATTAAACAACAATTATGTACAAAAGCCTCATTTTTAACATTTGATCACACTATTATTTTATACACACACTGCAAGACTTGCAAACATACATCATCAAGCATCAGCATTTGAAATACACTTGACACGATCAACTCAATTATAAAACAATACATGTTCAATATAAGTCTTTAATCTTGACCGTTAAAAATATTAAAACGTGCACACACTTCTTTATGGAAAACAAATGGCACGCTAAATGGCAACTGAAACTTATTTGGATGAGAAGAAACATGGCAGTTACATATCCAAAAGTCATAATAACGGAAGCAAAAATGTCTTCTTTGATTAGGATTTTTTAAATTTTATATATAACCATTTTTTCAATGTTTTGTTAACAATCATTGTGATGAGATGGTCACTTTTGATTAAAACTCGACAAGAAGTAGTAAAAAATACAATACAAAACTGCTGTTACTTTAAAAAGAAAATCAAAAGATTACATTTACAATTTCTTCATTCAATTGACATGTCATAGACATAATAAGAATTCATATATTCATGTACCTCTTTTCATTCTTGGGAGAGGCCTCACAGTTTACCTTAAAAGACGTAACTCCTGAAGTCAGAGCAATTGTAAACTTTCCTCAAAATAGTATATTAAGTACTGCCCCCCCCCCCCCCCCCCCCCATCCACCGGGGGTCTTTTGTATGAATAGTCCCCCCACCTTCTGGAAGTTCTGTGCTTGTAACTTCCTTTAATCTGTCACTCTTTGACTCTGCCTTTTCCCTTTGCTTACTGTCATCTACTATCTTTCTGTCTGACCAGTCCATTCTCCTGCTTTTTTTCATGAAACACTTTCAAAAACATTTCCTCCAGCCAAAGTCAGACTTGCTGGGCCTAACTGTTTCTTAGTTAGGCGCATAGCGGCAGCATGACGCATCTGAGCTAATAGTTGACAGGAAGCTGTCTGAGCGATCGAAGAAGAAGAAGAAGACATTAAGTACTGCAAAAATGTTAAAAAGATATACAATTGACAACAATATGGGGCCTTAAAAGTAATATTGATGTTATAAACTTGAACATAACTGAAATATATTTTGCACCCATACTACTTAATTAATCAGGACTTTCCTGGTGTTGCACTGCCTCCAGGCATTGCCTCCAGGATCGTTCCCACCATCTTTATATCTACTAATGTCCCATATGTGTGTTCCAGACCGGAGGACGTTAAACAGATTTTTCCTCAAAGATATTTCGACTTTAATGTTTTGTCAGTTTAGTTCAAAGTTTTGTTGGTTTTATAAAAGCAAGTGTTTTCACCACCATCACATAAACCGCCACAGACTTTATGGACAACCATAAAAAATATTCTCTGTAAGTTTAAAGGCAGACTTCTGCTTGGTACATTCATAACACACCCACACACACTCTCTCTCTCTCTCTCTCTTAATTCTTTCTTCTTATAACTCCAGCAATCACAAAAATCTTCATCATGGCTGCACAAAGCACTGAATAACAATAACAAGTACTTGTATATATTTACATTAACTCTGTGATATGTACTTTAAAAAACTGAAGCAAAAATTCAGAACAACAAGAACAATTGTATAAGTAAAATGCTAGATAACTCATGCAAAAATTAAGAACTGCAAGAAATTTTGTATAAGTAATATGCTAGATAACTGATGCAAAAATTAAGAACTGCATGAAAAATTGTATAAGTAGTATGCTAGATAACTGATACAAAAATGAAGAACTGCATGAAAAATTGTATAAGTAGTATGCTAGATAACAGATGCCAAAATTAAGAACTGCATGAAAAAATGTATAAGTAATATGCTAGATAACTGATGCAAAAATTAAGAACTGCATGAAAAATTGTATAAGTAATATGCTAGATAACTGATGCAAAAATGAAGAACAGCATGAAAAATTGTATAAGTAATATGCTAGATAACTGATGCAAACATTAAAACCTGCCAGAAAAATTGTATAAGTAATATGCTAGATAACTGATGCAAAAATTAAGAACTGCCAGAAAAATTGTATAAGTAAAATGCTAGATCCCCCCCCAAAAAAAACACCCACACACAACCAATATGGAAAGCACATAAACATACTCCCAGTAAATAAAAGGGTATGGGGTAAATTCAAAATAATCAACCGGGGCAACACAGTATTGGTTTCTTTACAGCTCTCAAATCGTTGATCTCATACCCCAGGCATTTGGGGGATCTTACATTTCTTATTATCGTACTGCTTTGAGAAAGAAAATGAAAAACGCCATCCTTTCTTGGGACATGGAGAACTTTTATGTCAATTTTCATTATGATCAGTCCAGTTCTTTGGGTTGTAGAAACAAAAACATTTTATATGTGCAGACAGAAATGCACAAACCCCTGTTCCCGTTGTAAGGCACTCCTCACAGTATTGTGGAACTAGAAGAGAAAGACATACAAGTAAACAAACGAAAAAGTACACACACAACTGCCAATGCAGGGCACACCAGTGCATTTTGTACCTTGAAATGACACCTACAAACACACACAAAACATAGAGATGCTCTGAAGTCGCAGTCACGTTCACCACAGTACACTAATTCACCTCATTCTAGCTCCTTTCAGTTTTCCACAGAGAGCTATTTGTTTCAAGTTATTTGAAGTCGCAGTCACATTCACCACAGTACACTAATTCACCTCATTCTGGCTCCTTTCAGTTTTCCACAGAGAGCTATTTGTTTCAAGTTATTTCTTTTAACAGAGGCAAATATTCTTTTCATTGATTGTGGCATGCCACCATAAAACAATGTAAGCCTAATGGATAAAACACTTTAAATTGCTTTACGCTGGTGACGAGTGTTAACAAAAGGCATGAACTGAAAGGAGCTGAGAAAAGCTACTGTGTTACTGAAATGATCCCATCATGTTTCTTATACTTCCTAGGAAGTCTTGGAGCTTGACTTTTAACTGTTCTGTTGAAGTAGGAGACAGCGTTAATCCAGGAGTTTCACAGTGCCGGCTCTTCCATCCAGTTCCACCATAGCTCCTGGAAACCAAACAGAACAATGGAGCTTAAATTTCATACAGTAAAACGCTAAGTGTGTTTGTGATGTTTAGGGGAAAAACACTAGCAACTGCATAGCTGATCGAACTTCTTCTTCTGTGTCCCCAGCTCAGATAGCCATAATGGGTAAGGTAAGTATGTGTCCAGTTTTCAGTTTTCACTGGTCTCCCCGCTGCGTACAGTCGACACATTCCGATTCCGGAGGAGCTCAAAGGAGAAAAATTATTTGGAAGATTTTATTATTTTAAAAAGCCAGGAGAATGGGCCAACGAGTCAGAAATATAGTAGATGACAGAAAGCAAAGGGAAAAGGCAGAGTCAAAGAGAGTAGCAGATAAGAGGAAGTTATAAGCACAGAACTTCCAGAAGGTGGGGGAATTATTTTTTACAAAAGACCCCCTGGTATCCCCACAGGGAAATAGCTGAGCTAAGAAAGTGGCTTATTGGCAAACTCCCTTAATAATGAAGCAAAGCTTGACCTCCAGTGCATGCTTTTAATTTGAAGATATGCTGTTTGTAATTTGTGCAAGGGCGTAACTTTTTAGTGTTCTCTGCCCTAAAAGGGGAAATGACTAGTTTTCATTCACTACACATGATCATCACTTAAAATTTTGTACAACTGTATATGACATAAATCTGGTGCGTCTCTAGGTGTAATCATAACCAAAGTTTCTTCTTTTCTTAGCAGATTATTTACACACACACACATACACACACACACACACACACACATAGCTACACACACACCTACACACACACTTGCACACCAAGCACATACACACGCACCAAGCACACACACACACTAACACACACACTAACACACACACACACACTCTCTCTCTCTAAAGCACACACACTGCACACACACACACACACACACACACACACACACACACACACACACACACACACACACACATACACAACACAAAAATACACACCCACAAACACATACACACCCACAAAACCCAACACACCATTAGGAACAGTAACAGTGGCATCAGGGATGTTGACGACGCAGGGTATCCCATACTCCCGAGCCACCACGGCCCCATGGGAAATGAGGCCGCCGATCTCGGTGACCAGGCCGGCGATGAGCGGGAAGTAGGGGGACCAGCCCACATCGGTGCAGTTCACCACAAGCACATCACCTGCCTGACCACACACACAACCAAACGGTAATGCAGCGATGGGTCCCTGTGTCCATGTGTCTATGTGTTCCAGTCTCTATGTTTTCCTGTGTCTACCGTAATTTTCGGACTATAAGGCGATACTTTTTTCTCCAATTTCAACCTATGCGCCTAATAAACGAGGGCGCCCTATTAGTGAACACAATCGTGAGAAGAGAGGCAACGATAGCCGTGCTCAGTATAGTCTACTGTGAGTCACAACATTGAAAGTAGTAACGAGTCGCCGATACGACGAATACTCACGTTAAAATGCTTTAAAATCCTTATTATCGTCCAAGATACTGTCCATTGAATGTAAAAAGCATCATTGTAGAGCTTAAGATGCCATAATTCTACCAGTTTTCGCGAAGAAAAGTCCAAACACAACAACCGGAAGTCGCAAAAACGGAAGTTCGATTATTTGAGAAGGGAGCCAACTCTCGTTTATGACAGCAGTAATGGCAGTCGGTAAGCGTTTACAGGATGTGTACACGCTTCAAACTTCGACTTTCTTTTGCGAGGTGTGTATATCGCCTTATAAACGAGGGCTTTTACTTTAATTTTTTCAGATTTTTCTTGAAAATTGCCCTATTCGCCTTATACACAGTATACACAGTCTCTACGTGTTCGTGTGTTTACCCGTTCCCGTATTAAATGTGTCCCTGTCTCTATGTGTCACTAATTTCATCTCCATCATCTCCGTGTCCTTGTGTCTATGTGTCACTAATTTCATCTCTATCATCTCTGTGTCTATGTGTCCCTGTCTCTATGTGTCACTTATTTCATCTCTATCATCTCCATGTGTAACTAATTTAATCTCTATCATATCCGTGTCAATGTGTCCCTGTCTCTATGTGTCACTTATTTCATCTCTATCATCTCCATGTCCATGTGTCACTAATTTCATCTCTATCATCTCCGTGTCTATGTGTCACTAATTTAATCTCCATCATCTCTGTATCTATGTGTCACTAATTTAATCTCCATCATCTCAGTGTCTATGTGTCACTAATTTCATCTCTATCATCTCTGTGTCTATGTGTCCCTATGTCAATATATATGTTCCACTCGATGTGTCTCTGTGTTCCAGTCTCTATGTGTCACTAATTTCATCTCTATCATCTCCGTGTCTATGCGTCCCTGTGTCTATGTGTCCCCATGTCAATATGTTCCACTCTCTATGTGTCACTGTGTGTATGTGTCCCTGTCTCTATGTGTCACTAATTTAATCT
This sequence comes from Phymorhynchus buccinoides, assembly GCA_017654935.2. Taxonomy (NCBI): domain Eukaryota; kingdom Metazoa; phylum Mollusca; class Gastropoda; order Neogastropoda; family Raphitomidae; genus Phymorhynchus; species Phymorhynchus buccinoides. Next base: position 22,063,919 of record CM065699.1, read on the forward strand.
CTATCATCTCCGTGTTTGTGCAGGATGAAGTAGAGGGACCAGCCCACATCGATGCAGTTCACCACCAGCACATCTCCTGCCTGTTCATCACACAACAAAACAATAACTCTCTTCCACCCAAACCCACCCCCTCCTCACCCTCTCTTACAAGGCAACAAAGCGTGTGTTCATATCAGAACCAGACCTAAAGGCAAGAAAGAGAAGAGAAAGAGAGCGGAGCTTCAATGACAGGGGGAACAGGTGGGTTTTGAGGTTAGATTTGAGAGCAGAGAGGGTTGGTCGCCGACGGAGGGAAAGAGGAAGTTTGTTCTAGGAGGCCGGTCCTGAGACAGCAAAAGAGCGCCCACCAACAGTTGAAAGCTTATACCTAGGGATCTGGAGAGAAAGAGGGTCAGAAAGTGAATGTAAAGTGCGAGCTGGCATATAGATGGAAACATTGTGGCAGAGGTAAGGTGGAGCAGCTTTATGGATAGATTTATAGCGAAGGGTGTTTAGTTTATACTCAATTCTGTCTGCGACAGGTAGCCAGTGCAAAGAACGGAGAAGAGGGCTAACATGATCAAACCTTTTCTTCCTAAGAACAAGACGAGCAGGTGTGTTTTGAATATGCTGGAGACAAGATAGAGAAGAGACTGATAAGCCAGAATGGAGAGCATTACAGTAGTCAAGATGAGATAGGATGATGGAAGTAACACTTTCATGGGTGCATGCAGTGACTCAAACTTTAACCTGAACTTTCGCACCGAAACCCGATGTACAAACATATTGAAAAACCTTTTCTTCAGACAGTCAGCTGCCTGAACCTGCATCAAATTGCCTGAATTCAGGCTTCAGGCACACCCACATGCACCCCTGCAATTTGTTGTTGTTGTTGTGTCTAACGAGCTCCATTACGAGCTGTTATTACTGACCTGTATGGTGTGTGCATCGGTCAGACTGAGCACGATCCTCGCTGGTCCACTGACCACTCCCTGACTGACCGGCATACCTTTAAGATCAGAACAGAGGGACTTGAGTGTTGTTTGTCAACAGTACTTTTGGATGCACTGTACCCCCATGGTCTATCAAAGAACCCCACAGTTTTGTTAACATATTATGTTCATAGAATTAATACAACCTTTAACCCTTTCACCGCCAACGTCGCATTTTTGCACCACAATGGTTTAACACCTATGTCACTAAAAAGCATCAAATCAGGGCCTGTTATCTGAAGACCCTGTTTTCTTAATTTTGGGAGGTAAGGATAGGCCTAATGTTGTACACGTCACAGAGGAATTCGCAATATTGCAGATTGTTTTTCTTCTCTACCCATGTTAAGCTTAATGGTATTTATTGGCTGAAAAATGGCTGGCGGTGAAAGGGTTAAAATAAACACCGTATTTTACGGACTATAAGGTGCACCTGATTATAAGGCGCACCCCCCCTCCCAAATTTTACAACAAATTCAGATTTTGTTATTATAGTTTCTTACTATATTGCAGTCACATTATAAGGCGCAGGGGTCTCAGTCTAGGAAAAACGTATCGCCTTATAGTCCGTACATACGGTAAGTATTTGGATATAAAAGCTCAAAACATAAAGCGTTTAGATTTGTTTTCTTAAAAGTACATTTATGAAGGAAATAATCATACTGATAAAGTTGTCTTCATCAGAAAATATGTTCAGCTGCTTTTTCAGATTTTCAGCTGCCTTTTCACATTTTCTTTCTCTTTTGATTTAGGTAAGGTCTTAAATAACCATCTCTTATAATCAGGCAGAGTGCTCTCTGGGCACGGTTTCAAGATTATGGCAGTGTAATGAATCAAAACATACACTTTGGAAAACTGACAAAA
>CM065699.1:22075750-22130750 GCA_017654935.2 Phymorhynchus buccinoides
CCTCCCACATAAGACCTACTTCTCTAAGACATTGCCCTTCTTTGTAAGTATTAAAATTACCTCCATTATAAGACCCCTCCCTTATAAGACCTCATTTGGGATGATTTTTGAAGGTCTTATAAGGGAGGTTCCACTGTACAATCAATACGCACAATATATGTACTGCTGCTACTGGCTGGTTCTTCCGATCAGTGGGATCAATGCACTATACCCCACATTTAGAAAACTGGTTAAAACAACAAGCTTTTCTGTCGCCCAACACAAGGCACAGCCGAATGAACTCTGAGAAAGAGCAAGACGGGGAGCCATGAACTGTTCGGTCTGCTTGCAGGCCTACTACCAGTAGGGAACCATAAAAACACATCAGCAATGAAGAACTTACAACCATTTCAAGCCTACAAAATACTCAGCCAAGTTCATCTTTTCGTATCTTTTATACAATCTTAAAACAACAAATGATTATTTAATATTTAATACCTATCTGAACTTATAAAATAAATACCCAACCAATTGCAAATTACTCTCTTCATATTCTGTCAATATCATTGTAAACAACAAATGCTTTTCTATTATCTAATATATTTCTCAAATCCTATCTCATCATGTGCTGCAGATCTTCATCTTTGAACCCCTATATATGTCAATAATTGCCGATAAACGGCAGGTGGACATTACTAGAAGAAGACCACCGAATTAAGGGCTGACTAGCCAGGAAAGACAGAGAGGGAGAGAGAGAGAGAGAATCCATGCATAGGGCATTGTAAAGGACAAGAACTGAGTGAAAAAAATCGAAAACAAAATTCCCCAAACAGAGTTTCCAACTAAAGGAAGTATACAGTTCTGATCTCCGGCTTATTACAAAAATATTTTCTGTCAATGATAAACATGGATATGAGGTTTCAAATGTCGCAGTACCTGGTGTGAAAGGGAAGCGGAGTTTTGAGCTCTGAAACCAACTGCTCTGCAGTCTTGGTGTTTCTGACCAGTTTTTCATAAGACCCTGTCTGCAAGATAGTCTGCGACACAAATTGAGTTCACAATGATAAAAAAAATTTAGACTTGAAAGCTTAAGGCCGTGTACACACATAAGCGGATATTCCATGCGGAACCTCATGCACAATCCATAAATAAGTGAAAACAAAGAAGGAAAAGATTTGCGCACGTGTCCAAATTTCCCCTATATGCGCAAACTTTTATCCTTCTTTCATCCACTTACTTAGGGTTTTCCATACAGAACTTACGCGTCTAATGTGAACCCGGCTTAACTGTCTAAAACTTTGCTACCTCTTCCACGCGTCAGCTTACCAAGCAGTCTATAATATTTAAATCCAAATTGTATCACTTCTTATATAATAAGTTATCACAAATCTAGCAGATTGTTTGCTCTTCTGAATGACAATCAACCATGTTGATGTTTATGTCAACCACATGTGCATGGGTGCTACTCTTTCATTTTTACACTGATTTCAGTATTGTATTTAATTTTACCAGAAACTGAACTTCAGTTTTTTTAAATTTCTCAAAGCAAAACAATAATTGACCACAAGTGATTTGGGGCATTTTGAACTTGGTTGTTCTATCTTGGAAGTTTACAAAGGCAATAAAATAATTTCACAAGGCTTATCAAACTACTGTCTCTGTCTATCATTTTAACTGTCTGTCTGTCTCATTATCTCTCTCTTAACCCCCCCCTGAATCGTCCGACGGGGCTCTGCCCCTGTACCCTGCCAGGGCCATGGGTCCCTGGACCCCTGCCTTTCATTTTTTTTCATTTTGGGGAGTTGCACCCATGTATGTGTGTGGTGCACAAAATCTTGCTTTGTTGCTTCTAGAACGGAATGACAAGTGGTAAGACCACATGGTCTTGAAAAAAAATCAGATTTTCTGAATGAACATTTCAGCTACTGTAACCAAAGTATACACATTTTGCATGTTGAGAAAAAGGCATTACTTCAGGGGCAGAATATGACAAATATGAATTATTTCACAGAGCTATAAGATTAAGAAACATTTAGAAAATGTAAGTTTATGTGTGCACGAAAACACACGCCCCTGTGCATCATGCATTTCACAGTAATCACACACATCATTTTCTAGAAAGTAAAATACATCCATTCATGCGCACAAGGGTGCACACATGCATGCACATGCACTCAGGAACACATACGCGCGCACACAACTAGACACACATTCGCACACACACAGTGCACAATACCTTGAGGACACTGATCAGTTTGGATGGATCTAGATGCCAGGACTTCTCACGCATTTCCGCCTAAAAATTACACACAGAGAGTGACTTTATATTATACTTCTTTGCAGCTTACTTTCACAATATACCCACACAAAGGACCTAACGTGACATTTTCAAGTACAATTGTTAAACAAATATCCAAGGACAACACTGTACCCAAGTGTAGAAAGGTGTCATTAGAATGGTGTCAATACTTTGAGGAAACCACCCTATCTACATGGCTCTGAAATATCATACATACTTTTTTTTTTAAAGTTAACTATTAACCCTTTCAACGCCAGCCATTTTTCAGCCAAAACTTTCCATTAAACGTATCTGGGTATAAAAAATATTTCATCTGCAATATTGGGGATTCCTCTGTGACATGCATGAAATAGGGTCTATCCTTACCTCCCAAAATTAAGAAAATAAGGTCTTTGGATAACAGACCCTCATTTGATGCCTTTTAGTGACATGGGTGTCAAATCATTGTGGTGCCAAGAGGCGACAGTGGTGATGAAAGGGTTAAAATGCTTGCTTGCCACCCTCCCCTCCCCCACTTTCTTCCCCTTCCCCGCTTTCCATACACACATAACTCGACAGCTGCCAAGAAGAACAAACTTTCAATGCCAGATGAAAAGAAAAAACCCCAATACCAACCATTTTGCAGTGTACTTTTCAAGACCTAGTTACCCTGTAAGATTGCCTCAAGCTATCCAACCTTTTTAGTTGGAAGAAAATTCAGTTGTGTCTATTCAACAACTTGTGGCCATGTGCCATCTTCACTATCAGCAAGCATTGGCTGTATTCCCCACAACTGTCTGAGTGAGTTGAAAGTAAATGGTGCAGCAGGCAATTCCTTCCGACCTGGTTGGAAGGGTTTCATCCGACCAAAATTTGCATTTGTGATTTCTACTCACCCAGTCAAAAGGAAGGAAAAGGTGAAAAGATCACAACCATTTTCATCTGACTTGGTTGGATAGTGTGAGGTGGCTTTTACACAAACTATAAGTAGTCTGGACAGCTGACTTAGGTACTCTTTGTGTCAAATTCATATTCATTCAAACCGTCAAGCAAGGTTCACCGAAAACATGTAGCCAGTCAATAACTTGAGAGCATAAATGATCAATTCTGAAGTGCAGCAGAGGTCGAATAATGTAGAATGCTACTCAAAATGTCTAGGATAACCAGGTCTGCTTTTTGGAGAAACGCCAACATTCATCCTTCTGTAGTTTTCTTTCCTCTTTCTGTTTGTTTCTCTCTCCCTCTCTCTCTCTCTCTGTAGGGCAATGCCTTTTCAGGGAAAAAACATTGTAACATTGTAACATTGAGATAATTCATAGACAAAAAGAACTTCATGAATGTTCCTCCAAATTTACGACCAATACATTATTTCCCCTTACAGGGATAAATGTGGATGCTGCTGCTATTTTTCTTTGTTTTTGTTTTTCTTTGCAATTGTTTTCTGACCTCTCGGATGCATCGATGACCGTGACGCTGCAAAAACATCTGCATCTTTTTGCGCAAGGCTGGGTGTTTGTCACTTGTCATTAAGCTCAAACATTCCTGTCATACAAACAAAGAAGCAGATTTATATTCAGTTGCATTGAAGAAGGGAAAAAAAGCAGCACCGAATCAAAGTGAAATAAATTCAGCTTAAGTTAACTGACAATGCAAAGTTAATAGATACAACAAGGGCGTCGCCGAGCGGCAGACATATCCGTCACCAGCAATGCCACGCACTTGCGACACCCCGTAGAGTGTCACATCCTGACACAAAATTGGAAGGGATTCTGTCTTCTAGTTCACGAGATACAGCTTGAAGAAGAAACATATAGCGCAAAGAAGGAAATTTTGGTTTTCAAGGTCACACTTCAAGGTCAAGGTCAGCATGGTGATAATTTATGCTCGGATGTTTTCTTCTCTAGGGTATACAGTACCACACACAATCTGAAGCGCTTCTGTCAAGTACCAATGTGGAAAATATGGCTTAAAACCCAATGTGTAGACCCCTACCACTTTCAAGGCCTACGGATCGCCCGGACCGTGACCTTGACCTTGATCGGTATGCAACCATCAGAACGGGCATAAGCCAAAGTACCTTCATGCCAAATTTGAAGACTCTAACACTAACGGTGTGGGAGTTATGGCCCCTGAAAGATTTTCGGTTTTCAAGGTCGTACGCCAAGGTCAAGGTCACGACGGCAATATGGTTTGCGCGGATGCCTTCCTCTCATGGTGACACACCAGCACACACAATTTGACGTGATTCTGTCAACCCGTTCGAAAGATATCCTTGGGACAGACAGAAGGAGAAAAAAATGACCCTCCGATTTTCAGGCTCCAGCGATCTTTTTGACCTTGACCTTGACCTTGATCGGTATGCCATCATCAGAACGGGCATAAGCCAAACCACCTTCATACCAAGTTTCAACATCCTATGTTGATCGGTGCCCGAGATATGACTAAAAATAGATTTTCGGTTTTCAAGGTCGTACATCAAGGTCAAGGTCACGACGGCAAAATGGTTTGCGCCGATCTCTTCCTATTAAGGAGGCACACCTTCACACAAAATTTGTCGCGATTCGGTCAAGCGGTTCGGGAGATATCCTTCGGACAGACACAAAAAAACACACAAAAACCCAAAAACAAACAAACAAAAATACAAACCAGCCCATCGCAATAGTCCGTCTTGGTGACGGACTAATGATACACAAATTATGCACGCATGGAGATTTGAATACATATTCTTGGGGATATTTTTGCAGCTTTCCATTATTGCTCCTAAGCACATTCAAAGAAACTAATACAAATTAATGCATGCCATATAAGAACATTCGCTCATTGTATACACACACAATGAAAGAAATGCACACTTAGGGCTTGTGCACATTTACAAAAACAATTTCCATACAGAAACCCACCTGCAATCCGCAAATAAAGTACTATATTTTACGGACTATAAGGCGATACTTTATTTCTAGACTGAGACCCCTGCGCCTTATAATGTGACTGATAATATAGTAAGAAACAATAATAACAGAATGTGAATTTTGTGTCAAATTTGGGGGGTGCACCTTATAGTCCGTAAAATAGGGTAAAAGAAAAGCAAGAAACAAGCGGATGGGATTCAGTGTGCAATGTACACACTCCATATTTCAACACACTCCATATTTCAACACACTCCATATTTCAACACACTCCATATTTCAACACACTCCATATTTCTTACTTCCAGATTTTTGTTGTTGTTGCAGTTGCAAATTGTGGGCGAGTTTCCGTACAAAATGTTTGTAAATGTGCACACAGCCTTAAAATACATTTACACACACACACACACACACACACACACACACACACACACACACACACACACACACACACACATAAGCCTGTGAATGTTTAGATCCATGCGTATAAGCAAACATTAACACTTTTACACACACACACACATGCACACACACCACAATCATACAACAAAGTAATATTATATTGTCTGAATCACTTTTAGAGGAAGGACGTAAAATCGAAGAACACACACACACACACACACACACACACACACACACACACACACACACACACACACACATACACACACACACACAGAGAGACACACACACACACACACACGACTTCTACCTACCCACGCATGACCATTCTCAAAACACAAAAGTGTATGCACATTTCATGCAGATGCAAACACATGTGTAAACATAATATTGAACACCAAAACATTTGAAGGAAACGAAAATGACTTGCCTCTGAAGAAGAAGAACAAAATACATCTTTCAGTCCATCCTGGATAATTTGCTGTGCAAGATCCTATTAAAAACACACAACAACAACAACAACAACATACAGTATTTATACAGCGCTAAATCTTGATAGAAATCAAATCGAAGCGCACACACGCGTTTAGCATTCATAACGCATTCAAACAAAAATGCTATACAAAGACGAACAAGAAGATAACACACACACACACACACGCTTGAGAATAAGACCTAAGGAAGAGGGAAAGAGAGAATGAGCCCTCTTGTTTCCCAATCACCCCCCTGCTTGTTCCCTTACAGTTACATTCTTTTTCCCTTCTTCACCCCTCCTACCCCCCCCCCCCCCCCCCTACTACCCACCCCCTGCTTTTGGATAACTTTCTCTCCACCCAACAACTGCTCACCCTTGCCCTCACCCCACCCTCCCACTCCTGCCCCATTTTTTTCTCTTTCCAATCACACTTAATTCCTGATATGTGTTCATCCATTCCTCCCCTGAACAATACTCAGTCAGTGAAGACAGACTGCCAACACAGCACTGCAAATTCAGTCTGACGAAGAGCTATGCTCGAAACTGTTACTCAGCAGATTACCTCCTAGGATCCTTCTTCCTCCCACCCAGGTCAGTGTTTACCAATAGGATCCAGCAGTCACCACTTTGTTTCTTCATTGTTGTACCATGGTTCACCCAGTGGGGATACCGGGGGGTCTTTCGTAAAAATAGTTCTTCCACCTTCTGCAAATTCTGTGCTTGTAACTTCCTCTAATCTGCCATTCTCTTTGACTCTGCCTTTTCCCTTTGCTTTCAGTCATCCACTATCTTTCTGACTTATTGGCCCATTCTCCTGCCTTTTTTCAAAAAAATCTTCCAAATAATTTTTCTCCTTTGAGCTCCTCCAAAATCAGAATGTGTCAGCTGTACGCAGCGGGGAGACCAGTGAAAATGGAAAACCGGACACATACATACCTTACCCATTATGGCCATATGCCTGTGAATGCAGAAGAAGAAGAAGAAGAAGAAGTACCATGGCTATTCCATTACTGTTGAAAATAATTTACTGAACATCTCTCACTTTACTGTTGGCCCCTTACAACGGGTTAATGTCAACCAGAGCCAACGCATACAAATATGCGAGTACCGCATTACACAAATGATAAGGCGATACTATGTCTCCACACTAAGGACCCTTGCGCCTTATAATATCACTAATAATGCAGTATGGAAACCACATAGAGAGATATGACCTGGGAACGCAGAAAAAGTGTGTCAATGCACTGGCTACAGAAAACGTCACAGCGTTGTTTCTTGATATACATTTCTGTAAACCCTGTATCTTGTAACCTATCTTTTATGTCACAGGTTCAAGATGCATTGGTGTAAAGTGGCACAGTGGTAGCACGTTCGTCATGTCTTCTAAACCCGAGTTTTGAACCTGGGTACAGGGATTTTTTCCTCTCACTTTGCACTAGGACCCTTGCGCCTTATAATATCACTAATAATGCGGTAGCGAAACTACATCAAAACCCGAGCCTTGTGTAAAGATTTGCTCAAGAGGGGTTGCGCCTAGTGAGGTGCGCCGCATAATAAAAACAACAACAGTAAAACAAAAACTACACAAAAGCAGAGAGCATTTCCTTGAAATATCCCCCTCACCTGCATGGCACTGGGTACTTCGGCACTTTCCACGTCACTACACCAGGACAACAGCAGAGCATGTCGAGAAATGATCCACTGTGCAATGCATACAATTCAATTGTGTCAATGCACTGGCTACAGAAAACATCACAGCATTTTGTTTCTTGATATACATAGCCAAATGTCTGCAAACCCTGTCGCTGTAACCTATCTTTTATGTCACATTAAAGTAAGATAAAACACATGGTGTAGACATGGCACATAGTTATCACGTTCACCACGTGTCGCAGTACACACACAGTTCGAACCTGGGTACACTGGCATACAATGATCTCACTTTAGAGGCTGAAAGTAACCCTTCACGCCTTATAATATCACAGTAATAATGCGGTAACAGCGAAACTACATCAAAATCACTGAGCCTTGTGTAAAGATTTGCTCAAGAGGGGTTGCGCCTAGTGAGGTGCGCCGCATAATAAAAACAACAACAGTAAAACAAAAACTACACAAAAGCAGAGAGCATTTCCTTGAAATATCCCCCTCACCTGCATGGCACTGGGCACTTCGGCACTTCCTCTAATCATGACACTGTGACAAGAGCAGAGCTATGTCTTGCCAAAATGATCCACTTTCTGCACTCTGCACCCATTCTCCTTTTTTTCAATTCAATTCAATTATTTTTTTTCTATTGCTCTCCAAAAAGTGAAATGTGTCGGCTTTGCAGGCAGGCACCATAAAACTGAAAACGGACAAAATAAGACATTGTGGCCTTATGGGCCTAACAGAAGAAGACAATTTGTCAAAGTTTCCTAAAAGTCATCATCATCATTGGACTTGCTGGTCTCAACATTATCATCTTGAATCATCACCCGGGTGTAGCTGCACATCATGTTATCATTCATCAACAAAATAGTCGGCGTATAAGCAACGCCACTAATCATCATCCAGAAGAAACAAACAGCATGCAAACAAAAAAAACAAACAAAAGCACTATTTCGTTGACTTATAAACCATAGTTTGATCTTCAGGAGAACTGAACAGGACCCTGACTTGGAGCTGCGCAATGGTCCAGAACCAGCCCTGGAACAACACAACATCAAACATCCAGTATCGTTGTTGATGATCTTCAGGAGAATGAACTCCAGGACCCTGACTTTAGCTGCTGCAAAGTCCAGAACCAGCCCTGGAACAACACAAATAACATCACATATCCAGTATAATGTTAATGATCTACCACAGAAGTCAACACAACATCAAACAACCAGTATCGTTGTTGATGCACTTCAGGAGAACCCAACTCCAGTACCCTACTTGGAGCTGTTGGCAATGGTCCAGAACCAGCCCTGGAACAACACATCATCATCAAACATCCAGTATCGCTGTTGATGATCTTCAGGAGAACCGAACTCCAGGACCCTGACCGGGGAGCTGTTGGCAATGGTCCAAACCAGCCCTGGAACAACACAACATAACATCAAATATCCAGTATCATTGTTAATGATCTTCAGGAGAAGTCAACACAACATCAAACATCCAGTATCGTTGTTGATGATCTTCAGGAGAACCCAACTCCAGTACCCTGACTTGGAGCTGTTGGCCAATAGTTCTGAACCTGCCCTGGAACAACACAACATAACATCAAACATCCAGTATCGCTGTTGATGATCCTCAGGAGAATCAGAACTCCAGGACCCTGACTTGGAGCTGTTGGCACCAGTGAACCAGCCCTGGAACAAACAACATAACATCAAACATCCACCCGTTGTTGATGATCTTCAGGAGCTCGGGTACCCTGAACTTGAAGAAGTTGGCATCAGAACCAGCCCTGGAACAACACAACATAACATCATCATCCAGTATCTTGTTGATGATCTTCAGGATTATCAATCTCCATCATCATGATCTTGGAGCTGTTGGCAATCATTCTGAACCAGCCCTGGAACAACACAACATAACATCAAACATCCAGTATCGTAATTGATGATCTTCAGGATTACCGAAATCCATCACCCTGACTTGGAATGTTGGCAATGGTCCAGAACCAAACATGGAACAACACAACATAAAGTCAAATATCCAGTATCATTTCAAATGATCTTCGTTGTCAACACAACATCAAACATCCAGTATCGTTGTTGATGATCTTCAGGAGAACCGAACTCCAGGACCCTGACTTGGAGCTGTTGGTAATAGTCCAGAACCAGCCCTGGAACAACACAACATAACATCAAACATCCAGTATCGCTGTTGATGATCTTCAGGAGAGAAGTCAACATGGCAATGGTCCAGAACCATCAAACAACATCCAAGTATCAGCTGTTGATGATCTTCAGGAGAAGTCAACATAACATCAAACATCCAGTATCGCTGTTGATGATCTTCAGGAGAAGTCAACATAACATCAAACATCCAGTATCGCTGTTGATGATCTTCAGGAGAAGTCAACATAACATCAAACATCCAGTATCGCTGTTGATGATCTTCAGGAGAACTGAACTCCAGGACCCTGACTTGGAGCTGTTTGCAATGGTCCAGAACCAGCCCTGGAACAACACAACATAACATCAAACATCCATAAGTCATAAGTTTCTTTATTGTTCACTGGCATTGTACAACGCACATGGAAACCTGTCTTCCACCGTGTAAAATAAGATGAGATGTATCAAAATAAAAATATGAAACATAAATTTACATTAAAACAAATACGTAACTATCACGCCACACCCAATCATTCATCCGCTCTTCGCTATCTTGCTCACTCATCATGCAACCCACCACCACTTCTGCATTCATTTTTAACCCTTTTTTTTTCTTCTTTCCTTTCCTCCTTTTTTCCTTGTTCTTTTTCTCATTTTTTTCCTTTTTCTTTTTTTCTTTTTTTTCTCTTTTTGTCCCCCCCCCTGTTATTTTGTAGGTAGGCTTTTTCCCCGCTCTCTTTCATCCTATTGTTTGTGTGGCTGACTAAGATGGACATTTCCAAGAGCCGTAAGTGTTGTTGTCACCTTACCATTCAACTTTGCCAGACTACTTACCATACCATTTGGCCTACAAGATGTAGCTCCAACTCATCAAGGCTTTTGCTATACAAGTGCTTTAACTCATTCGCATCGCAACGATTTTGAATTATTAAAAAAACTCACAAATCACTCCAGCCATACACACAAACAAAACATACATAAACAAAAGGAGAAATGAAAGAAGATTACGGGTTTTTACTTCAGGTTTAGACATAGGGAAGTGGTAGATCAGACTTTTTTTTATATATACACTTTATATTGAAAAACTCTCTACAACGATTGGTTTTCCCACAACAAACCACTACAAAAGCAAAGTCAGAGGCAAAATTGTGGTCTAAGGGAGCGAAGCGAGTTTAGAAGTGACCAAGGTATGGTTTGCACACAGATTTACTTCCCTTGAAGCAAGTGCATGAAACTGACAGCTATCTATTAATTCCGGACATATATGACTTGATTGAGTTAAAGGATGAAATATATACTCTGATCTGTGGGACTTTAATAATGCAGCATCTTTTTCCAAAGACTTGTCATGTGTGGTTGTAAATGACTAATGCGTGACTTTCAAAATAGCATATGTGTAATCCGATGGAATCACATGCAAAAATTGGCCAAGTGCCAATGGGGCATTAGCCACGAGTGTTCGTACTCTATACAAGACTACTAAATTGCCCGTGCTTGTTTTGCCAGAGTTTCCGTGACTTCTCTACTTCAATTCTCTAATCTTAACTCAGTGAAATTCAAGGTAGCCAGCACGCGGCAAATGCCCTATTTTTTGGTGTGTGTGTGTGTATGTATGTATGTGTGTGTGTGCGCGTGCGCATGCCTGCGTTCGTGCGTGCGTGCGGGGGGGGGGGGGGGGGTCTGTCTCTGTCTGTGTGTGTGTGTGTGTGTGTGTGTGTGTGTGTGTGTGTGTGTGAACGCGTGTGTGTGTCTGTGTCTGTGTGTATGTGTGTGCGTGCGTGTGTGTGTCTGTCTATGTGCATTACTCTTTTCTTTGGACTGATTTTATGGTGTGTGTGTGTGTCGTGTCGTGTCGTGTCATGTCGTGGTGTGTGTGTGTGTGTGTGTGTGTGTGTGTGTGTGTGTGTGTGTGTGTGTGTGTGTGTGTGTGTGTGTGTGTGTGTGTGTGTGTGTAGCTCCTTTAATTTGAGTAAAGAAAATACACTGCAATCTAAGCTCCATACGTCGAAGTAGTACTGCATGTGTTGGTCGATGTCGGCGTACAGTTGGTGTGCAGTGCGGCAGCCCTCTCCCAGGCTGAACGTCTCCAGGCTTGTTTCCAACTCTTTAGTCTTGTAGTGTCCCTGGTTCAGGAACTGCCAAATCAAAACGAATGCATCTTCACTCATTCGCATCGCAATGATTTTGAATTATTCCACAAAACTCACAAATCACTCCAGCCATACACACAAACGAAACGTGCATAAACAAAATGAGGAACGAAAGAAGATTATGGGGTTTTTACATCAGGTTTAGACATAGGGAAGTGGTAGATCAGACTTTTTTAATATAGACTTTATATAGAAAAAACTCTCAACACCGATTAGTCCCCCCACAACGAACCACTACAAAAACAAAGTCAGAGGCAAGATTGTGCTCTAAGGGAGCAAAGCGAGTTTAGAAGTGACCACGGTATGGTGTGCACACAGATTTACTTCCCTTGAAGCAAATGCATCAAATTGACAGCTATCTATTAATTCCGGACATATATGACTTGAATGAGTTAAGTGTGAAATATTCTGAGAAAACAAGAGTTAACATCTTCTTTCTAATGATATAACAACTATTCTTGTACCTTTTTTCGTGCCAGAGTTATGAGTATTTAAAGTTGGTAAGACGAGTTTTGGCAATTTGGAGAAATCACAGTCTAAAGTCTATCCAAGCTGAACAAAATACATCAATCTGCTCGTCTTAAAGCATTGTGATAATAATAAAGATAATCCTTTATGAATATGAAAAGTGAGAAGCTAAAGATCATGAAAATACCCATTAATCAAAATCAATGCTTAAAAAAATGAGATTTTTGACTTTAAAAACCAGTTCTGAGAAATTAGCCCTAGTACCTTTTGATGCGCCAAGTCACAATTTATCTGCAACCAGGTTATTTTCTAAATGAATAGCTGATGCGCTGAGAGTTGCCAAGCCTTGAATTTTACTTTCCTGTCTCCCCTTCCCTTCACATCGCCAGTCACCTTGATCATTCTGAGGGCGTTCCATGCCCTGGTGACCATCCCTGGAGGAGGTCTGCCTATGCAGACCCTGGTCCACTCACCCTGATCATTGTGAGGGCGTTCCATGCCCTGGTGAGCATCCCTGGAGGAGGTCTGCCCATGTAGTCCCTGGCCCACTCACCCTGATCATTGTGAGGGCGTTCCATGCCCTGGTGAGCATCCCTGGAGGAGGTCTGCCCATGTAGTCCCTGACCTGGGCGATGTCCAGGTCCGGCCTCGTCTCCCCCAGCAGGCTGATCTCGCTGATCTCCTTCTGGGTCAGCGCCACCCTCAGGATCATCAGGCACACATCCTGCCGCCAGAAACCTCACACATTACATAACTACAGAGGGACCTCCCTTATACGACTCCCTATTATACGACCCCCTCTAATATGTGATCCCAAAAACAATTACCGTTTTTTCTCTCTCTTCAAACAATGACTAAAAGATTACTCATTATACGACTCTCTAACCGGACTTACGACCAACCACACTTGGGCTTATGCGACTTTTTTCAAATTACCAACCAACAAACGTTTCGTCAGTTTCGACCATTCACACAAGTCATTTTGAGCGATTTTTCAAATGACATCCACGATCTTCCTGCCGCATGTCCCCCTAAAAAAAGACGTTCGAGCAAGAAACGAAGGGATGAAAGTACAGTTTTGTGGTCGGAAAAAACATAGGAGGTGAAGGAAGAGATTGAGTTTGATAGGTGCAGGAAGGAAGGGGCGACAAAAGTAGGGGTGTCACACGATTTGCAAACTGGTGTGACACCCTATGAGTATTGCCTTTGTTATTTTGCTTAGAGCAGAAATAAATGCACTGGCACACCTACAAAACATAAAGCAAGCCAGTAAAAATGAAGCTATATGTTTTCTTGACTCTCTGGACAACTTCTTTCCAAACAAGCTCAACATATATTGACTCAAGGAAATATGGGAGTAGACATGTGTTAGTGACATTTTTTACGTTTTCAACAATACCTGTTGAATTGGGGGGTTTTTAGCCACATATTCCATAAACAAAATGTTACAAACATATGCTTATATGAAACTAAAATGTCTTGTGGATTTGTTCTGCTATTTTGTTTTAATATCTGATTGTTTTTACATTTTATATAAAAAAAATTGTAAGGTAGGTGTGCGCTTTACATGGAGTTATTTCTCTTTGCTCAGGATTTAGAAGGCTCTTTGCCATATTTGGGTCAAGGGGCATTGGGTTAAGGGGAATTTGTGACAAAATCATTCCGATTTAAATATTTGAACACAGAGACACACACACACTTTCACATAAACACATTAACACACACACACACACACACACACACACACACACACACTCACATACACACACACACTCACACACACACACACATATACTCTCACACACACACTCACACACATAGAGGCTCACTCACTCTCTCACACACACACACACGCACATGCACACACACACACACACACACACACACATATGTCTTTTAAATTCTACCGTGAGACAAATGAAGAGATGGTTGCCACAACTACCAACAGGCTTGGGGAAGTCGACCACTTGAAGCCGAGCTCCCGCTCTTTTGAAGAATCGCTGAGACAGAAAAGTTAGGCATAAAGCGATATTTAGCACACCATAAGGGGCTGCTTCAAACATACAACTTCAGTTGTACAGCTGCCCAACTGTGACGACATCTGATGAAATCCTACTGTCTAGATGAATCTGCTGAAATCCTACTACTGTATTTTTCCGGGCTATACGCTGCTACATTTTTCTTCAACTTTGACCACTGCGGCTAAAACAACGATTGCGGCTAATTTGTGAATATTTCCCTTTCCATATTTCAGGCTGGTCATTAACTCCAGCCTGTGTGTGTTGACATCGTCAATCTCGGTAAAAACGAACCATTCTCATGCCGAAACTGAAGAATTTAATCAGCGATAACACAATCTGACCAATAAATTTCACCACTTTTATGCACGTGTCATCACTGAGCAGTTTATGATCAAAGTTTGAACTGAAACAGTCGTGATCGTATCGATCTTTACGAACTCTGTGCACATGTAAATGCGAAGTCAACTTCCAAGTTGAAACTAGGTGATTGGTCTCAATCCATAAGTTGGAACTCAGTGAATGGTCTCACTTTACAAAAAGAAGTTGAAAAGCAGCTCCTTTCCGTTATCAAATTGATAAATCAGCGTTAGGTGTGCACTGAAACATTTGCTGAATGCAAACAAAATCTGATAAATGAAAGCAGCTGGCACATTAGCGTTTGCCGTGATTTCATATCTGCGGTGTGAGCTGCGCCATTTTGTCAGCCGAGTTGTATGCGCGGTAAAAGATTTGTGTGTGCAAACTGTGACTGAAAATGAACTGCCAGTGCGTTACTTTGTTATGTTTTGTGTTGTGCTGTGTCGTTGTGCAGAATCCAGTATTTAGTAGGTCCGCTATGGCGAAGATTAGGTCTGTACTGTTATGTGTAGTTTGTGTGCGAGTGCAACACGGGCTGTTGAAGTTGCTGTGGCTTTCGATCACGAATTCGTCTGCTCATCTTCTCAGGTTCGTTTTCTTTTTCAGTCTCTTGCAGCCTAGACACTGAATGCGGCTTTATCGTTGTTTTTGGGCAGAATTTTAATAAAACTCAGGGGGTGAGACTTAGACAACGGTATGCTTTGTAGTCCGGAAAATGCGGTAGTTTCAATCACTATATTTGTAGACCCCAAAACACAAATCTGATGAAATACAGCGGAACCTCCCTACTAAGACCTCTATTAAGACTCCCTCCCACTTAAGACCTACTTCTCTAAGACACTACCCTTCTTTGTAAGCATTAACATTTCCTCCCTATTACAACTCCCTCCCACTTAAAGACCCACCACGTCACGTGTCAAAATCATGGTTTTCACATGTTTTCCCTCTTATAGCTGGTAAGAAATCTTATGAAGTCTTCCAAGCATAAGAGGGAATGTGACACGTGACGTGGGGGGTCTTTAAGACCTTATTTTGGATGATTTTCAATAACCTGAGGAGGATATTGATGCCCTCCATCCCAAGACGGGAAAGCCAGCCAGACCCTCCTACCGCTAAATTTAATAACAATAAGTTTAAAATTTCTTCATTAAGTTCAAACAAGTGTAACATTTAAAACTTCATAACCATGCTGGCAAAACACATGCAAAGACATGCACAGAGTTACATACACGGACACAGCCATGAAACACACAGAGAGAGAAAGAGAGAGAGAGAGAGAGAGAGAGAGAGAGAGAGAGAGAGAGAGAGAGAGAGAGAGAGAGAGAGAGAGAGAGAGAGAGAGAGAGAGAGACAGACAGACAGAGAGAAAGAGAGAGGAGTATAATCAGTACCTGCAATGCCATGTTTATGGCTGGGACAAATGTGGACATGGTGAGTGGTGTCACTGCCCCTGGCATCATTTCACTGCACACACACACACACACACACACACACACACACACACACACACATACACACATGCTCATATCACACACACACACACACACACACATACACACACACACACACACACACACACACACACACACACACACACATAGACACATGCTCATATCACACACACACACACACACACACACACACACACACACACACACACACACATATGCCACACACACACACACACACACATGCACATGCTCACACACACACACACACACACACACGCACGCACACGCACGCACACGCACACACACACACACTCATATTCCACACACACACACACACATATGCTCATATCACACACACACACACACATACACATACACATAGACACATGCTCATGTCACACACACACACACACACACACACACACACACACACACACACACACACACACACACACAACAACAACAACAACAACAACAACATACAGTATTTATACGGCGCTGAATCTTGATAGAAATCAAATCAAAGCGCACACACACGTAAGCATTCAAAGCGCATTCAAACAAAAACACAATACAAAGCGAACACACACGGATAACATAAATGGAATATAGCAGAAACAGACCTAATGGCAAGAGAGAGAAGATAAAGAGAGAGGAGCTTCAATGACGGGGGAACAGGTGGGTTTTGAGGTTAGCTTTAAAAGCAGAGAGAGTCGGTCGCTGACGGAGGGAGAGAGGAAGTTTGTTCCAGGAGGTCGGTCCTGAGACAGCAAAAGAGCGCCGACAAACAGTTGAAAGCTTATACCTAGGGATCTGGAGAGAAAGAGGGTCAGAAACTGAACGTAAAGTGTGAGCTGATACACACACACACACATGCTCATATCACACACACTCATATGCCACGCACACACATACACATGCTCATATCACACACGCACACACACATAGACACATGCTCATATCACACAAATACACACACACTCATATACCAAACTGAGTGCCAATGTTTGGGGTGCGACTCAAAACAGGATCCACCTTGTAGTCCGTAATGCATAGTATCTTCTGGCTTTGACCTAAGAATGATAGTACCTTCTGGCTTTGACCTGAGAAGAATGATAGTACCTTCTGGCTTTGACCTGAGAAGAATGATACCACCTTCTGGCTTGTAACCCTAACAAGAAGGAAGGTGTCAAAGTGGTTCACAAGTTTGCCTGCCAATTTCTATGCGTGAGTGGCCCAGGTTCGAATCTGGGGGCCTCGCATGCTTTCTTTCTAGTTCAACGGGGAGACACCCCATCTATTTCCCACTGCAAGGAAGGTAAAACGAGTGCAGGGGGGTAAGAAACAATGACGGAGGGTACAAAACAACAAAATGGACGCCACAAACCCGACATTTCCCGTGGTGAGCCACTCGTTGCCTACAGCCAGGGGACTGTCAAACTCGTGAATCAGTTCCTCCTCGCTCTCTTGTTCTGCCGTTGTCACTGGCCGAGCCTGCATGTCACGCAAAGAAAGAAAAATACATTGTAAATGCTGCATGCACAGCACAAAACAACCATTGAATTCCCAGCACAAACAACAGAAAACAATTGGAATATCATTGCATAGACAACACTAAACAGCAAATGAAATCAGACAACACTAAACAACCAAACTCATTACAGACAACAACACTAAACAACCAAACTCATTGCACAGACAACAACACTAAACAACCAAACTCATTGCACAGACAACATAAAACAACAAATTAAATCATTGCACAGACAACATAAAACGACAAATGAAATCAATGCAGACAACATAAACTAACAAATTAAATCATTGCACAGACAACACAAAACAACAACAAACAAGAGGCAAAGCCTGCAAGGCTCACGTCTGATTTTTATTACTATAGCAGGCATGGGAATTCCCATGACAAATATAGAGAGAATACTGTTATGTAGACACTTGTGCATCTGAAAACAGAATTATTTTTAATTTTACTGTGTAAATTAAAATTATTTCTATGCACCCCTACCCCTTTCTTTAAAATTTAATTATATGTATGCGCATGTAACAGTGGAGCCCTATTTTTATTTTTGGCAAACAAGTAAAATTGAAAAGCATATTGACCAAGCTTTCA
Source organism: Phymorhynchus buccinoides (assembly GCA_017654935.2). Taxonomy (NCBI): domain Eukaryota; kingdom Metazoa; phylum Mollusca; class Gastropoda; order Neogastropoda; family Raphitomidae; genus Phymorhynchus; species Phymorhynchus buccinoides. The sequence goes on from CM065699.1 coordinate 22,094,169, forward strand.
GAAAAAACATAGTGACCAATCTCCCCCCGCCGGGGTAAGGGGGGTCTACGGACACCTGTAGTAGGCCTAGTCTTTGCCTGTGGGTCTAAGCCTCTTACTCTTAGAAAATTAATAATTGAAGTTGCGTGATCTGTTACTGTTTTAAACTGATCGTTCATGCGATGAAAACTTGTTCCACATCATCTGCATTTCTGTAAGATATTTTATATTAGTCCTAATATTTTATTTTCGTTTCGTTAATTCTCCCCCCCCCCCCCTCTGCCACAAAGCAAAGGTCAAGGTCACAGCCAGCAAGCTCATCCATGTTTATCTTCCCCTGTACAGTCTTTGCTCATGGTGATCAATCGTCTAGGACTAACAAAGGATTAGTACGTCGAAGGCAGTGAAATCGACGAACCCTGGATTTTCCGTATATTTTTTTTCAAGACTGAAATGAATGTGGGCTAAATGTTAAGTACGTCGTCTTGATTATGAGGTAAGGCATGGACTCTAGGCCTAGGCCTTGTTGCCGGAAGTGCAGTAGGCTAAGTTATGCGCAGAGATGATGGGCAAATGAACACGAACAACCGTTACTCAAAGGCGCAAATAAAAGCTAAACAACCGGGCCGTCAACGCACACACTCGGTACATCCATTTGTTACAGAAAATATAAGTTGACGACGTTAAAATGTACCTATTTGTACACACCTGAAGTCTTGTGTTTCTTTTTAAAGAGCGTTTTTGTATATCTAATGGAGAGTCTTCTTTCCAGTATGTATCTCCTACTCGGTACAACACAACAGTAATCTCTGCAACAAATGATTTTCTTTCTTTTGTTCCTTATCGATGTATCTGACTGCTTTGATCGTCATGACTTGAAGGCTCACGTCAAAATCAAGTATCCTGCTAACTTTAACCCTCTATCATCTTATGTTTTTTTGAGAAAATGACAACGTTAAAGTTTCAGTGGAGAGTGAGAGTCTTCTTTAGTTTGAAGAGTGTGACAGTCAAGGTTCAAGGTTGCACAACCTTATCTTTATTTTGTTCTTTATCAATGTATCTGACTGCTTTGATCGTCGTGACTTGAAGGCTCACGTCAAAATCAAGTATCCTGCTAACTTTAACCCTCTAATGCCTTATATGTTTAGAGAAAATGACAACGTTAAGGTTTGAGTTAAGGTTAAAGGTCGGGACAACGGACGCAACACACACACACACACACACATACACACAACCGAACATGTACGATACTATAGACTCACTTTGTTTCAAAAAACGACGTGAGCCAAAAATCATTGCAGAGACAAGACAAAACGACAGACAACACAAAACAACGAATAAAATCATTGTAGAGACAAGACAAAAATGGAACTGGAATCATGACACAGGCAACACTAAACAACAGTAGCATCTCCTTCTTTCTTCTTTCTCTGCATTCCCAGGCCATGGCCATAATAAAGGCTGAATGCAGCGGGGAGACCAGTCAAAGCTGAACACCAGACACATACCGGTACATACCCAGTACTTCAGCCTTTACTATGGCCATATTCCGATTTCAGAGGAGCTCAAAGGAGAAAATTACATGGAAGATCTTTTTTATTTTGGGGGGAGGGGTTAAAAAAGGCAGGAGAATGAGCCAATAAGGCAGGAAAAAACCTAGATGACAGCAAGAAAAGAAAAAGGCAGAGTCAAAAAGAGTGATAGATTAGAGGAAGTTGCTAGCACATAACTTCCAGAAGGTGGGGGAAGTATTTGCACTGAAAGATCCCCCAGCATCTCAACGGGGGGAAACATCAGCATCACATTCAAAGAAGAACCTCACCTGAAGCAGGTAGATCGTCCCCTTGGCGTATGCCCATTCAATGTCTCTGGGTGACCCAAAGTACTTCTCTGTCTGCACACATTCACGTTCATTAACCCCTTCTGTGCCGGCCGTTAGATAAGTCTGTGTTGCCTGTTAGCTGGTGTGATTTTTTAAATCGGCCAAATTATGAATGACCGATGACGTATATATTTGTACTGAAGCATTATAGGGAAAATCTATATGTCGTGGGCACTGAAGATGTTAAAATCAGCCCCACAAACAAAGAGAGAAAAAAACCATCATGACGATGATTAGTCTCCATTAAGATAAAAAAAAGCATGTAACCGAATTAAACATGGAGAGTTTTTCCAGTTTACTACAGTGGAACCTCCCTATTAAGACCTTGAAAAATTGGTGTAAAATGTTCGGGTCACATCTTAGAGGGAGCCTGATAGGGAAGGTCTTAACGGGGAGGTTCCACTGTACATGAAGAGTAGATAAATGGATCACAAGTGTTCTAGAGAAAGAGATAAAGCTGAAGATGAAAAACAAAACATAACTATCAACAAATTTGTGTTCACAAATGCATGCCTTGCTCTTTGGTTTCAACTTGGTTGCATCCTTTACGCATTGCACTGTAGAAGGGAAGTATTGGTTTTTTATCTTGTTGATTTTTCGCTCCTTTTGTTGCCTGCTTTTTGCTCCTTTTGCTACATTTGCTGTTTGCTTGTTTGTTTGTGTTGACAAAGGCGCATTCACCAAAATATCCAGTAGTTTTGCTTTGTCTCTTGTGAATAAAATAACGTCACCTTACACTTGTCGTATAGTTGTTTGTTTGTTGTATAACTATCAACAAATGAAACTTCAAAGTAAAAAAAAAAGCATGATTACACAGAAAAACAATTACTATGAGAAATCCTAACAAAGATATAAAAAAAAAACCACATACCTAACATGATGAAGCTGATAATAACTATTCAAATGAAAACAATGAAAATGACAGACAAATATGATACAATACTGTATTTTACGGACTATAAGGCGATACGTTTTTCCCCAGACTGAGAACCCTGCGCCTTGAAATGTGACTGATAATATAGTAAGAAAATAGAGTAACAAAATCTGAATTTTGTGCTAAATGTTTTTGGGGAGCCTTATAATCAGGTGCGCCAGGTGCGTAAAATATGTTAATCATTGTTACAGACCCCCAACACACACACGCACATGCATGCATGTACACACTGTGATACACACACACACACACACACACACACACACACACACACACACACACAGAGGATGGAAAAAAAGCTTTGTCAGCTTATTCTTTAACCCTCAATAAAGATGATTTTGACTTGACTTGACTTGACTTTACACACACACACACCAGTCATTCTTAACACAAATCAGGCAACAAAAGAAAACAGGATTAAAACAACATCTAAACACTACTCTGCAAATCAAACCAACCTGCACTCCCATCTTGGCAAGGGACAGAATCGCTTCGTCCGTCAGACAACTCCGCTCACTGTCCCCCGCCGACAGTTGCACCTCAGTTATCCCCCCTCCATCTGCACAAATTGTGCAAATGTCTTCGTGGGCATAACTCATCCAACCATTCCCAATCCCAGAGTCAAGTCAAATTTATAGTATGTAACAAAGTTCTACAACATTATACAGTAAATCACATATGCAAGACAGTAAGAGATCTGAATCATGCGAATGAGGAGAAAATCATTTTAAAAAAAGAATAACAATAGAGAATGAAATATTCCCAATTTACGGATACAATTCAAACAATGAATATTTGCACTCAACTCTCTGGTTCAAACAATTCAATAGATGACTATGACAGATCTGGAAGGACGCAAAATCTCTTTGCCTGACAATCTTCTTCTTCTTCTTTGTCGATCCGTCAGTTTCCTGTCATATGAGCGCAGGTGCGTCATGCCACTGTTATGTGCCTAACTAAGAAATAGTTAGGCCCAGCAAGATGTCCGTCTTTGGCTGGAGAAAATATTTGAAAGAGTTTCTGAAACAAAAGTCAGGAGAATGGACCAGTAAGAGCCTCTGTTTCTGTTTCTGTCTGGATACGTCGCAGACGCCACTTCTGACGATAAACCGTGACGGAACTTGGAGGGCGCATGAACCTAATAGAAAACATAGAAGGAGAAAGACCTACTGCTTACCCTGGGTTAAGACCATTAACCCAGTTCATCCGGAAGGGCCCAGGCCCCACTTCCAGAAGCAAGCAAAAAAAAAAAAAAAAGTCCTAGTAGGCTAGTGGTCAGTAGTTGCAGGCACAGATGGTGATCAGCCCTTAATTTTATGAAGTTCTACTAATACTATAGCTTAAGTGGGAAACTAAACGTTGTTACTCTCTAAATTCAGTAAACCGATTTACTTAATTTAGAAAGTAATAACGTTTAGTTTCCCACTTAAGCTTTAGTAGAACTTCATAAAATTAAGCACTGGTCAGCGCTGATGAAAATGCGCTGACAGAGCCTGCGGTGACAGAGCTTGTATTCATTACATCTGCAATCCTCAGGTTCCATACGGAATCCCCATACACTTATATAAGAAATAAGCGGACGGCATTGCGCATGAGTTTCCGCGCGTAATGCACACAATCCTTCACATTTCTTACTTCCAGATTTATTATTTTGGCAGATTGCGCATGAGTTTCCGCGCGTAATGCACACACTCCTTCACATTTCTTACTTCCAGATTTATTATTTTGGCAGATCGCGCATGAGTTTCCGCGCGTAATGCACACACTCCTTCACATTTCTTACTTCCAGATTTATTATTTTGGCAGATTGCGCATGAGTTTCCGCGCGTAATGCACACACTCCTTCACATTTCTTACTTCCAGCTTTATTATTTTGGCACATTGCGCACGAGTTTCTGCGCGTAATGCACACACTCCTTCACATTTCTTACTTCCAGATTTATTATTTTGGCAGATTGTGCATGAGTTTCCGCGCGTAATGCACACACTCCTTCACATTTCTTACTTCCAGATTTATTATTTTGGCAGATTGTGCATGAGTTTCCGCGCGTAATGCACACACTCCTTCACATTTCTTACTTCCAGATTTATTATTTTGGCAGATTGTGCATGAGCTTCCGCGCGTAATGCACACACCCCTTCACATTTATTACTTCCAGATTTATTATTTTGGCACATTGCGCATGAGTTTCCGCGCGTAATGCACACACTCCTTCACATTTCTTACTTCCAGATTTATTATTTTGGCAGATCGCGCTTGGGTTTCCGCACGGAACTTCCACGTATGTGTGTGCATGCCCTAAGGCAGAAAGATAGTAGATGACAGTAAGCAAAGGGAAATGGCAGAGTCAAAGATAGGTATTAGGTATTAGGTACTTTATAGTCACAGAGGGGTCTCTGTGAAATTCGGGTTGCTCCCACCTGGAGAGCGCATTGCAGCCAGAGGGTATGGGTATGGCAATACCCCCATTATTTTTTTGGGGGGTGGGCATTTTATGTATTTATTTCCTTTAAGCTCTATGCGCTTAAAATCCTGTATGCGATTTTTGTGTGACTGATGAGGAAGGAAAGGGGGGGGGGGTAAATTTTGACCAAATGACAACTTTTTCATTGCCACTGGGTTTAACGTGTGCTAAGTGCATGGGCACAACGGGACCTCGGTTTATCATCTCATCCGAAAGACTCCACGTTCAGACCGTAATGCCTAGTGGAAAGTGAGAGGAAAAATCCCTGTACCCAGGTTCAAACTCGGGTTTAATTGACACGAGGCGAACGCGCTACCTCTGTGCCACTCTACACCTAAGAGAGTGACAGAACCTGACAATGTGAAGAAAATATAACACACATAACAGCATGACCTACACACACACACGCACACACACCGCTGCCCCTTTATTCCCTTTGCACACTCACCTTGCATGGTCATCTTGACCGTCTTGTGTCCAGTGTGGCGCTGAGCGATACTGACGCTGTTGTCCCACCCTCTGCGAATCGTGATGGTGTCCGGCTCACACTTACCAGACACCACCGACTGAGGGGGAAAGGAATTCAAAAACAAGATGTATTACCATATAAACAATACTCCCAGTCACACTGAAAGTCAGGGGAGAGAGTTTTCGATTTTTTGGTTATTGTGAGGTTGTTGTTTTTTGGTGTGTTTTTTAAATTTCTATATCGGTATGGCAATACCCAGTAGTTTATATTTTTACCACACAAAAAAATCTTCTTAGATAAAATTTTTCACCAAACCAACTCTGGTTGAAGTCTATTATCTCTGAAATTCTCAGTGTCTTTGTAATATTCAAATTTGATTCACTGGGATTACGTTGATATGGCTAGCTATTTGGTCAATCTGACACTACAGGTAGAATCTACAGTATCTAAGGAACCATTCTGCCAAGTTTTGTTAAGATTGGTTGAGTAGTTTAGGTGCTGTGAAGTGGAAGAATATTTGTCACACACATACACTCATACATACCATTCTGCCAAGTTTTGTTAAGATTGGTTGAGTAGTTTAGTTGCTGTGAAGTGGAAAAATATTTGTCACACACATACATACACTCATACAGACAGACAGAAATGCATCATACAGACAGACAGAAATGCACAACCCTTGTTCCTATTCCAATGTACTCCTGTTCTTACAGAACTGGGAGTATAACGACACAGTCAATGGATTTGGACAAATTAGGGGTAAACTGTTTAACCACTTGAATAAGTGATAGAAAGATTCTGAATTGTCCTTTCAAATCAAATATTATGAATGATTTCTAAAATAATTTGTTCTAATCCATTCATTTCAGCTCAAATCATAGACATGAAGCACCATGGTAACAAAACGATGAGGCATGGACATGACAGCAATAATGTCTTCTTCTTCGTCGATAGCTCAGACAGTTTCCTATCAAATGAGCGCTGATGCATCATGCTGCCATTATGCACCTAACAAAGAAATAGTTAGGACCAGCATCTCTATCTTTGGTTGGAGAAAATCATTGAAAGAGTTTCCAGAACAAAGGCTGGAGAATGGATCCAGTAAGGCAGAAATATAGTAGATGACAGTAAGCAAAGGGAAAAGGCAAGAGTCAAAGAGTGATAGATTAGACAAAGTTTGCTGGAATAGAACTTCCAGAAGGTGTGGGTATGTATCATTATGTGATCGTTTTTCAGTTTTCACAGGTCTCCCAACTGCATTCAGCCGACACATTCCGATTTCGGAGGATAATCAATTCATTTCAGCTCAAAGCATAAAGATGAAGCACCACAATAACAAAATGACGATGCACAAACACAACAGCAATGTGTGGAGTGGCACAGTGGTAGCGCATTCGCTTCATGTCAAGTAAACCTGAGTTCGAACCTGGGTACAGGGGATTTTTCCTCTCACTTTGCACTAGGCCTTACGGTCTGAATGTGGAGTCTTTCGGATGAGACGATAAACCGAGGTCCCGAGTGCCCATGCACTTAGCACAAGATAAACCCAGTGGCAACAAAAAAGTTGTCATTTGGTCAAAATTTACCCCCCCCCCCCCCCCCCTTTCCTTCCTCATCAATCACAAAAAATCACATGCAAAAAAAAAAAGGGTGGCGCGCCTCTGGCTGTGACGCGCTCTCCAGGTGGGAGCAACCCGAATTTCACAGAAATACCTCTGTGACTATAAAGTACCTAATAAGTCAAATCAGTAGTTTACCTCTCCCAGGCCGAAGTTGGCGTTGATGGACATGAGGCTGCAGCTGTTGGTGACTGGATCCACCGTGAACAGCACACCTGCCATCCACAGCAAGACAAAGTGGTGCTAAGCGAGGGACCTAGACGCCATCTCCAGGGTTACAGTTCTTTGCTCCCCGTGGGGATACCGGGGGGTCTTTCGTAAAATAGTTCCCCCACCTTCTGGAAGTTCTGTGCTTGTAACTTCCTCTAATCTGCCACTCTCTTTGACTCTGCCTTTTTCTTTCTATCATCTGCTATCTTTCTGACTTATTGGCCCATTTTCCTGCCTTTTTTTAAAAACAATCTTCCAAATAATTTTTCTCCTTTGAGCTCCTCCGGAATCGGAATGTGTCGGCTGTACGCAGCGTGGAGACCAGTGAAAACTGAAAACCGGACACATATGTACCTTACCCATTATGGCCATATGGCCTGGGAACGAAGAAGAAGAAGAATAGTTCTTTTCCTTTCCCTAGTTTCTCCAGAGCTATTGTTCTATGCATTTCCATAGTTTGTAACTCTTTTAGCACCATGGGCGAATGTATATTCTACACTCCCACCAAATGCAAAGTAAAACATTCACTACCAAGTAACCTGCCATGTGTTTGCCTATTTTTAGAGTTTATGTTAGCGATTTTTCCTCGATAAAACACTGTATGTGCACTAAAAAAAAAAAAGTTACTCCCCTTTTGTCGGTTGAGATGCAACGGACAACCAAGAACGTAACAAAAATACATGGCGCTAGAAGATATTAGGGAATCACAAAGGGATGCAATTGTGGGCGTGTGACCGAGTGTCGTTAGATCCCATGCATCGGCACTCCCATTTACAATGTGAACTCATCAGTTCATTTATGAGACACACCCAGCTAGATTGGCATGAAATTGTGAACCCATACTTCAAACAATACAATAAAGGCACATGCATGTGCATGTACACACACTCACACACATACATACACACTCTCATAACTTATAGCACATCTACACGCACAAACATGAACCTGCTTGCCCTTGTACATACAATTCACACCTCGTAAGGTTACAATAGTGCAATAGGAATTGTTCGGAAATAATTAAGGGGAGTAATTTCATGGTGTGTGGGAGTGATCTTGCCTAATTCAATCGGTCAAACAGGGGACGTCACTCTACCATCAGCTCTCATAGCCTATCGACTTGTTTGTTTGAGCAGGCATACAGCACTTAGAACACCATGCGTCATTCCAAACATTTATGTCATTTATATTTTTACGTCACATTTTGCAAGTTCTAAAAAAATATGTTTGCAAGTCGCTGACTCGCATCCTGTGGTTTCAAGCTTCGACGCCATTGTTGCATTGTTGCTATGGAATTTGACCGAGTAATGGAGGTAAACAACTCTAATTTTCATGAAGTGCTCTCCCCTAGTTTTTTTCTGAAAATTGTCTATTGCCACGGTATTCGTACTGTAGACTGGACTACAAAATCGCCCGCATGTTTTGCCCGCAGTTGTGGCGATCTCTCTCATTCAACTCTGATTTCAATTCAGTGAAATTCAAGGTCGCCCACCCGTGGCAAAATGCCCAATAGGAATTGTTCAGAAATAACATGGGGGAGTAATCTCATGGTGTGCGCGTCAGTGGTCCCGCTTGACAGAATCGGTCAAACAGGAAGTTACACTCGCTTTATGCACTCGCCTCATGCTGCGTTTGACTACACACTCAGTTTGAGTTTCTCCAGTAAGCCTAATAATTTCAAACGTTGAACGTGGGATTAAATGTTGTTGCTGGGTGTATGCAATAGGGCATTTGCCACGTGAGGATGACCTTGAAATTCACTGAGTTGAATTTAGAGTTGAATTAGAAAGGTCAGCGTAACTCGGGCAGAACGAGTGCGGGCAAATTAGTAGTCTAGTATAGAGAACGAACACTCGTGGAAAATGCCCTATTCAGACAGTCGGTATCAGTAAATCGCCCCTCTTGCTCTTTGTTTGCAAGTCAGTCACTCGCATGGTAGTTTCACCCTTCTATTCAAAGCCTCGACTGTTATGGCTTGACCGATTTGCAAGATTTCTCATATAGTGCTTTCCCTTGGTTTTGTTCAGAAAATCATCTGTTACCTGTAGTAAATTTTTTTTACCATAAAGTATTGTTTTTTGATCTTGTTGATTTTTTGCTCGTTTTTTTGCCTGCTTTTTGCTCCTTTTGCTGTATTTGCTGTTTGCTGTTTTTTTGTTTGTCTATGTTCATAAAGGCGCATTCGCCGAAATATCCAGTAGTTTAGTTTTGTCTCTTGTGAATAAAATAACGTCACTTTACACTTGTTGTGTAGTTGTTTGTTTGTTGTATTACCTGCAGTTTCAGCAGGGACCATCTCCTGAATGACCACCCCAACCGATGTGACAATGGGCTGACCGTGCTGCCTGGCGGACACATAGACAGCATGTGACGGTCAACAGTGTCAAGAGGGTTGAAAACTTCTAAATATCTGTCATGGCAGTCAGTCAAACTAGAGTGTGAAAGAGGCTGAAAGGTCCAAAGGGCCATTATGGCCATCAGTAGTGTCAAAAGCAGTTGAAAAGTTCAGTTCAAGCAAATATAAGCGAATATATGGCCATCAGTAGTGTCAAAAGCAGTTGAAAAGTTCAGTTCAAGCAAATATAAGCGAATATATGGCCATCAGTAGTGTCAAAAGCAGTTGAAAAGTTCAGTTCAAGAAAATATAAGCGAATATATGGCAGTCAGTAGTGTCAAAAGCAGGTGAAAAGTTCAGTTCAAGAAAATATAAGCGAATATATTATATGGCAGTCAGTAGTGTCAAAACCAGGTGAAAAGTTCAGTTCAAGCAAATATAAGCGAATATATGGCAATCAGCAGTGTCAAAAGCAGGTGAAAAGTTCAGTTCAAGAAAATATAAGCGAATATATGGCAGTCAGTAGTGTCAAAAGCAGGTGAAAAGTTCAGTTCAAGAAAATATAAGCGAATATATTATATGGCAGTCAGTAGTGTCAAAACCAGGTGAAAAGTTCAGTTCAAGCAAATATAAGTGAATACACGGCAGGCAGTAGTGTTCAAAAGCAGCTAGAATGGTCCTGAAATTAATCATAATAGATGCACTAACAAGAGCAAAGATCACACAGAATGTGACTTTCAAAATCAGATTTAGTGCCAGAGAATGGCCTGTCCATTGATTGTGAAAAACCGATAACGAGTTGGTGTTCCTTCATTTGATAAGGAGTCACTAAAGACCCCCCCCCCCCCCCCTCTGCTGTTCTTTACATTGCAATACTGTAAGGACCCCCAATGCTGTTCTTTACATTGCAATACTCTAAAGACCCCAAAATGTTGTTCTTTACATTGCAATACTGTAAGGACCCCCAAATGCTGTTCTTTACATTGCAATACTGTAAGGACCCCCAATGCTGTTCTTTACATTGCAATACTCTAAAGACCCCAAAATGTTGTTCTTTACATTGCAATACTGTAAGGACCCCCAAATGCTGTTCTTTACATTGCAATACTGTAAGGACCCCCAAATGCTGTTCTTTACATTGCAATACTGTAAGGACCCCCAATGCTGTTCTTTACATTGCAATACTCTAAAGACCCCAAAATGTTGTTCTTTACATTGCAATACTGTAAGGACCCCCAAATGCTGTTCTTTACATTGCAATACTGTAAGGACCCCCAAATGCTGTTCTTTACATTGCAATACTGTAAGGACCCCCAAATGCTGTTCTTTACATTGCAATACTCTAAAGACCCCAAAATGTTGTTCTTTACATTGCAATACTGTAAGGACTTTACATTGCAATACTCTAAAGAAAGACCCCCAATGCTGTTCTTTATATTGCAATACTCTAAAGACCCCCAATGCTGTTCTTTATATTGCAATACTCTAAAGACCCCCAATGCTGTTCTTTATATTGCAATACTCTAAAGACCCCCAATGCTGTTCTTTATATTGCAATACTCTAAAGACCCCCAATGCTGTTCTTTATATTGCAATACTCTAAAGAAAGACCCCCAATGCTGTTCTTTATATTGCAATACTCTAAAGACCCCCAATGCTGTTCTTTATATTGCAATACTCTAAAGACCCCCAATGCTGTTCTTTATATTGCAATACTCTAAAGACCCCCAATGCTGTTCTTTATATTGCAATACTCTAAAGAAAGACCCCCAATGCTGTTCTTTATATTGCAATACTCTAAAGACCCCCAATGCTGTTCTTTATATTGCAATACTCTAAAGACCCCCAAATGCTGCTCTAAACATTGCAATACTCTAAAAAAAAAATGCTGCTCTTTATGTTGCAATACCCTAAAGAACCCCAAATGCTGTTGCTAAACATTGCAATACTCAAATTACTTTGTGTACGGTGTGTCAATTTGTTATTTTTTTTAATTTTTTTTTTATATGGCTTCATCAATGTTTGTAAAGTGCTGAGAGCTTGCTTTTAGCATGATTTTTATCGCACTATATAAATGAAATTATTATTATTATTATTATTATCATAATTTCTCCTGTTACCTTCTGTACTCCACTGCCTGATATGTGAAAGCCGATGCCCAGCACCTCTGTAAGGCCTTGAAGATCTGAAAGCAGTCACACATTAAATCAAATCAAATCGAATCCAATCAAGTAGATTACAGCAGCTCGACAGACTACAGAGGCCAAACCATATTATACATTAGAAATTTAAAAAAACCACCCAAAAACACCATACTCTGTTTCCATAACATATGATAACAATAACTAATTTTAACTCACTCGGGGCGAACGAGCCAAATCCGGCTCATGGCTCGCACAACCGTTTAGGACGAATGGCCCGGCTCCGGCTCATAAGAGTTTTCAAGAGGTTTTGATTTCTGGCGTGTAACCAGCTTTCCGGTGCGAAGTCATAACCTATTTTCAGTTTGCTTTGACCTTGCCTCTCTTGAAATCAACCAATCATTGCAGACTTTACATTCAGCTTTGGTTGTAGAGGGGGGTCAAAGATCGGAATGTGAAATTTTCCTTATTTCTATGTGTTAGCTGTTTTCGTCAATAGGAGACAAACAACGAAGGTAAGGAATCTGATATTTTACGATCGTTTAGTGCATGGTGTTGCTAATCTTTTCTGAAAATATTGATGCCTAACACTTCATAACTTGGTTTTGGTGATTATTTTACGAACCTAGTCCCCACAGAACAAGGGGAAATAATTTGGCCAGTCCCGAGTGAGTTAACAATGCTTGTTTAAAAAAAACCCAAAAAACTTACAGTTAAACTTAAAACCAACGAATTTTGAAGCTCAATAATCCACACACACTTTACTTTTGAAAGAAAAATTGCATTATGTTTATACATGAAAAGTTTGGATCACAAGCTCTAAATTGTTATGGAAAATGAGGATACTGGTTAGCAATTCAAAGGTTGCCTGCCAAGAGTCTATATCTAAACAAGGGTGACACACCGCAATAGCTCGCTCAAGGAGAGAGAGAGAGAGAGAGAGAGAGAGAGAGAGAGAGAGAGAGAGAGAGAGAGAGAGAGAGAGAGAGAGAGAGAGAGGGGGGGGGTGGGAGCAAGTTATGCATGAGGTTTTAGAACTGAGACTAAAAATGACCTCAGTTTTTTACATCACGAAAATGACATCACTGTCTATAACGTCTTGAGTATAAAAATTAGTGAGTTAAAGATTGCTGTCTGGGAAAATAAAATACCTAAAATATAGTACTATAGTGACCTACAGTGACCTTAGGTCACACTATACAGACCTCCTCCTTGCCCTTCACTCCTAGGAAAGTGTCCATCTGTCCCGCAGAAGAGGCGTCGGCTCCATCCTCACCTGTAATCCACACACACAGACTACCATCCTTTCCTGACTAGGTGCACTTCATATTAAGGCGTACCCCCAAAATTTGACACAAAATTCAGACTTTATTATTATATTTTCTTACTATTTTACTTATTATAAGATGCACCCCTTAAATTTTACACAAATTTCAGATTTTGTTCTTATATTTTCTTACTATATATACAAGGCCCAGAGGTCTCATTTTGGGAAACAAATATCGAATTATAGTAAAACAAATATGGTACTGTTATTGTATTGAATCGCCCCCCGTGGGGATACCGGGGGGTCTTTTGCATAAATAGTTCCCCCACCTTCTGGAAGTTCTGTGCTTGTAACTTCCTATAATCTGTCTCTCTTTGACTCTGCCTTTTCCCTTTGCTTACTGTCATTTAATGTCTTTCTGCCTTACCAGTCCATTCTCCTGCCTTTTTTCAAGAAACACTTTCAAAAACATTTCCTCCAGCCGAAGTCGGACTTGCTGGGCCTAACTATTTCTTAGTTAGGTGCATAACGGCAGCATGATGCATCTGCACTCATAATTGACAGGAAACTGTCTGAGCGATCGAAGAAGAATAAGAATAAGAATTGAATCAATTCTTGCAGTTTATTTTTTATGTACTGGTTTTGAAGTGTGAGTGTAAGGAGTAAGCGAGTGCTGGTGAATGTGTGTAGCAAGGTCGTGGGTGAAAGGCAAAACATTTATGGCAAAACTTTGTAAAAAATATTACGCCCAAACCTCCAAATCGATAGTTTCACATCAACATTTTTGATGAGTGCGGGAGGTAGTGGGGTGGGAGGAGAAGACAGCGGATGGAAGGACACTTTCTACATAAAAACTGCCTAGGTTGTTGGCACAAAACTGCGCAACTGCTTACAAAAGATGTAATCACTGTTCTCCTCAAATCATTCATTCTGGGAATCTTTGCCCAATTTGTTTTACCACAAAACTCCAAAACTAGAAACCACTTTTGGCACTCCACATGTTAAAATCCACAAGTTTTGGCACTCCAAAAATAGAGGAATCTTTGGAGAATGATGTAAAAAATACACCCCTATGAATGCAAGCATGGTCTAGATACAAGCACATACCTGCGGCAGACTGGGGTCCACACAGCTACCAGTACAGTACATACCTGCAGCAGAGGATCGCACGGCCACTCTCCTGGTGTCCCACTGGGGTCCAAAGAGCTGCGTCAGGCCCTCAGTGACTGCGCTGCGCACCGCACCACATGCCCCTGTCTGCCCCACCAACCTGCTGGCCTCGGCACATACCACCTCCAGCTTATGTGGGTCGGTGCTGTCACAGAGATAGCGAATGATGATGATGATGATGATACTGATGGTAATGATGATAATGATGATGATGATGGTAATGACGATGGTGATGATGATGATGACACAGCACCACACGCCCCTGTCTGCCCCACCAGCCTTCTGCCTTCGCCACATGTCACCTCCAGCCTTTGTGGGTCGGTGCTGTCACAGAGATAGTGAATGATGATGATGGTAATGATGATGGTGATGATGATGATGATGATGACACAGCACCACACGCCCCTGTCTGCCCCACCAGCCTTCTGGCTTCGCCATTTACCACCTCCAGTAATAATGATTACGACAATGACAACTATGAAGATGACCTCAATCTGATCCACAAGTCTACTGCCCCCCCCCCCCCTCCTCTACATACATACCCTTCTCTCCCCTTGCACCTCTTCTCCAAATTCGCAGGGTCACAGTTATAACAGAAAGAGACTGAGAGACAATGATTAACAATAATAACGATGCTGAAGATGGTAACGAAGAGTAAATTGGCTTTGATCATGTTCATTTGTTTCTTATCAAACTGGTATTGAGCACATTGATAACAAGATTATATTCACAGAGTCATGAGCCAACACACACTTAATGTGAACTTTATGCTTGTGTGGTGGTGTGTACAAATCTATGATTTCAATTTTTAATACGAACAAAAGATGAAAGGAATGAAAAAGAAACACCCGAAGTTACTGATGAGACCCAGAGATGCACCAGCCGCACCTGCCCTATCAACACAAGAGCAGCCCTGCTCCAGCCCTGGAAGTCTGTGTTGTGTTATTTAGGAGCAGGCACACACGGGACATTCCATTAAGTATACAGGGGCACACAGCTACTCCTGGCTTGGTGACTATCAGATACGATGCAGAGGAGTCCTTGCGAAATGTCCCCATGAGTGTACCAGCCCGTTTTTCATAACTGCAGAGCCCACCGGCAAAAGACACCCCACCCAGAAACCAGCACGCATCCAACAGCCCCCACCAAGGACAGGCGAGGCCAGTGCATCTCCAGACAAAGCCACAGGCTCTCGACTTGTCTTGCATACCTCAGAAGAGAGTCCCAGAATGCATTGTGGTCTTACTTCTTAGGTCTTTCCCTAGTCACCTCAATACAGTGATAGAGAGCACATTAAAAAATAAAATCCAGACTTAGTGTTCGTTTATACTTACACGGCAGTGCTTGCAACTGTCCTAATCGCTTGTTCAAGTTCGCTGCATTCCTGAAAATAATTAAACAAAAATTTAAAACTCAATCAAAAAACAAACAAGCAAGCACAAAGAAAAGCACAAACACACTCAACAAAAAAGAGATTGTATAAAAACGTTTAACTCACTCGGGACTGGCCGAATTATTTCCCCTTGTTCCGTGGGACTGGGCATTTGACTAGGTTCGCAACATAATCACCAAAACCAAGTTATGAAGAGTTAGGCATCAATATTTTCAGAAAAGATTAAAAACACCATGCACTAAACGATCGTAAAATATCAGATTCCTTACCTTCGTCGTTTGTCTCCTATTGAGGAAAACAGCTAACACATAGAAAGAAGGAAAATATCACATTCCGATCTTTGACCCCCCTCTACAACCAAAGCTGAATGTAAAGTCTGCAATCATTGGTTGATTTCAAG
This sequence comes from Phymorhynchus buccinoides, assembly GCA_017654935.2. Lineage (NCBI taxonomy): Eukaryota > Metazoa > Mollusca > Gastropoda > Neogastropoda > Raphitomidae > Phymorhynchus > Phymorhynchus buccinoides. Next base: position 22,110,433 of record CM065699.1, read on the forward strand.
AGAGGCAAGGTCAAAGCAAACTGAAAATAGGTTATGACTTCGCACCGGAAAGCTGGTTACACGCCAGAAATCAAAACCTCTTGAAAACTCTTATGAGCCGGAGCCGGGCCATTCGTCCTAAACGGTTGTGCGAGCCATGAGCCGGCTCCGGCTCATTCGTCCCGAGTGAGTTAATAAATCAACAATACAAACAAAAACAAGTGAATTAAAAATATACAAAATTCAGAGAAGGTGAAAAATTGACTGCAGTACCTTTTGGAGACACAACGTAAAAATGGTGGGTAAAGAAAACTAGGTACGTGTGAAAGGGAAAACTCCAACTGCATGACTCAGTGCCTAACGCACGAAACGTTGGAGTTTTTCCTTTCACAGGTACCTTGTTTTGTTTACCCACCATTTGTACGTTATTTCAGAGAAATTAACCACAGATTTTCATAAACCTTCGATAAATATTCACAAGCTGAAAGAAAACATTTGTGACAGAGTATGGGAAAACCCGGCTAAAGTCGCTGAGACATTCTTAGTAATGCACACACACAAAAAAGAAAAAAAAAAAAAGAAGAAAAGTAATGCACAAAAACAGGAAGCTTAGTTATACTTGATTCTGTGTATTTTGTCAACTTTACAAAATTATAGAAAAAAGACTATGCCAGATAGATCAATTCTGTTTTTTGCTTTTCAGTCTGTAGAATTTAAACTTTCAGATTATATAAAAACGTCAAAAGTGATAATTTCCGACATTAGCCTGGTTTTCCTATACTCTGTCACATTTAGATTAATCAAGCAAAGTAAGAAAGAAAGAAACAAAACAAACCCCAAAGAAAGCCAGCATCTATGATGCACAGTTCAAAAACTAAATCCAATGGGGCTTTACACTACGTCTTGGCGACACGAAAGGGAGATCATTTTCTGACTGAGTTGACCATGCCACCTAGTGACTAGTCAGGGCCAGAGAATTTTCTGTGCCTATATACTACTAGTTCATGACAGGCAAGGGCGATAATCTTAAGTAGGTGGCGTTCGCATCTCAGTGCATGAGACAGTATAAAGCCTCATTAGACATACAAACAAAAAAGCCAATGAGCTCTTTGCAAAATTGTATTGGCTGGTTCCAGTGAAAAATCAAGAAACAAAACACACACAAAATGACAAACAAAAAAGCCAAAAAAACAGACATACAGAAATAGGAATAGCAGACACCCAAGTTTCACCCATAATACAGTCTAATATAACTGAAAAAGACATCATATTTTGTTTCGTTTTTATGGGTTTTGTTTCATAAGCTAAGTACTGTCATCTTCTTGACATTATTGCTGATGCGATTAATTAATGTATTGACAATTCATTTTGTAAAAAAACAAATTAAACAAAATCCCCGCATCCTTTCTCCTTTAAGCTGAACTGTGTACCCACCCACCTTTAACTGGGTTTCAAATGCTCTTAGCGTCACACACACTCCAGGGGGCACAGACACCGTTTCCTGAAGAAGAAAAAAAGAAGAAAAAATGACAGAAGCAGCGCAACAATGCTCCCAAAGATCTATAAGAGAGAGAGAGAGAGAGTAGAGAGAGAGAGAGAGAGAGAGAGAGAGAGAGAGAGAGAGAGAGAGAGAGAGAGAGAGAGAGGAGAGAGAGAGAGAGAGAGAGAGAGAGAGAGAGAGAGAGAGAGAGAATGGACGGACGAAAGTTTGTTTAATCAGGGTTATAAGCATACAATTTGCTTTTTTACACTCAGCCCTGAGGCTAAGCAAAGGCTAACCAAAAAAGAGAGAGAGAGAGAGAGAGAGAGAGAGAGAGAGAGAGAGAGAGAGAGAGAGAGAGAGAGAGAGAGATGAATATGAATATCTACGAACACGAATATTTAATCAGATCAAGGCCAAGGCCCCATACTGATGGAGCTCACATAAACACAATTGCAGAAAAGAAAAAAAGAAAAGAAACAAGACTATCACAATCATAGTGAGAGAGAGAGAGAGAGAGAGAGAGAGAGAGAGAGAGAGAGAGAGAGAGAGAGAGAAGAGAGAGAGAGAGGGGGAGAGAGAGAGAGAGAGAGAGAGAGAGAGAGAGAGAGAGAGAGAGAGAGAGAGAGGGAGAGAGAGAGAGAGAGAGAGAAAGAGAGAGAGAGAGAGAAGAGAGAGAGAGACAGGGAGGAAGAGAGAGAGAGAGAGAAGAGAGACAGAGACACAGAGAGAGAGAGAGAGACAGGGAGAGACACACACACACACACACACAGAGGCTTCAGATGTTTTAAATCAAGGCCAAAGCCCCATATGAATGAGGGGCAGTACAACATTTTACAACACAATGCAATTTAAAGACATGACAGAATAGTTTGAAAATTCACGATAACACTGATTGAAGATTTGGTTTGCACTAAAGTTGATCACATGTTTGTTTGTTTGTACAGTGCATTATCGCTGCACAGATCAAAGCAAACAATGACTATTAACTTAGCCGCTGTGTCATTTTCAGTGCATCTTTGTGTATTGTGTATGCTTTTGATTAAATAAGCAAAGGTATACGCTTTTCGTGTGATTAGTTTTTCTAAAAGATTGTGCTTGCACCAAAGTTTAACACTTTGTTCATATGTGCAGAGCATAACGACTGAACAAATCAAGGCATATCATATTGAACGGACTACAATCAAAGATATTCTAAAAGGGAAGATAAGCATCCGGTCTCTTTTCCCTATATGAGTAGTGAGGACAGAAACACTGGTTATGTCCCTTTTAAACAGGACACATTTTACACGTCGATAGGCCAGTTGAATTCTCCGTTCAAATTCCAGTCCGAGTTTTTGGATAGCCTCCACTGTGAAAATGTACTGTCGCCACTAACGATAACTCTATCAGCCCGGTTCGCCGAGCTCTTAAGTAGTCCATCTTACCCTTTTAGAATATCTTTGCTACAAGGCGCACCTGATTATAAGGCGCACCCCCCAAATTTACACAGAAATCAGATTTTGTTATTATAGGGTTTTTTTACTATACTATCAGTCACATTATAAGGCGCAGGGGTCTCAGTCTAGGAATAAAGTACAAGTTTGGCTTAAACGAATGTTATTGAAAATCAATATAGCAGCAACATAAAGTTTCCTTATTGAATTCAGGGTAGTAACGGCTGAATCAATCGGATCAAACGCCGACCACTAACTCACCCACTGCGCCATTTGCGTGAGGAGAGCCAGCTGAGAGCCTTTGCCGCCCACCAAGGCTGAAGAGCGGCAGGCAGGGGAGGTAAAGGGGAGGCACAGGTCATCTTGGCTGCCCTTCACCAGACCCCAGTCAGGTTCCGTCAGAAGGGGCAGCACTGGCTCCGCTTTCACCTCGCTTCTTGTCGGGTTTCTGAAGCCCACAGATTGCGGAGAAAAATGTGGTAACATGGGTGCTCCTGGGAAATTTCAAAAATCCTGTAAGTCATGGTGGAGTGCAGTGCCCCTCCTTTGGGTTCCGGGGGGGGCAATGTCCCCTGGAAGCTGAAGGGAAACAAGTTTCCAATGTAATTGACAGGCTCTCGTTGCACTTTCACTTCTGGTTAAACTTTATGATGTCCTTAACCAGCAAAATGAATCTTCTCAAATTCTCATAATCTGGCGACGCTGGCGGCAGGCAATAAAAAAATCCTGAAAGCAGGAACATCCATGTGGTAATGATAGATCGGATGACGTCTCTGCTTTTATCAATGTAGTAAGGTATTACTAACGAAAGCAAAAACAGAATGAACATACACACACACATACACACATGCACACACACACACACACACGCACGCACACACACACACAGAGAATCAGGCCAGGCTTCATTCTGTCAATGATGACATTCTCTTCACACAAACAAGAAACCCACATGAAGAAGAACTCTGACAGTCCATGTGGATGACAGATTGGATGACGTCTCTGCTGTTATTAATGTAGTAAGATTTTACTAACGAAAGCAAAAACAGTATGAACAAACACACACACACACACACACACACACACACACACACACACACACACACACACACAGAGAATCAGGCCAGGCTTCATTCTGTCACTGACGACATTCTCTTCACACAAACAAGAAACCCACGTGAAGAAGAACTCCGACAGTCCCCATCCCCTGCGGCCGTTGAGCGTGACATCGCAGAAGGCCTCGTGCACCACACCGCCCCTGTCTGCTTCGTGGAACAGCAAGGAGTTGGCCTTGGTCCTCACCTCCAGGTCATAGTGCAACCCGTCTGAAAATGAATGAGGCTTTAACTGAAAATTCTCTGTCCATGGATAAAGTCTGATCTACCACTTCCCTATGTCTAAACCTGAAGTAAAAACCTGTAATCTTCTTTCATTTCTCCTTTTGTTTATGCATGTTTCGTTTGTGTGTATGGCTGGGGTGATTTGTGAGTTTTTTTAATAATTCAAAATAAGTAGCGATGTGAATGAGTTAATGCGACAGAAAGCAAACAGAGAATGCCCACCAGCAAGTGAAAGAGGGTTAACTCATTCGCATTGCAACGATTTTGAATTATAAAAAAAGACACAAATCACTCCAGCCATACATACAAACAAAACATACTTAAACAAAAGGAGAAATGAAAGAAGATTACGAGTTTTTACTTCAGGTTTAGACATAGGGAAGTGGTAGATCAGAGTTTTTTATATATAGACTTTATATAGAAAAACTCTCTACACCGATTGGTTGCCTCACAACAAACCACTACAAAAGCAAAGTCAGAGGCAAAATTGTGGTCTAAGGGAGCGAAGCGAGTTTAGAAGTGTCCAAGGTATGGTGTGCACACAGATTTACTTCCCTTGAAGCAAATGCATCAAATTGACAGCTATCTATTAATTCCGGACATATATGACTTGAATGAGTTAATGCGACGGAAAGTAAACAGAGAAAGCCCACCAGCCACGAAGGTCAGCCTCCACTGTGCGGGCGGTTGCTGCTCCTCCTCCCCCACCTCCCATAGGTTCAGATCCACGGCTGTGACTGGCGCCACCTCCCCTGTGGGGTAGGTCAAACAGCCCGTCCGCAGGCTAACAAAATCAAAACACACACCCTTGGCTTAACCCTTTCACCGCCAATGTCGCATTTTAGCACCACAATGGTTTAACACCCATGTCACTAAAAAGCATAAAATCAGGGCCTGTTATCTGAAGACCCTATTTTCTTAATTTTAGGAGGTAAGGATAGGCCTAATGTTATTCAAATCACAGAGGAATTTACAATATTGCAGATTATTTTTCCTCTACCCAGGTAAGCTTAATGGTATTTTATAGCTGAAAAATGGCTGGTGGCAAAAGAGCTATGGCTGTGTCAGATCAATTGACATAGGGCTAGAACACCGAGGCTACATCAAAATGTTGTTATGCTATGCATAGCTATGCGGGGGTTGTCTTTAGCCATGAGAAACTCCTAGCATAACATCATCAGTCTCCGAAGACAAATTTTATCCCTGCCTGCCGGAACAGCAGCTGCCCCCTCTGCTATCTGGCAGTCATAGTCGGAAACAGCAGACAGGCAGGTGGAGAGATAGGTGGCGCTCATTAGCAATAAGCCCCACACTGGCTAAAAGACTCCAGGGATCATCCCAACAGTGGAAGCACTTGAACACTATGGTACGAGATCTCCCGAAGACGGAGTATGGCTGCCCACATGGCAGGGTCATCAAAAACGGTCATATGCGTAAAGTTCTCATCTGTAGCTGATGCACTTGTACCATAGTTGTTGTTGTTGTTGTTGTCGTACCCTGGCTTAAAGACTCCAGGGATCATCCCAACAGCAGAAGCACTTGAACACTATAGTACAAATGCACCAGCTAGGGATGAGAATATTACGTGTGTGACAGTTTTTGATTACACCGCCATGTGGTCAGCCACACTCCGACTTCGGAGGATCTCGTACTATAGTGTTCAAGTGCTTCCACTGTTGGGATGATCCCTGGAGTCTTTTAGCCAGTGTGGGGCTTATTGCTAATGAGCGCCACCTATCTCTCCACCTGCCTGTCTGCTGTTTCCGACTATGACTGCCCGATAGCAGAGGGGGCAGCTGCTGTTCCGGCAGGCAGGGATAAAATTTGTTTACGGCGGGGATGCCTTGCCCAGGGTACATCTCAGCTCTCTCTGCCAAAGGGTTTTGAGGACAGCTGTCATTGGAGAAGGTCCCCAAAGGCCAACCAATCCCTTTGGCTGCAGCACTAATAACCAATGTATATGTCCACTCGTTTGACAGTCACAGTCTTCCACAAAAGACTAAGCTGGTCTCTCCTTCTAAAGTACTGGTTAATGGCACACACACAAATCTGTAGGGATACAGTCTATTGTATAAATAGTTCCCCCACCTTCTGGAAGTTCTGTGCTTGTAACTTCCTCTAATCTGTCACTCTCTTTTACTCTGCCTTTTCCCCTTGCTTGCTGTCATATACTATCTTTCTGCCTTTCTGCTCCATTCTCTTGCCTTTTTTTAAGAAACACTTTCAAAAAGATTTCCTCCAGCCCAAGTCGGACATGCTGGGCCTAATTATTTCTTACTTAGTCGCATAACAGCAGCATGATGCATCTGCGCTCATAATTGACAGGAAACTGTCTGAGCGATCGAAGAAGAATTGCACAAAAAACATTTTCAGATTTGCAATGCTGAAGGTTTCAGCATAATCCACATTTTCGTCCATAAGAGAATATTGATAAATGGAAAGAGTAACCAGTCTTGTGCTTATCTATCATTAAACTATCTTCCTGATAGTACTAAATGATGGTATAGCCATGGTCTCATGTTGTTTATTACTTTGAAAGATGGGCAAGTAATTTTTTAAGTAAACAAAAATTAACAGTTTACTACCATTATACTATAAATCATGAAATTGGAGAGGATGAAATATTCACTGAAATAAGAACAGCAGGATTTTGGCACTGTCAAATCACATAATCACATTCACTGATACTGGCATCCGAAAATGTAACTGAGCTAACAAGAGTGGACACATGTGCATGCAAGCAATAGCAAGCACACACACACACACACACACACTCACATCTAATATAACAATAGACACATATAACCATGCATGCATCCATATACTCCCTCCCCCTACACACACCAACAGACATCCACATTCTCAAAAAACACTCACCAACACACATACACACAAACACACACATCCACATTCTCACACACACACACACACACACATACATGCGCGCACGCATGCACACTCACATACAGTTTGATATCTTTAATAGCCAAAATACGCATGCACACTCACATACAGTTTGATATCTTTAATAGCTAAAATACTTACTGCGACAACATCCCGGGCTGACAAATGGCACCTACTTGTAAAGTTACACCATTCTGAAAATAAATGTAAAATAGAACGTGAAAACACTAGATCCACCAGCGGCGTTACAGCATTTTTGGCTCCAGTGACCTTGACCTTTGACCAATGATCTTCATCTTCAAACTTGGTCTAGATATTGTAGCTCAAATTTGAGGGTCCTTCTGTTCAAACGTTATCGTGTTAACATAGATAGTCAGAAAGATAGTCAAAAAGATAGTCAGAAAGATAGTCAGATAGATAAATAGATAAATAGTCAGCCAGGAACAAACAGCCGTAAAAAATTTAACCGGCTTTTGCTTCTCCACTGGTTACAAAAATTCACATTTTAAATGAATGAAATTGAACAAAGGGGGAAAACTCTCTTTCTAATTAACTCCCCTCCACCAAAGATGATTACGATACCAAGCATCTAGCAATGCGTGGATCAGAGCCAAAGTGAATCAAACAAAGCATCATTCTCAATAAAGAATGTGCCAAGTTCGCCTTTATGACCCTTCACCCACACAGTACACATCAACAATGGTGGAGAGGATGACATTCTCACATTTAAAATTGATTTTAAAAAGGCGAAATAAATTAACAGGGAAACAAGAACACAAAGAAGAAACATGAGAAATGGACGCACAAGCAAAAGCGTAAAAAGAGGATAGAAAAATAACATGACAAAAAAATTCATAAATTCGGAAAGGAAAGTGTCAGAGTGATTAAGACATTCACCAACCAATCCAATTCAATGCGTGAGTGACCCCGGGTTTGAATCCCGGCCTCGCCCTTTCTTTCCAGTTTCATGGGAAAATTGAACTGAGCATCGAGTCCTTGGGATGGGGACTTGAAACAAGTCTGACCCCGCGGGCTTTATGCATGTCAAAAACTTATGGCAGATAAAAGTTGCGGGGAGAAATCCTGCTGCCTGGTACAAACCAAATCGATAGCTAGGTTTCCCAAACCTTCCCCCTTTACCCCCAAATGAGTGGCGCAACAGAAGCAGCGACGCACTCTCCAGGTGGAAGCAGGCAAAATTTCACAGAGCTGAGTCTTTGTGTCAACTAGAAAATACCAAATTAAGGACGGTAACAGATCATTCATATCCCCCACACACACTTTTTTTCTTCTTCATAACATCCCTACATAAAACTAGAGGTACATGTACTGATGCTATTTACCTAAAACATACATAACAAAGAATTGCTTATATACTTATACAATATTTCACAATTACTGACAAAAAAGGGGGGGGAAATGAAACGACTAAACTTTAATCGTAAAAATGAGAATATGAACACCAATCTCTTCATATACTAACTTCAATGTACAGGAAGCAGTAGATGTAGCGGTGAAAATCTGTCCACTGGCGAACACCTGGAAATGAACAGACCACACAGGACATCAAAAATGACCACTAGAAAAAGTACGAACAACAACAAAGAATAGAATACAGGGGAACCTCCCAATTAAGACCTTCCCTATCTAAGATGTGACCTGATCATTTTTCACCAATTGTTTCTCCCTACATATCCGGACGACTGAGTATCCACCTCCCTATTAAGGACATGCCTTCTTTTTTTTTACATTGAAACCTCCCTTTTAACCCTTTCACCGCCAAAGTCGCATTTTAGCACCACAGTCATTTAACACCTATGTCACTAAAAGGCATCAAATTGGGGTCTATTATCCAAAGACCCTATTGTCTTAGTTTTGGGAAGTAAGGATAGACTTATTTTATATATATTACAGAAGAATCCCCAATACTGCAGATGGATTTTATTCTATACCCAGGTAAATTTAATGGAAATTTTTGGCTGAAATATGGTTGGCGGTGAAAGGGTTAAGGACATGCCTTCTTTTCTTTCACACTGAAACCTCCCTATTAAGGACATGCCTTCTTTTCGTTTACACTGAAACCTCCCTATTAAGGACATGCCTTCTTTTCGTTTACACAGAAACCTCCCTATTAAGGACATGCCTTCTTTTCTTTCACACTGAAACACTGAAACCTCCCTATTAAGGACATGCCTTCTTTTCTTTTATACTGAAACCTCCCTATTAAGGACATGCCTTCTTTTCTTTTATACTGAAACCTCCCTATTAAGGATATGCCTTCTTTTCTTTTATACTGAAACCTCCCTATTAAGGATATGCCTTCTTTTCTTTTACACTGAAACCTCCCTATTAAGGATATGCCTTCTTTTCTTTTACACTGAAACCTCCCTGTTAAGGACATGCCTTTTTTCCTTTTACACAGAAACCTCCCTATTAAGGATATGCCTTCTTTTCTTTTACACTGAAACCTCCCTATTAAGGACATGCCTTCTTTTCTTTTACACTGAAACATCCCTATTAAGACCTTGAAATCACCTTGGCTTAAGGCTATGTTAGACCAATTGACATAGGCTAGAACATCAAGGCTATATCAAAATGTTGTTTTGCTATGCATAGTTATGCGGTGATTGCCTTTAGCCATGACAAGCTCCTAGCATAACATCATCAGTCTCCAAAATCCCCCGAAGATGGAGTGTAGCTGCCCATGTGGCGGGGTAATCATAAACGGTCACACACGAAATGTTCTCATCCCTAGCTGATGCATTTGTACCATAGTGTTCAAGTGCTTCAGCTGTTGGGATGATCTCTGGAGTCTTTTAGCCAAGGTACGTCAACAACAACAGACCTTGAAAAATCAGCAAAATAAAGTTCTTAATAGGGAGGTTTCAGTGTAAAAGAAACGAAGGCGTATTATCAAGAGGGGGGTCAAAGGCTCACCAAAGGAATGGTCTCTGATGGCCTTCAGTCGAAGGTGCTGCGTGGAGTGACCTTCGATGCTGAGGGTCCCCTTCAGCTCCCCCCACTGCTCATAGTGCGTCTGATGACGACTGGACAACCGTTCACACACACACACACACAAAGATAAGCAGACACACGGATAAGCAGACACACGTACAGAGAGACAGACAGAAAGACATGCACACAGACACACACACACAAACACTTGCACACACACATGCACGCACACACGCACGCATGCACACGCACACACACACAAACACACACACACACTCACACACACACACACACACACACACACACACACACACACACACACACACACACACGCATGCAAGGATATGCGGACACCCATACACAGAGACAGACAGATACAAACACACACAAATATATGCAGGCAAGCAAACAAACACACACACACATGTTCTATTAATCATCACTATCTCCGCTCAAACGCAGTAAACTCTCAGAAAGAAACACCTAAAGAAAAACAAAAACATTTTATCCCAGCATAAAACATTGAAAGCAATATATTCTTTTAACCCTTTCACCGCCAAAGTCGCATTTTAGCACCACAGTGATTTAACCCCTATGTCACTAAAAGCCATCACATTGGGGTCTATTATCCAAAGACCCTATTGTCTTAGTTTTGGGGAGGTAAGGATAGACCTTATTTTAGACATGTCACAGAAGAATCCCCAATACTGCAGATGGACTTTGTTCTCTACCCAGGTAAATTCAATGGAAATCTTTAGCTGAAATATGGCTGGCGGTGAAAGGGTTAAAGCAAATTTCAACGGGAAACGGTCATACACTGTATCTCAAGATATCAGTTTCCAGATCAAAAACAAATACGAACAAATCACCATACAAGTATAGCGTCATGGGTGAAAGTAAAACATGCTATCAATCCTGAAATGACACATGTCGATGTTCTCTGAATCTTCCCATTCCTGAAGTGGTGAACGCATTAAAAATAATTTCCAATGTGTGTGTGTCTGTATCAACAGGATGGGTGGGGGTGGTGTTAGAATTGCGTGTCTATCATCCTGTTTTAATCTGACATCAATGTTGGCAGAAATGTTTGGTTTTATAAAACCGTGGATCCAGATGACAAGATGGCCAATCCTGAAAACGATCAGCTTTTCCAATCCTGATTTCAGGAGCACTCCTGAACTACTTTCACCCATTTATCTTTAACAAATATAAGGGGGAAAAGATAAATCAACAGAGAAGAAAATATAGAGTGGCTCTAATCAATTTGAAAATCTAAAACTTTCTTCTTTTGGTCTTGATCCACATTCTGTTACAATAGGTTTAACAACACGTTATCAAAGATATTCTAAAAGGGTAAGATGGATTACTTAAAAGCTCGGCGAACCGGGCTGATAGAGTTATCGTTAGTGGGGACGTGTACACTATTCACAGTGGAGGCTATCCAAAAACTCGGATTGGAACTTGAACGGAGAATTCAACTGGCCTATCGATGTGTAAAATGTGTCCTGTTTAAAAGGGACATAACCAGTGTTTCTGTCCTCACTACTCATATAGGGAAAAGAGACCGGATGTTTATCTTCCCCTGTACAGTCTTTGACGTTATTTTATCAAAATGCAAAGGAAATCTGGAACGTCAAATCATGCTGGTTTTGCACAGCATGCAATCCAATAATAAAATATGGTAGCAAAAGGTTATATATATATTTAAAAGACTAAAATTTAATTTAGATACAGCCAATGTTTTAAAATTTAACAAAATTGCCATAAGGATGAATTTGGGACCCAAAATATTATTGTGAATTATTTGATATTGTTGTGGTACCTGTTTTCGAGTAAGCTGGTTTCCACTGAAGCTTGATGGTCATTCACGGGCTGTGCACATTATTAGTATTGGTATTTGGTATTTGGTATATTCTAGTCACAGAGACTTATCTCTGTGAAATTCGGGCTGCTGTCCCTTGGAGAGAACGTCGCTGCAAGTGCAGCGCCTACCTATTTAAAAAAGGGGGGGGGGGGGCACAGGGTGAGGATGGGGTGTGGGCACACTTAGAAAACCTAGCTATCAATTTGGTCATACCAGGCAGCGGGATTTCTCCCTGCTCTTACCGACTTTCAACTGCCGTGGGATTTTTACGTGCGTAAAGCACACGGGTCAGACTAGCTTTAAGTCCCCATCTGAAGGACTGGACGTTCCTGTCAAACTAGAAAGAAAGGGCGAGGCCGGGATTCGAACCCGGGTCACTCACGCTGCAGTCACGCATTACATTTAGCAGGCGAACATCTCAACCACTCTGCCACCTTTCTCCATGGCACCTTTAGATCTGCAATCTGCAAGTTCCCTACGGAAACCCCCTTTGTGTGGATGGGATTGCGAATGAGCTTCTGCATCTGCTTATTTCTTATGGGAGGCGAATGGGGTTTCTGTATGGAACTTGCGGATTGCAGATCTAATGTACACCGCCCCTTACCTCTGTAATCTGCCAAAGTAGTCCTTGCTCCATTTCTCTCGGGCAATAGCGTCTCCAAGGAGGGGCGAATCCAAATCAGAGTCGTAGTTGAAGTGTGGAGCAAAGGCATCCCACCTTGTCAAACAAAATGGATTAATTTTTATTGCTATAAAAAAAATTATTGTCTTTCTTTAGCTCATTCAAGTCGTTCCGGCCATATATGTCCGGAATTAATAGATAACTGTCAATTTGATGCAATTGCTTCAAGGGAAGTAAATCTGTGTGCACACAATACCTTGGTCACTTCTAAACTCACTTCGCTCCCTTAGACCACAATTTTGCCTCTAACTTTGCTTTTGTAGTGGTTTGTTGTGGGGTAGCCAATCGGTGTAGAAAGTGTTTCTATATAAAGTCTATATATAAAAAAAGTTGAATCTACCACTTCCCTATGTCTAAACCTGAAGTAAAAACCCGTAATCTTCCTTAATCTTTCCTTTTGTTTATGTATGTTTCGCTTGTGTGTATGGCTGGAATGATTTGCGAGGTTTTTGTAAATTCAAAATCGTTGTGATGCGAATGAGTTCATTGACTAACCCCTTCATAATTCACTGCCAAAGGAAAACAGATTATCGATTTTCTTATTATGAATTTTAAAAGAGACCTGTTCCAGACTCATTCTGAGAAAATGGTCTAGATATACATCTTTCCTGACTTGTCTAAACCCAAATCCATTATTCCAGGGCAAAGGTATAAAAAGTTATGACATCATCAATGACATCACACTTTAGTGTTATTCATCAACTTATTTGTAGCGGTTCCATAGCCGATGAGGTTTACCCGAGGCGTGGTTACCGCTACACCTATCTGTATTAATTTAAAAAATCGGGACTGGTTTCGTACTGCCTCCGGGCATTGCCTCCAGTATTGTTCCCACCATATTTGTATTTACAAATGTCCCATATGTGTCTGATTCAGACCAAGAGGACGTAAAACACCATTTTCGTCGTCGAATGACATCACACATCCCATAGTAGACACAGGACCAGGCAAAGTTATGTTTTTCTTTTAAGTTTTACTATTCAACAAAGACAGTGACCAAAACAATACCATAAGCTATCTTTGATGAATCGTACCAGGATTAAGATCCCACTAGCTCACAGCTCACATTCTCAGCATCAGAAAGTTAGACCCAGATTTCACTGCCTAGGCCCTAAGCTTTCCCATTTTCCAGCAGCAGTGAGCCTGCCAAAAATAGACCTCTCCCTTTTTTTTTTCTCCTGCTGCCTTCAAGGCCTTTCTGACCTTTTAGTTACCTCACCCTTACTGGCTGGATAGAGATAACAGAGTCTCTCTCTCTCTCTCTCTCTCTCTCTCTGGTGGCATAGGTAGCGAGTTTAAAATTAGAACAGCAGTGGTGCTGGCTCAAATGAGAAGCAGGCAGGAAAAAGGAAGGGTAAGTGGCTAGAGTGGGCCAAACTTTATTAAGCCAGAATGCGGCAGAAAAGCATGCTGTGCATGCACTATGCTTCAACAATAAAATGTGCAAATTCAAATGACCCAAGGTATTGACACATCTACGTACGCGTATTTGAGAGAATACACTTTCCAACTCTGATTTGAGAGAATATACGCACACGTATATGCATGCACATTTAGTGTGCACCAACATACACACACATACCACAAAATCAGAATGTGCACCGAGAATGCAATAACAGGGTAAACATAAAGAATATTATTTATTACTTATCAAAGCTACTATGCCAATGAGGCTTTATACTACTCCTTGCCGACACGAAAGGGCGATAATTTTAGGCCCGAAATGCCGATGCCCCCTGGTGATGAGTCAGGAGCAGATCATTCTGTGGCTATATACTACTAGTTCCTGACAGGCAAGGGCGATAATCTTAAGTAGGGGGCATTCGCATCTCAGGTCAAGAGACAGGGGCAGAGAATTTTTTCGGTTTAAAGCCTCATTACTTTTTAAATAAATAAATCTTTAAAAAAAAGTGAAGTATATTAATTAGTAAACAATCTGGTGAGGTAGTCATGAGTACATCTTAAACAGTTAACACGGGTAGTAACATGTAAATTAGCATAATAAACAGCCAATCGCTTTGGCAGTTTCTTCTAGTAGTAGTGTAGCAGTAGTAGTGGAATAGGGCTAGAAGTGGGCCCCGTAGCCCTATTCTTGATTTTTTCATTTAATTAAGCTTCACGATGATTGCACAAACCTAAGCTAAAATAATCTTAATTAATTTATGAAAAAAAGGAATGGACTTTCATTTTTAATCATCAAAAGAATTGAAAGCACTTATATCATATTAGGATCTTGGTCCAGAAGATTTTTTAAAGTGTTAAAAGTGTTTGATGTTAGTTGGTAAGTTATTCCAATGTTGAACAATCCTGTTAGAGAAGAATTTATTTTCGTTTGTTAGTGTTTGAACGTCTTAAAATCAACTTCTCCATACCATTTCTAATGTACATAATACTGCCCGTGTCAACTGTTTAAGACTCACTTGTGATTTCTGTACCTGAACTATTGAAACTGTAAATCCACATGATTTCACAAGCTAAATATTAAAGTAACACTCACTGAAAAGAGAATGAGACATCCACCAGTTTGTCAGGCTTGTCCGTTAAACTGTCACATGGACCTACCCTGAAAAACGAAAAAAGACAAGATCTTTCTGCAGGAACTGTCTGGACTGCATTTCATTTTCAGTGCGTCTGTTAAACAGATGAATGCACCTGCGCACCCATGCCCACTCCATCAAACAGGCTGACAGGCAGTAGTGCGGTAATACATGTCGGCACACAACACTTTGACAACCCATTCTCTCTTGTACACATGCACACACAAACATAGACACATAAACACACATGTAAACATAGACACACACACACACACACACACACACAGTCATATAGACACACACACAGTCACACAGTCGCACACACAAATACAATCAACGCCCACATACAGACATAAAACACACACACACACTCATCTCATTCTTCATCACACCTCACCCCCCCCCTGTGGGGATACCGGGGGTCTTTTGCATAAATAGTTCCCCCACCATCTGGAAGTTCTGTGCTTGTAACTTCCTCTAATCTGTCATTCTCTTTGACTCTGCCTTTTCCCTCTGCTTACTGTCATCTACTATCTTTCTGCCTTACCTGGTCCATTCTCCTGCCTTTTTTCAAGAAACAGTCAAAAAGATTTCTTCCAGCCGAAGTCGGACATGCTGGGCCTAATTATTTCTTACTTAGGCGCATAACGGCAGCATGACACATCTGCGCTCATACTTGACAGGAAACTGTCCGAGCGATCGAAGAAGAAGAATCACCTCAACTGGCCGCTGAAACGGACACGCCAGGTTTGCATGGGACGCACAGCATCGAAGCTCAGCCCCCCGGCACTGAAGGAGCCGGGGTCTGCGTTGGTGACCAGGGTGTCAGGGTGGGTGGGGTGCTGCAGGCACCCGACGCCCGGGACGTGCAGGACCACCCAGATCTCCGCCCGGCGATCGTGACGCCTCGCCACCCTCAGCGACACGTTGGGACCTTCGCCTTGGCTGTAGCCGCCGATGTACACACAGTCCATGGCCTGTACGGGGTTAAAAAAAAAGACATTTTTAAAAGCGCTAATGCAGTGCAAGCCTGTGCAAAATAATACAATGGAACCTCCCTTATAAGACCCCCCCCCCCCCCCTTATAAGACTCCTTCCCACTTAAAGGGAAAACAACCGATCCCAGGGATCAGGTCTTTTTCGCCAGAAAAGCTCTGCCTCGCAGTGGCTCGCACAACAGGGAACAAAGAAGGGCGAACCATCTCTCTCACTAGCTGTGATTGAAATGCAGCGCGCGTTCAGCACCTCCCCTCTTTTATAGTCCGGCTGTGCCTTTAAGACCTACTTCTCTGAGATATTGCCCTTCTTTGTAAGTATTAAAATTACCTCCCTTATAGTTACACAACTCCCTCCCACTTAAGACCTTATTTTGGACGATTTTTCAAGGTCTTAATAGGGAGGTTCCACTGTAGTGCAAATCGTTACCAAAGGACCCTTCTGCACAGTTTTAGTGTCTAAAAGCCGCCTCGCACTAGTCAACTTTGTAGCTGTAAGATAATCGGGAAATCCAGTTGTGAACTGCATTCAATTAGTTGTGTCCGTGTGCCGATTTCACACGATTAACAAGGATTGGCTGTACTTCCACAACTGCGTGAGTGAGTTGGAAGCAAAATGGTGCAGTCGCCAATTCCTTCCGACCTGGTTGGAAGTGCTTCATCCGACCAAAATTTCCATTTGTGATTTCTACTCACTCTGTCAAAAGAAAGGAAAACTGTGGAAAGGTCACAACCAGCTTCTCCAATTGGGTTGGATAGTCTGAGGCGGCTTTTAACTGATCAGGCAGGGTCTACTCAAGAAAGGGGGATGAAGTGGAGATAGGGAGGGTGGGTGAGGGAACAAGAAAAGATATAATAAAATGACACTAATTCGGCCAGACCTGTCAATCGTGCACAGAACGGCTTGGTCATACAAGAGTTGATAGGATTGAATGGACAGTTTTGCATAAGTAAAATAGCAAGGGTATAATTTTTTTTTAATATTGTAAAAGGGAAACCTGAATCGTTAACTACTTTGGTGCTTTAATTCTAGCACAACAGCTTAATTATCCACCACAACACTGATCACTCACACAGGCATTTTCTACTACAGACTGCCCCCCCCCCCCCCCCACAACACACACACACACAGTGACACACACACACACAACACACACACACACACACAACACACACACACACAACACACACACACACACACACACACACACACACCACAGACACACACACACACACACACACACACACACACACACACACACACACACACACACACACACACACACACACACACACACACACACACACACACACACACACACACACACACACATACACACACACACACACACACACACATACACACAGACACACACACACACACACATACACACACATACACACACAACACACACACACACACACACACACATACAGACACACACACACACACACACACACACACACACACACACACACACACACACACACACACACACACACACACACACACACACACACACACACACACAGAGTGACAAACACACACACACACACAACACACACCCCTCATACCACCACCACCACACTACAAAATACATCACCTACATGGACATGATCAGGCAGAGGCTGGCAGCATTCCATATCATAGGGGGATACACTGCATCCTAACCCCCTGGACCCTGGCTGCACATCTTGAGGCTGCTGAAGGCTGTTCCAGTCTGTCTTCTTGCCCTTGTTGGCCTTGCTGCGTCTGGATCGCAGGCGAAACATGACGGCGAATGTGGCTCGCTTCAGCCAGTACCATCTGTCTGTAATGACAGAGGACAGTGAGTGAAATGGGTGTTAAACGTGTTTGGGCAATCTTTTACTTCAGTCACCCCACCCCCCAACCATCTGTCTGTAATGACAGAGGACAGTCAGTAAAATGGGTGTTAAACGTGTTTGGGCAATCTTTTACTTCAGTCACCCCACCCCTCACCCCTCAAACATCTGTCTGTAATGACAGAGGACAGTCAGTAAAATGGGTGTTAAACGTGTTTGGGCAATCTTTTACTTCAGTCACCCCACCCCTCACCCCTCAAACATCTGTCTGTAATGACAGAGGACAGTCAGTAAAATGGGTGTTAAACGTGTTTGGGCAATCTTTTACTTCAGTCACCCCACCTTTCACCCCTCAAACATCTGTCTGTAATGACAGAGGACAGTCAGTAAAATGGGTGTTAAACGTGTTTGGGCAATCTTTTACTTCAGTCACCCCACCTTTCACCCCCCAACCATCTGTCTGTAATGGCAGAGGACAGTCAGTAAAATGGGTGTTAAACGTGTTTGGGCAATCTTTTACTTCAGTCACCCCACCCCCCAACCATCTGTCTGTAATGGCAGAGGACAGTCAGTAAAATGGGTGTTAAACGTGTTTGGGCAATCTTTTACTTCAGTCACCCCACCTTTCACCCCTCAAACATCTGTCTGTAATGACAGAGGACAGTCAGTAAAATGGGTGTTAAACGTGTTTGGGCAATCTTTTACTTCAGTCACCCCACCTTTCACCCCCCAACCATCTGTCTGTAATGTCAGAGGACAGTCAGTAAAATGGGTGTTAAACGTGTTTGGGCAATCTTTTACTTCAGTCACCCCACCCCCCAACCATCTGTCTGTAATGACAGAGGACAGTCAGTAAAATGGGTGTTAAACGTGTTTGGGCAATCTTTTACTTCAGTCACCCCACCCCTCACCCCTCAAACATCTGTCTGTAATGGCAGAGGACAGTCAGTAAAATGGGTGTTAAACGTGTTTGGGCAATCTTTTACTTCAGTCACCCCACCCCTCACCCCTCAAACATCTGTCTGTAATGACAGAGGACAGTCAGTAAAATGGGTGTTAAACGTGTTTGGGCAATCTTTTACTTCAGTCACCCCACCTTTCACCCCCCAACCATCTGTCTGTAATGGCAGAGGACAGTCAGTAAAATGGGTGTTAAACGTGTTTGGGCAATGTTTTACTTCAGTCACCCCACCTTTCACCCCTCAAACATCTGTCTGTAAACAGAGGACAGTCAGTAAAATGGGTGTTAAACGTGTTTGGGCAATCTTTTACTTCAGTCACCCCACCTTTCACCCCCCAACCATCTGTCTGTAATGGCAGAGGACAGTCAGTAAAATGGGTGTTAAACGTGTTTGGGCAATGTTTTACTTCAGTCACCCCACCTTTCACCCCTCAACCATCTGTCTGTAATGACAGAGGACAGTCAGTAAAATGGGTGTTAAACGTGTTTGGGCAATGTTTTACTTCAGTCACCCCACCCCTCACCCCTCAAACATCTGTCTGTAATGACAGAGGACAGTCAGTAAAATGGGTGTTAAATATGTTTGGGCAATGTTTTACTTCAGTCACCCCACCCCTCACCCCTCAAACATCTGTCTGTAATGACAGAGGACAGTCAGTAAAATGGGTGTTAAACGTGTTTGGGCAATGTTTTACTTCAGTCACCCCACCCCTCACCCCTCAAACATCTGTCTGTAATGACAGAGGACAGTCAGTAAAATGGGTGTTAAACGTGTTTGGGCAATGTTTTACTTCAGTCACCCCACCCCTCACCCCTCAAACATCTGTCTGTAATGACAGAGGACAGTCAGTAAAATGGGTGTTAAACGTGTTTGGGCAATCTTTTACTTCAGTCACCCCACCCCCCAACCATCTGTCTGTAATGGCAGAGGACAGTCAGTAAAATGGGTGTTAAACGTGTTTGGGCAATCTTTTACTTCAGTCACCCCACCCCCCAACCATCTGTCTGTAATGTCAGAGGACAGTCAGTAAAATGGGTGTTAAACGTGTTTGGGCAATCTTTTACTTCAGTCACCCCACCCCTCACCCCTCAAACATCTGTCTGTAATGGCAGAGGACAGTCAGTAAAATGGGTGTTAAACGTGTTTGGGCAATGTTTTACATCAGTCACCCCACCCCTCACCCCTCAAACATCTGTCTGTAATGACAGAGGACAGTCAGTAAAATGGGTGTTAAACGTGTCTGGGCAATCTTTTACTTCAGTCACCCCACCCCTCACCCCTCAAACATCTGTCTGTAATGGCAGAGGACAGTCAGTAAAATGGGTGTTAAACGTGTTTGGGCAATGTTTTACATCAGTCA
>CM065699.1:22133250-22138250 GCA_017654935.2 Phymorhynchus buccinoides
GTGATTTTCTTAGGGGCTATTCCATTCACAACGCTGTACATGCATACACATTTGTTATATAATAGTCTTTCCTTAAATGGCAGGATGTTTAAAGATTTGTAATCACATTTAGTGAGTGAACTGGACTTCAACTGTATTAATTTTATGGCTCGTTTGTGTAAACTATTTAATTGTTTCAGATTTGTTTCGCTGCTATTGTCCCAAAGAGTTCATGCATAATTTATAAGGGATAAGATATGTGCATGAAAAAAGCTTTTTCGTGCGTCACGATTCAAAAATCTTTTTATTCTTGCAAGTTGATATATTCTTTTTGAAATGCGTTTGCCAAGATTAGATATATGATTTGACCATGATAAATTATTGTCTATAACAACACCTAAGACTTTATGTGAAGATACTTCTTCTATCTTTTGATCTTGAATAAACAATGATGGGAACGAGGAGTTCATTTTCTGTCTTTTTTGTCTCGTGGTAACATACATGCATTTTGTTTTGGTAGCATTTAGAGACATATGATTTTCTTCAGTCCAGTTCACTAATTTTTCAACATGTTTCTGGAGGTCATTTACCAATTCGTTAGGGTTACTATTACAAGACTGTAAAGATGTGTCATCAGCAAATATTTCAGAGGAACATTGTAGACATAGCGGTAAGTCATTTACATAAAGAGAAAATAAAATGGGTCCTAATACTGAGCCCCGAG
Source organism: Phymorhynchus buccinoides (assembly GCA_017654935.2). NCBI lineage: Eukaryota > Metazoa > Mollusca > Gastropoda > Neogastropoda > Raphitomidae > Phymorhynchus > Phymorhynchus buccinoides. The sequence continues at coordinate 22,133,954 of CM065699.1, forward strand.
GAACTCCAAACTTAATTGGTAATAATGTTGATCTTTTTGAGCTGATTTCAACGAGCTGTTGACGGTCGCAAAGAAAAGAGGAAATAAATGTAATGGCGTGACTGGACAAATTGTAGTACTTAAGTTTTCTTGTCAAAAGGGCATGATTAATAACATCAAATGCCTTAGCAAAGTCAATAAAAAGAATTCCAGTAAACTCGTTATTATTAATATTTGAAAGACATCTGTCAGTAAGATGTGTCAGAGATGTGTGACACGAGTGGTTTTCACGAAAACCTGATTGATTTTCATGAAGTAGATCGTAATGGTTCAGATGCTTACATAAATTCAATTGAATATGTTTTTCCAGTGGCTTTGATAGGAGCGAAAGTACTGATATAGGGCGATAATTCGAGGGATTGGTACGATCACCTGATTTATAAAAGGGTATTACTTTTGCTTGCTTAAATTGGGTAGGAAATTGTCCTTTATCAATGCAAAGATTGTAAACATAAGTAAGCGTGTCTGCAATGGCAGGTGCAGCTAGTTTTAAAATCTTACTATCTAATCCATCTAAGCCCCTTGATCCTGACTGTTTTAAATGTAATAAGTAATTCAACGTTTCAGTCACAGAAATGGGCAGTATGGTAAAGGGTGTTGAAATATTTTTTGAACGACAGTAATCACCCAGTTCTTGTAAATCATTTTCATGTGTTTTGTCATCGGTGATTAACTTATTAGCAACATTAGCGAAATGAGAGTTTAAATCATCAGGTGATAATTCTGATATTGGACAATGCGCTTTATGGTCAGAATTTCTGTTAGTCAAAAGGTTAATAGCTTTCCAAATTGATTTCTGATTCTGGGAGGAAGTTACCAACTCTTGAAAGTATGTTTTCATTGCCCTTCTCTTCATTGTGTTCACTTTATTCCTCTGTTTATTGAATGCCTTTCTGTCTTTTGAAGGAAGTAAGCTATCTCTTTTATAACCCTCATGTGTGTGTGTGTGTGTGTGTGTGTGTGTGTGTGTGTGTGTGTGTGTGTGTGTGTGTGTGTGTGTGTGTGTGCGTGTGTGCGTGTGTGTATGTGTTGACTGCATACGCGTGTGTCCACTTGTGCATGTGTGTGTGTGTGTGTGGGGGGGGGTGTATTTGTGTGTGTGTGTGTGTGTGTGTGTGTGTGTGTGTGTGTGTGTGTGTGTGTGTGTGTGTGTGTGTGTGTGTGTGTGTGTGCATGGGTGCCCTCTAATTTGTGTGTGTGTGTCAAGTCAAGTCTAAATGATCCTATAGAGGATAAAGAAACATGCTGTGTGTGAGTGTGCGCGCATATGCATGTGTATGCATGCATTTGTGTGTGTGTGTGTGTGTGTGTGTGTGTGTGTGTGTGTGTGTGTGTGTGTGTGTGTGTGTGTGTGTGTGTGTGTGTGTGCATGCATGCATGCGTGCGTGCACGCGTGCGTGTGTGCATATATATGCATCTGTTACTATTGATTGCATTTGATTTCTCAAGTCACGAACTGATCTGTGGAATTTAGGCTGTTCCCACCACCAACGTGCATCGCAGCTAGTGCAGGTTTTGTTGTTGTTGACGATTGTTTGTTTGTGTCTATGATAAAATATGTTATAAACATGTGTCACTATGTGTATGTGTGTTGACGATTGTTTGTTTGTGTCTATGATAAAATATGTTATATGTAACTATGTGTATGGGTCACTATGTAGTATGTATGTTGTTGTTGACGATTGTTTGTTTGTGTCTATGATAAAATATGTTATATGTAACTATGTGTATGGGTCACTATGTAGTATGTATGTTGTTGTGTGATTGTTTGTTTGTGTCTATGTGTGTAACTATGTGTATGTGTCACTATGTATGTTGTTGTTGATGATTGTTTGTTTGTGTCTATGATAAAATATGTTATATGTATGTGTCACTATGTGTATGTGTCACTATGTATGTTGTTGTTGACACTATGATAAAATGTGTTATATGTAACTATGTGTATGTGTCACTATGTATGTTGTTGTTGACGATTGTTTGTTTGTGTCTATGATAAAATATGTTATATGTAACTATGTGTATGTGTCACTATGTATGTTGTTGTTGATTGTTTGTTTGTGTCTATGATATGTTTATGTAACTATGTGTGTCTATGTATGTTGTTGTTGATGACCAATGTGTTATATGTAATATGTGTATGTGTCACTATGTATGTTGTTGTTATTGTTTGTTTGTGTCTATGATAAAATATGTTATATGTAACTATGTGTATGTATGTCACTATGTATGTTGTTGTTGACGATTGTTTGTTTGTGTCTATGATAAAATATGTTATATGTAACTATGTGTATGTGTCACTATGTATGTTGTTGTTGACGATTGTTTGTTTGTGTCTATGATAAAATATGTTATATGTAACTATGTGTATGGGTCACTATGTAGTATGTATGTTGTTGTTGACGATTGTTTGTTTGTGTCTATGATAAAATATGTTATATGTAACTATGTGTATGGGTCACTATGTAGTATGTATGTTGTTGTTGACGATTGTTTGTTTGTGTCTATGATAAAATATGTTATATGTAACTATGTGTATGTGTCACTATGTATGTTGTTGTTGATATGTGTCACTATGTGTATGTGTCACTATGTATGTTGTTGTTGACGATTGTTTGTTTGTGTCTATGATAAAATGTGTTATATGTAACTATGTGTATGTGTCACTATGTATGTTGTTGTTGACGATTGTTTGTTTGTGTCTATGATAAAATGTGTTATATGTAACTATGTGTATGTGTCACTATGTATGTTGTTGATGATTGTTTGTTTGTGTCTATGATAAAATATGTTATATGTAACTATGTGTATGTGTCACTATGTATGTTGTTGTTGACGATTGTTTGTTTGTGTCTATGATAAAATATGTTATATGTAACTATGTGTATGTGTCACTATGTATGTTGTTGTTGACGATTGTTTGTTTGTGTCTATGATAAAATATGTTATATGTAACTATGTGTATGTGTCACTATGTATGTTGTTGTTGACGATTGTTTGTTTGTGTCTATGATAAAATATGTTATATGTAACTATGTGTATGTGTCACTATGTAGTATGTATGTTGTTGTTGACGATTGTTTGTTTGTGTCTATGATAAAATATGTTATATGTAACTATGTGTATGTGTCACTATGTATGTTGTTGTTGATGATTGTTTGTTTGTGTCTATGATAAAATATGTTATATGTAACTATGTGTATGTGTCACTATGTATGTTGTTGTTGACGATTGTTTGTTTGTGTCTATGATCAAATGTGTTATATGTAACTATGTGTATGTGTCACTATGTATGTTGTTGTTGACGATTGTTTGTTTGTGTCTATGATAAAATATGTTATATGTAACTATGTGTATGTGTCACTATGTATGTTGTTGTTGACGATTGTTTGTTTGTGTCTATGATAAAATATGTTATATGTAACTATGTGTATGGGTCACTATGTATGTTGTTGTTGACGATTGTTTGTTTGTGTCTATGATAAAATATGGATACCGTCGGTGAAATTCAAAAACCTTGCATCTCGATTTTGGTTTCTTTTTAGTTAAATACATAGTCAGCTCTCTAATGTTTCCTGTCACCTTCCACCAAAAGCTCATATCTCTAACGACTTTCTATATGGGGTAAATTGTGAAAATAGACAAAAACTCGTAAGTCCCAAATTCAGATCTAGTTAAGGATAAAAACCTTGTATTTTCGTTCTTTTCAAGTCTAAAAAAAATTGTTTTAGCACCGCATCTTTCATATTTATAAAGGACAATCCATGTTATTGTCTCTAAATATTCCAAAAAGTGCTTTTAAATGAGTAGGTTGATGCATTTTCTTCAGCTAGGCTAAACTTTAGACTGTGATTTCTCAAAATGGCCAAAGGTCAGCCTACCAACTTTAAATGCTTAAATACATGTAACTCTAAAACGGAAAAGTTTCAAGAATGGTTCTTATATTATTTGCCAGAGAATAGACAATTTTTGGGAAAAAACTAGGGGAGAGCACTTCGTGAAAATTAGAGTTGTTTATCTCCATTACTCAGTCAAATGCCATAGCGACAATGGAACAATGGCGTTGAAGCTTGAAACCGCAGGATGCGAGTCAGCGACTTGCAAACATTTTGTAGAAAAATAAGGGGTGGCCAGTTGCTACAAAGTGATAGAAGTTGCAAACTGTGACGTAAAAATATAAATGACATCAATTTTAGAATGACGCACTGCGTTCTACATGCTGTGTGTCTCCTCAAGCACAAGAAGCGAGGGCTGGTGGGGA
>CM065699.1:22143250-22235750 GCA_017654935.2 Phymorhynchus buccinoides
CAAGACAAAATATACATTTAATTATCGTTTAAAAGTTCATATATAGTTTTGAGTGCATAAAAAATATACATGGCCAAATTTCTTAGGCTCAAGACGTTTTCAGACTGCAACATATGAACCAAACATTCCTTATCTAAATATGAATAGTATTTTCGTATATATTTTCCACGTAAACTTGAGTACTTTGGCATTCAAACAAAAAATGAAATTCGTTTTCTATTTTGCTACAAAATGGACATTTGTTTGGTTTTTCGTTGTATCTGTTATTAACATTTAAATCACATAGTCCTAAGCGAAACCTTGAAAGAGCATAACGAAATTTACTAATTGTTATAACTGAAAGATACTTTTCTGGTTGAAATACAGATTTAAAAGATCTATGCGTATTAAATCGATCACTTTCATACAATTTAACATTCCAATCTTGCATAAAGCAATCCAACATTCGTTGCTTTAGTTCTTTCAAAAACATAAATTCATTTCCAACCCCTCCATTTATCCAAACCTCTGAAAAACCAAAAATATCAAAACATTTTTTAATGGAATATCACCAGTTATGAAAATTAAAATGACCACGTGAGAACTCGGGAATCTTGTTCAAAATCATGAGGTGGGCCTGTTTTGGGAATCTCTCAATAGAGACATATTTTGAAGTTTAAACCAATATTTAATAGACTTGAGGGTACTGTCAATACACAAAGGGTATCGACCGGTTTCACCATAAATCATTGTGTTGGGACTTTTGGGACTCACACCTAATAAACGTTTGCATGCAAACAACTGAACTGCTTCAATAGACTGAAATTTCGTTAACCCCCAAAGCTCAGCAGCATACAATAACATTGGCTTGACCTGACAATCGAACAGTTTAAAAAATATTGACATATCCATATTTCCTAAAGCCCACATTGTTCTAAAGATGTCCGTAACTTTGTTTTTTGCTCGTCTAGCAAATTCATCTAATGCAGTGTCAAAAGCCATTCTAGTACTGAGCATGAAACCAAGATATTTATAGCTGTTAACGACATCCACTTCCCTCCCTTTGTAATACCAGTGCTCTGTTTTAGATAAGTGACCTCCTTTTCTAAAAACAATAATTTTAGTTTTATCAAGGTTTACTGTTAGATTTAGAGTGTGTTACTATGATAGCGTTTGAGCGGAGGGACATAGGACCCTCAAATTTGGGTTTGCATGCGGATAGGTAGTTAGGATATCCAGGCCAATTTCGAAGATGAAGGTCGAGTTCACCGCCTAGTCCAACGTTTTTCACGCTCTAGTTTGAAGCTATCTGTTTGTAGGGTAGGATGTATTTTTGCAAACCACAACAAAATAAATATACGCATTTAGAAGCAAAAATCATGAAGAAAAAAAAAGAAGAATGAAAGGGCATAGAAGGGCCGTACGTGAGGCCCATATCAATTAATCATAGATATGGAGATGGAATAAAGTTCTCTACTAGTACTAGTAGTATAAAATATACTGTACAACGCTGACCCAGATAGCCTAAAGTAAAGTGTGCTTATAAACTACACTGTGTAGACTACAGTGACCAAGAGTGCAGTGATTGAAAAATCAAAGAACAATGCTTTTGGACCTACCCAAGAGTAATAAAATGCACATGACTTAGTATCACATTGGTCAGGTCAGGTCAGGTCAGGTAGATTAAGGTCAGGTCAGGTAGATTAAGACTAGGCATCGCGGCCTCTCAAGCGTCTTTTTTTTCTTCTTTTTTCACAGCTGTGACGGTTTTGGTAGACTATTACTCATACTGGTATTTTAATTTACTAAGGTTTGGGTCTTTGTCCAGGAGGTTTTTGAATTTGTTAGTATGAGCAATGTAACCCCCCCCCCCCCCCCCCATTTTTCCTCTGTACTTACCCACTCATCTTTGCCACAGAAGAGCAGCATCGGTCTCAGCCTGCAGCTGGCTGGATGAGCGTGAACGTACCACAGCAAAACTTGTAGGCCTACCTTGCTTTCGCTTGGAAGCAAAGGTCAGGGGTCACTAGCTCAGGGGAGGCTTTCTTATTGGATGAAATGCCTGGAGCACTTTGGTTTTTTTGTTTTTTTGTTAGAAGGATTTTCAAAACGTTTCTTATGAATTTATTTGAAACAGAAAGTGCTGTCTGTTCATAAGCTACACGATTGTGTTAAGGAAGAAACCAGTTGCAGTCCATTACATTTTTGGTATGGAACCGATGCCTTTGTTTTGGATTAATGGTGCACCTCCCTTTGTACTGTTTCCATGGTAACACAAATAGGCGCGCGCGCACGTGTGTGTGTGTGTGTGTACTGTTTCCATGGTAACACAAATAGATGGTGTGTGTGCGTGTGTGCGTGTGTACTGTTTCCATGGTAACACAAATACATGGTGTGTGTGTGTGTGTGTGTGTGTGTGTGTGTGTGTGTGTGTGCGTGCGTGTGTGTGTGTGTGTGTGTGTGTGTGTGTGTGCGTGTGTGTGTGTGTGTGTGTGTGTGTGTGTGTACTGTTTCCATGGTAACACAAATAGATGGTGTGAGTGTGTGTGTGTGTGTGTGTGAGAGAGAGAGAGAGAGAGAGAGAGAGAGAGAGAGAGAGAGAGAGAGAGAGAGAGAGAGAGAGAGAGAGAGAGAGAGAGAGAGAGAGAGAGAGAGATGTCAAGGCTGCGATCACAGTTGACTGATAAAATGTTATCAGAGCTATTGGCTTTATATATTGAGGTCACTAAAACGAAGTTTAATTGACTCAGTAGCAGTACTTATAACACACACAGAGAGAGGTCAGGTAGGACGACAAGGCCTCTCGAGCGTCCTTTCTCTTGATTGGGATTTGTTTTTGGATTGAGAGAGAGAGAGAGAGAGAGAGAGAGAGAGAGAGAGAGAGAGAGAGAGAGAGAGAGAGAGAGAGAGAGAGAGAGAGAGAGAGAGAGAGAGAGAGAGAGAGGGGGGGGGGGGGGGAGTGCAGACATAAACATTAGGGGTGGGGTGGGTGAGAGACTAAGATTCTGCTGCACTTAGGGGGTAGTACGAAGGAAAGAGTTTTAGTAGTAGGAAGCAAAAATAAGAGTAATATTGTATAGAAAGGAAAGTATAACTACTTTAGAAGAGATAAGTAATAGAGAGAGAGATTTCGTCTGACAGTCTTGCTTTTAAAAGAGAGAGAGAGAGAGAGTGAGAGAGAGAGAGAGAGAGAGAGAGAGAGAGAGAGAGAGAGAGAGAGAGAGAGAGAGAGAGAGAGAGAGAGAGAGAGAGAGAGAGAGAGAGAGAGAGATGGGCCATAGACCGTTATTTCGCAGTATCCGGCTACCGTAGTGGTCCCCGGGGGCAAACCCTGACCGGCACAGCTCCTGCCCTTCATTTACCACTACTTTGATCTATGGCCCCTATCTTGAAAGTACCCGAAAGACTGATTTGTTGTTCCTATGGCCCCTAGTTCCCTGGGGGGAAGGGGAGATGATTGAGGCAGGGTGGTTTGGTGGAGGTGTTTGTGGAGGGCTGTTTTGAATGTCTCTAATGACTGATTGGAGGCAACTTGCTCAGGGAGACTGTTCCATTGAGGGATAGTGCACTCTCATTAACATATTTGACCTCTCTCTCTCTTTCTCCCCTCTCTCTCTTACAAGAGACCTTTGAAAAACAAAATCAAGATTCACACATTGAAGGCGAAAATATGGCCTGAATATGAAATGCATAATTATGTTTATCATCAAACACGCTCGTCATCATCATGGTCATTATCGTCAGTATTTTAATCATCATCATCTCATTCATCATCATTAAATTAACCATCATTATCATTATTGTCCGTACCTTAATTATCATCATCATCATTATCTTATCCATCATCATCATTATTGTCATTAACTTCACCACCACCACCATTATTATTGTCATTAATTTCACCACCACCACCATCATCATCATCATCATCATCATCATCACCACCACCATCATCATCATCATCATCACCACCACCATCATCATCATCATCATCACCACCACCACCATCATCATCATCATCATCATCATCACCACCACCATCATCATCATCATCACCACCACCATCATCATCATCATCATCATCATCATCACCACCACCATCATCATCATCACCACCACCACCACCATCATTCACCATTATCCCCAGATTCTTACATTTCATAACAAAGTATGAAGTGACAAACAAGACTCGGAATCATGATTTCTTTTTTGTCAAACAAATTTTATTGAGGCGCAAAAAAAACCCACCACATAATAAATTGAACCACGACAGAGGCACAACAAAATTGCACAGAAATTACAAATTCCTGCTTCCCCATACCACCAATGTCATAATTTGTTAATTACATGTTGTACATTTTTGCAGTTTAAAAATTTCTCAGAATATTGGTCTCTACCACAGTAATAGTAAATGCACCACATATACATGTACACAAGGGAAAGACAAGCTACAATACTGATAGGTTTTAATAACCCCATCTCTCCGAAGTCGGAGTTTGGCTGCCCATGTGGCAGGGTATTCAAAAACGGTCACACACGTAATGTTCTCATCTCTAGCTGGTGCATTTGTACCATAGTGTTCAAGTGCTTCGGCTTTTGGGATGATCCTTGGAGTCTTTAAGCCAGGGTACGACAACAACAATAACCTCATCGTGTGGAGCAACAAAGATATGATCTGATAAGCTCAAGGCGCTGTGTGTGTGTGTGTGTGTGTGTGTGTGTGTGTGTGTGTGTGTGTGTGTGTGTGTATTAGTATCATGTGTTTGTCTCTGTGTGTGTGTGTGTAACATGTATGCGCAAATATATATATTAACTAACATTTGTAATCATGAGCATTCCTACATTGAAATTTGGCAGATTTGTATTAATTCAGTTCAGCAGCATCCCTGTTAAATGTTAAACTGTATGTGGAGTTTAATTTGTTTTAATGTTTAACAATTGTTTGCAAGGCATAACTTATACATTGATTTTATTTTAAGCTCAAATCTTGTCTGCTCTCTTTTATTGTTTGTCATATAATGACTAATGATAATAAAAAAAAACCAATCATGACAGATAACATCACAAAACTGAAAATACCTCTCTCTCTCACTTAGTCAAGCATTTTTTTTAATACATGAAATGCAGTGTTGACTGATGCCTGCAATCAACACTTTTATATGACCCTTAAAATCACATGTGTAAACAGTGTGTGTGTGTGTGTGTGTGAGAGAGAGAGAGAGAGAGAGAGAGAGAGAGAGAGAGTGTGTGTGTGTGTGTGCGTGTGTGCGTGTGTGTATGTGTGTACGTGCAGGCCTGCATGCATGCATGCGTATGTGCCTGTATCCGGGTGCAAGTAGAAATGGAGGGGAGGTAATGAGAAAACAGTTCAATGTGTGCATGTGCTTATAGGTCTTAGATTAACAAACAAGCGGGAGTGGAATATGTCTACACGGTATGTTCACAGAAAAATGCACCATTAAAAATGATCAAACATCAACAACAGAACGAAGAGCTCGCATCTACTCTGAATGCAGACAATTTTCACCACAAAGTTGCAAGACTACAGCAAAACAGATTGGCGTGTCAAAACCTGTGATGAAAAAAGAAAAGCGCAGAACGAAAAACGAAACGTCAGAAGTTGAAAACAGTTTACAACTGAGAAGAAAGGCTAACACAAGGAGAGCAATAAATTATAAGAGGAACCTGCCTTCACAGAACTTTTAGGCAGTGGAAAATTTGGCATGATATCATGTATTTTAGTCCACCTACCCACCTCAAATTTTCGCAAAGAAAATTGTCACCAAGAAGCAACATTTTGCTAATTTGGGGAAAGGGATAGGATCAGCCTCGGATTATTTTCGTATACATGTAACTGAAAGAAGCAGACTTTGAGATTGAGGGTTGTTAACATGAGAGGGGTGACGTGACAAGAGTACAACTTTGCCGAAAACTTGCCCTGAGAGAGCCCAAAATACTTAAAGGTGGACCCTGACGGATGAGTTTTTTCAAGAAACATGTTAAGATCACCATGAAAACACCCTTTACAGAGATCACAACACTCACTTTGCTCTGGTTTTCTATCAATCAAACCGTCAAAATGGCGATTCCTCCTTGGCGGAGTTGCTGGAGAGAGAAGCCATTTTGGATGGGGTGGGTGGAGGTCACTCGAGTGGCTGAAGCTTTTTTCTTCTTTATAGTGCAGTAAAAAAAAAAAGGGAGCTATTTCCCTTGTTATGAGCGAAACTCCTTTTGGTAAAATATAAATAAAGCGGCGTGTATTGTGGAAATTTCGTGATTTGGTTAAAGCGACTCAGGCGGCCATTAGAAAAGTGAAGGCATGTTCTCTTTGGGTGAAATAATTTGACTTCCAGCACCTCCGCCAAGGAAGAATCGCTGATTTGACGGTTTGATTTATAGGAATCCAGAGCAAAGTGAGTGTTGCAATCTCTGTAAAGGGTGTTTTCCTGGGGGTGTCGACATGTTTCTTGCAAAAACTCATCCGTCAGGGTACCCCTTTAAGGCTGTGATTCAACCCAGAAGGAAGACAAATAGGTAGCATTTTAGTTTTGTTTCATTGCCCTTATGAAAAAGACAACCAGTCTTTACAAATGTTGAAAATAACCAAGCACAGATCTGGTAACATTTCACGCATGATGAGTTTGGATAAGTCCTTGAAGATTACAAACATTTTAAACACACAAAACAACACAAGACTGGAAGCTTTTATTAAATTTTTTTACGAAGAATGTAAAATGATACATATATCTCAATATGAATATATTATATATTAATGGGGATTTGGGGACACAGAGTGTGTTGTAACAACAGGAAGCTGGAAGATACTAAAAATCTGAAAATCATGCAAAGAGAGATGTCCTTAGCACAAATTGGACTTCAACTACTCCAGTCCTAAACGTTTGCACCAAACAGCACAAAAGCCAATGCTTCAATCATTCAATAATGAAACTAAAACCTCGGGTCTAACAAAAATTTTTTTCTCAAACAGGGTTATCTCCCTGAAATGGACACAAAAGAGAAGACATGACCAAGACAGGAATGGGAACTGACATCTTAACCATGGGTGATAGCAAACAATTATCTCAATCCTGAAATGACACGTTTTAACCCTTTCACCGCCAGCCATATTTCAGCCAAAAATTCCATATCTCCTGGGTAGAGAACAAAATCCATCTGCAGTATTGGGGATTCTTCTGCGACGTATACAAAACAAGGTCTATCCTTACTTCCCCAAACTAAAACAATAGGGTCTTTGGATAATAGATCCGAATTTGGTGCCTTTTAGTGACATAGGCGTTAAATCACTGTGGTGCTAAAATGCGACTTTGGCGGTGAAAGGGTTAATGTTCTCAGAATCTTCCCAATCCTGAAGTACACCGTGGGGATAGAGTTAGAATTGCATGTCTTATCATCTTGTTTTAACTCTTTTAGCACCGTGGGCGAACACATTAGCCTAGTACATCACACTACACTCCCACCAAAACTGCCCTCTTGTCAGATGAGATGCAACAGACAACCAAGAACATAAAAAAAAACCCATGGCGCTAGAAGAGTGAATCTGCCATCAATTTTGGCAGAATTGTTTGGTTTTATAAGACCATGGTTCCGGATGACAAGATGGCCAATCCTGAAAATTCTTTCCATCAGCTTTTCCAATTGGATTATCCTCATTTCAGGAGCATGCCTGAACTCCTTTCACATATGCTTAAGTCTTCCATTAACTCATTTAAGTCGTTCCGGCCATATATGTCCGGAATTAATAGATAACTGTCAATTTGATGCATTTGCTTCAAGGGAAGTAAATCTGTGTGCACACAATACCTTGGTCACTTCTAAACTCGCTTCGCTCCTTTAGACCACAATTTTGCCTCTAACTTTGCTTTTGTAGTGGTTTGTTGTGGGGTAACCAATAGTTGTAGTGGTTTGTTGTGGGGTAACCAATAGTTGTAGTGGTTTGTTGTGGGGTAACCAATAGTTGTAGTGGTTTGTTGTGGGGTAACCAATAGTTGTAGTGGTTTGTTGTGGGGTAACCAATAGTTGTAGTGGTTTGTTGTGGGGTAACCAATAGTTGTAGTGGTTTGTTGTGGGGTAACCAATAGTTGTAGTGGTTTGTTGTGGGGTAACCAATAGTTGTAGTGGTTTGTTGTGGGGTAACCAATAGTTGTAAAGTTTTTCTATATAAAGTCTATCCAAAGTCTATATATAAAAAAAAGTCTGATCTACCACTTCCCTATGTGTAAACCTGAAGTAAAAACCCATAATCTTCCTTCATTTCACCTTTTGCTTGGCTGGAGTGATTTGTGAGTTGCTTTAATCATTCAAAATCGTTGCGATGCGAATGAGTTAAATTTGAGAGCCTCAAGGTGTGTGCACATAGACGCAGAATTTCCGTACGGAAACCTATGTTATAATCATACACCCATCCGCATGTTCCGTGTTTATGTGCACATGCTCTTAGCGTTACTGTAAACAAACTTGAACAGGCAGAATCTGTTGTCCAAAAGAAAACAAAATATTCTGCCAAGCTACAGAAATAACCGACACCACTCAGAAAACAGATCTGAATGCGAAGTAAGTGCAAGGAGACGTTCCTTAGAATGACATGCTTTCAGAGTAAGAAGGGCAACTTATACTAGCCCCTTTAAAGCTTCTAGTCTTTTTTGGGGGGTACCACAATTCATACTTTCAGTTCTACCTGATGATTGCAAGTGCAAGGAGACGCTCCTTAGAATGACATGCTTTCAGAGTAAGAAGGGCAACTTATACTAGCCCCTTTAAAGCTTCTAGTCTGTTTTTTGGGGGTACCACAATTCATACTTTCAGTTCTACCTGATGATTGCAAGTGCAAGGAGACGCTCCTTAGAATGACATGCTTTCAGAGTAAGAAGGGCAACTTATACTAGCCCCTTTAAAGCTTCTAGTCTTTTTGGGGGGTACCACAATTCATACTTTCAGTTGTACCTGATGATTGCAAGTGCAAGGAGACGTTCCTTAGAATGACATGCTTTCAGAGTAAGAAGGGCAACTTATACTAGCCCCTTTAAAGCTTCTAGTCTTTTGGGGGGTACCACAATTCATACTTTCAGTTGTACCTGATGATTGCAAGTGCAAGGAGACGTTCCTTAGAATGACATGCTTTCAGAGTAAGAAGGGCAACTTATACTAGCCCCTTTAAAGCTTCTAGTCTTTTGGGGGGTACCACAATTCATACTTTCAGTTCTACCTGATGATTGCAAGTGCAAGGAGACGTTCCTTAGAATGACATGCTTTCAGAGTAAGAAGGGCAACTTATACTAGCCCCTTTAAAGCTTCTAGTCTTTTTGGGGGGTACCACAATTGATACTTTCAGTTGTACCTGATGATTGCAAGTGCAAGGAGACGTTCCTTAGAATGACATGCTTTCAGAGTAAGAAGGGCAACTTATACTAGCCCCTTTAAAGCTTCTAGTCTTTTGGGGGGTACCACAATTCATACTTTCAGTTCTACCTGATGATTGCAAGTGGAAGGAGAAAGTCAAACACTAATAGCGACCCAGTCCATCTAAAAATTGGATAAGTTATCCTTAATTTGTTATACCCACATCATTATATATCTATACAAATACATACAACACAACCCATGATATTAAACAAATCTACGTATTGTAATCACATAAAGTGAAGAAACTCACAAATGTACAACACCAAAAGACAAATCTTACATAAAATTGTGCGCCATGATTTATACAATATCCAAGACATGAAATAGCAAGGGAATGGGTTGGACACGCCATTAAACATGTTTAAATTCAATCGGAATCACCTCCCATTTGGAAAACAGAAAAAAAATCAACATAACCCGTTCTTCTCAATCATTTACAAAACAAGAGGAATAAAAACTGTCCAAGGTAATGCATAAACAATTCTAAGTTATATTTATCAGGTAACAACATGAAAAGTTTAAAACCCGTCCACATATGAAAGATTTTGTTTTGGGAAACATGGATGAACCCACACACAACAGGGGAGAACAAATCACAGCTTAAGAGGATAAGTCCTTGCTTAAAGAAAGTTAGTCTGAAAAGCGAAAGGAGATTCATTTTTATATTAGGCAGTACGCTTGAAATTTATCATAAACAAATGTGAACACCAACAATAAAAATAAAAGATTCCTAAAAAAAAAGTGACCAAATATGAAGAATTAATCTTAAGGCAGGAAATCACAATAACGACGGGTTTGAAAACAAGCAACAATGACTTACGAAGTTACGAGACTGAGAAAGAAATCTATGTGTGTGTGTCTGTGTCTGTGTGTGTGTGTGTGTGTGTGTGTGTGTGTGTGTGTGTGTGTGTGTCCATGCATGCCTGTGGTGTGTGCCTACTGTATATGTGCGCGTGCATGTGCATGCTTGCCCATTTGTTTCTGAACATTTTAATATGTCCATATGTATATGAGCAATACAGTACTGCATGGACACAACTGTGGATTTGAATATTTACATGTGTACATCTATACAGGAGTAAAGAAATGTTATTTCAGTTTCATTATAACTGCAATAAACAAAGCTTCTAAGCACAATTGTCACAAGCAACAAAGAACATAAGTTTTTTGCAATATTACACAGTACTTTAAAAAAAAAAGAAAAAAAAGGACTAGACCTGACACTTCTTCCTTCCTTCTGCAGAGCAACCACCCTCATCGTTGACTTTTGGGGGGTTATACTTTGGGGGGATCTATGGATTGCGTGCGAAAAGACCTATTTTACTAATTTATAAGAAAGTGGACAAAAAACTAGGGGAACAAATATTGACCCAGCCAGCCAGGGCCTGCTGAGCTGATCAGGCCCCAACATGATGCTGCACCAAACAGGAAAACGGGGGGGGGGGGGGGGGGGGGTGCTGATTCACACACATTGAAACCAGATGTAGGTAATGATCCTGCTATCCATAAGACGCTGTCATATTATTAAGGGTAATTTAATTTTAATGACAAATAATTGCTATCACATTCACTTGCATTCTGATCACAGTTAACCCGTACGGTTCTCAGGCACAACACAATCTATATTTACAATGACTGTACAGTAAAACAAACAAACAAAAATAAAACTCTACATGAAGGTTCTTCTTCTTCCTCAATCACTCAGACAGTTTCCTGTCATGTGAGCGCAGATGCGTCATGCTGCCGTTACGCGCCTAACTAAGAAATTAGTCCCAAACAGACAAATAAAAATGTAATCACCAAAAAAAGTTGACGTCAAAGTCATGACGCGGCACAAATATATCAGTGTAATGTTCAAAATTACGCATGATACAGAAATATAAATGAATTTTCTTGTAAATCAACAAGAACAAGGTACAGAAAGATTAGATCTACATAGACAATCATATAGCAAAAATATAATTATGGGGGGAAATTGTCACAGAGTTATTAGAGAGAGCCTGTAAAGCAAACCAGGAATCAGTGTTTCAATAGGAATTGTTCGGAAATAATTAAGGGGAGTAATTTCATGGTGTGCAGGAGTTATCTTGCATTCAATTGGTCAAACAGGGGAAGTTACTCTGCCATCAGGTAAATCCCCAGCCCTCGCTTCTTGTGTTTGAGGAGACACACAGCATGTAGAACGCAGTGCGTCATTCTGAAATTGATGTCATTTATATTTTTACGTCACAGTTTGCAAGTTCTATCACTTTGTAGCAACTGGTCACCCCTTATTTTTCTACAAAATATTTGCAAGTCGCTGATTCGCATCCTGCGGTTTCAAGCTTCAAGCTTCGACGCCATTGTTGCATTGTTGCTATGGTATTTGACCGAGTAATGGAGGTAAACAACTCTAATTTTCACGAAGTGCTCTCCCCTAGTTTTTTCTCTGAAAATCGTCTATTAAAGTCTATGTGTATATAATTTGCAATAATCACTGTACTCAATAAAAATGAAATTCAGGGGGTTTACATATTCTCAAATTTTGGTTTCTCTACTAAACTATGATTAACTAATTTCATACATAAATATGCATGCACACAGACACAACACACACATGCATAGACACAGACACACACACACAGTGACACACACACACATGCAAAGACAGACAGACACACACTGATACACACAAATTATGACAATATAAATTCAAAGTTATCTTATGCACTTGATCTTGAAACTTTAGCATGGTCAACTGATACACAATCCATGGGTGCAACTACACAAAATGAAAAAAGCTGAAAGGCCGGGGTTCAGGGGTAATGTCCCCCTGCAGCTGAAGAAAATAATGATTTATGAAGGTATTTTAGTTTGCTTTTTCCCCAATTTATACAAATGCTTATTTCAAAGTGTTTGAAAAATATAGTAGACACACAAAGATCTTGTTTGACAAATAGTAAATTAAAAAAAGAAGGGGGAACTTCCTTTTCTGGTAAAATTGAAAAACAGGAAATCCTTGTAAACCAGGAAAAGTTCCACCCATGAAAGTCAGAAATCAACCATTCATTATTAGCAAGGTCAATACAAAGTCAGAAATCAACCATTCATTAGCATGGTCAATACAAAGTCAGAGATCAACCAGTAATCCTGAACAGCAAATATAACTTTCCAAAACGACAAAGTGAACAATAAATACAATAACTTCCTCTTAAAACATGAATGAAAACTAATTGGTTCTCTCATTTGAACCGTTCCAGGAAGACAAATTGTATTGATTGTGTTTCAAACAAATGTAGCTGAGGTGTGGTTATAAAGTTCATGATTAGAGAGGCATCGGGCGTTTCTCGTGACAGATAGTACTGTGCACTAATACTTTCTCTTTTGACATTCATCATAACTCTTTGGTACATAGAGGAAGGAAGACATTTTGATAGAGACATTCACAAGGGGAGAGGACCACTGACTATGCAGTGAAAAAATTGCTCAAGCGAGCTGCTTAAATACATGATAAAGCTTTTATTCTGCATGTGTACAATCAGTAAGAAAAAAATTGAAACATTCAATGAAAATGCGACAAGTGTGTGTGTGTCTGTGCGTGTGTGTGTGTTGTGTGTGTGTGTGTATGTGTGCGTGCGCATGTGCATGCTATAAAGAAAAAACACTGAATGAAATGTGTACCCAAAATTATGGTAACTTAATGCATGTAGGTACTTTGGCTTATGCCCGTTCTGATGGTGGCATACCGATCAAGTCAAGGTCACGGTCCGGGAGATCAGTAGGCCTTGAAAGTGGTAGGGGTCTACAAATTGTGTTTTAAGCCATATTTTCCACATTTGTACTTGACAGAAGTGCTTCAGATTGTGTGTGGTACTGAATACCATAGAGAAGAACACATCCGAGCATAAATTATCACCATGCTGATCTTGACCTTGAAGTGTGACCTTGAAAACTTAAATTTCCTTTGCAAGTGTCGCAAGTGCGTGGCATTGCTGGTGACGGACATGTCTGCCGCTCAGCGACGCCCTTGTTTTACACTGCAAGCAGGTGGCCCCTAACTTTCTTGTTATCAGCTTAAAAACAAAACAAAACACCATTGTCTTATGGCTTATGCGCACCAATCAATGCAGGATGTGGGAAGTAACAGAATTTGATACATGTATATTCACATACATGCAGTAGACAACATACATACACACATGACAAAGTGTGTACACATTCGAAGCAAGGCTGATAACTCCACACAGCCAGAAAAAACGGAAAGAATAAAAGATGACAAAACATTCCTGATGGGTAATGGCAGCCACAACTCTCATAGGAAAGGGTGCAGAATTTGAGACAAGAAAGAGCAGAGTGTGAAAAGTCCCCAAGCATATCTGGATTTGTAAGCACTCCCGTTAAAAGTTAATTAACCCCCCCCCCCCCCCCCCCCACACACACAGACCCTCTGTTTCTTTCTTTCTCATACTACGCTATTTTCCACTAAAAAATTTGCAAAGATTTCCATGATAAAAACGATGATTGTTAATTTGTAAAATTTTGTACAAATGATGCTTTGTATTGATCAACATCCTTCATAGAAGCTGCCTCTTATTCATCCAATTTCTCCAGTTTGCCCTATGTTGTAGAGTGATTCAGCCTAAATTATTCTGATGGCACCGTATAATTTAAGCATGAAAGGGACAAGGCTACCGAAAAATGGACTAAACATATATACACAGGCGTCCATATTGAACCCATGTGTGCATGCAGATATGCAGTGGACAAGACTACAGAAAAATGGACTAAACATATATACACAGGCGTCCATATTGAACCCATGTGTGCATGCAAATATGCATAAACTTCACAGATTCTCTCTTTCTCTCATCATTTTCAAAGCACAACAAATTACAGTATTTTTCGGACTATAAGACGCACCCCTAAACTACACAAAATTCACATTTTGTTCTTATATTTTGTTACTACAGTGGAATCCGTTTAATTGGCCATCGGATAATCGGCCAAAGCCGCTTAATCGGCCAATTTCCTCTAGAACGGAATTATTTCTTCTTAAGCATGTGTTATTTTGTTCGTTTTTACGACCAAAGCTGAAATCTTCAATTTCGCTTTATTGGCCACTTTTTCTCTCTGTTTCCTCTTTACCCCTTTTTGAGAGGGAGAACAACAGAGGCAGACAAACTGACAACACGCTTTTGATGTTTACATGGTTGAGTGTGAAGTTGGAAGGTGAGCAGTTGTCAATTGAAAGACCCTGCATGGCGTTTAAATCACTCAAGAAAACAAAATCATTGTCTTTTACTCGTGCTTCTGTTAAGTTGTAGGATTAATAAACACACACACACACACACATCACAAAAAGGGAAAGAATTTGAATTTGAACTGCAACGTTTAATTTTGACGTCATTGCTTTTGACTTGCATAATTGCGTCATACAGTATCTCGATGTTCGTTTTATCGGCCGATTCGCTTTATCGGCCATATTTTTCCTGGTCCCAAATGTGGCCGATTAAGCGGATTCCACTGTATGTTGTTAGTCATATTACGAGGCACAGGGGTCTCAGTCTGGGGGAAAAAAAAGTATCGCCTTATAGTCCGAAAAACATGGTACATTTACCTAAGGCAGTGTGCACATTTATTTTATTAGGTACTTTATAGTCACAGAGGCGTCTCTGTGAAATTCGGGTTGCTCCCACCTGGAGAGCGCGTCGCAGCCAGAGGCGCGCCACCCAATTTTAATTTTTTTATTTGTTTTTTTGCATGTGATTTTTGTCACTGATGAGGGGGGGGGGGGGGGGGGGGTAAATTTTTACCAAATGACAACTTTTTCGTTGCCACTGGGTTTAACGTATGCTAAGTGCATGGGCACACAGGACCTTGGTTTATCGTCTCATCCGAAAGACTCCACGTTCAGACCGAGAGGAATGAGAGGAAAAAATCCCCTGTACCCAGGTTCGAACTCGGGTTTACTTGACACGAAGCGAACGCGCTACCACTGTGCCACTCTACACTACTTCTGTATAAAAACCCATCTGCAATAGAAAATCTGGAAGTAAGAAACACGAAGGAGTGTGCACAGTACACATGGAAACCCATCCCATGGGTGCATGTGGTGAACGAAGACTTTGCCTGAACTTTCCATCATAACCCTTACTAAATGGTCAATTTAAGAGCACAAAGAGCATAAGAAGAGCCCTATCTTCAGGCAGACCACTGCCTGAACCAGCACCAAATTGCTTGAATTCAGGCTTCAGGCAGACCCACATGCACCCCTGCCATCCGCATATCACATCCGCTTATTTCTTACTTTCTTTTACTGTATTTGGGTATTGTGGATGGGTTTCCGTACGGACGTTGCGCACAGACCCTTAACCCTTTCGCCGCCAGCCATTCTTCAGCCAAATACCATTAAACTTAACTGGGTACAGAAACACAACCAACTGCAATATCGCTAATTCCTCTGTGACATATTTAACATTAGGCCTATCCTTACCTCCCAAAATTAAGAAAACTACTGCACAGACGGACACTTGACTTTTCATTATATGATAGGGTCTTTGGATAACAGGCCCTGATTTGATTCCTTTTAGTGACATGGGTGTTAAACCATTGTGGTGCATAAATGCGACATTGGCGGTGAAAGGGTTAACCTGAACGCTATGCCAACTGCCCCTTCTTTCTTTTTAAAATTCAGAAGTGGTCGAGAAAACCCCCCACCCAAACCACACTCCTTAAACAAGACGTGAAATAAAAGAAAATGACGTCAATTATTTCAAGCAAACAATGAATGTATTTAAAACATACAGTAGTAATATCAAGGCAAGAGGAGTGCATGAAACATTGGCAGACAAAATCAGGCCGCAAGAATCATTCATGTTCTATTAATATAGCTCGTTTTATGAATAAAAAAGAAAACATGGCTTTTGAAAAAAATATTTCAATTAAGAGCATTTGAAAAAAACTGCAATAATGTTGATCTAAAACTGAAAGAATGTAGGGAGTACAATTATTCCCCAGGGTACAAGCCATTTGCAATTGATCAAATACTGATTTTTTCCCCCTTCACGTATGTCCAAATATAACTAAAAATTGAAGCTGCAAGTTTCAGAACAGTTCATTGTCAATCAAGCAAAGTTTACAGAAATAGTTCAGATGCTGTGTTCACCTTGACTATTCTCATGCTGTCATACTATTGGCCACTGCAACCAGGGTTATTAACGCCCTTGACAGTGTAGCCCTTCTTGGTCAGTATCCAAAAGGGAATTCACTCTTGCAGCCATTTAGTGGCCTCAAATAGGGTTATTGGCGAGAGTTATTCCCTTGTTTGGTCAGTACTCAAGCGTCTACCAAGGGCATTCACCTTAGCAAAAGGTGGTTGTTGCAGTGGCCAATAGCAAGGGTGAAACCTGGACAAAATGAAAAGCAGGAAGGCCTGGGTTCTGACCTTGGTAGTGGGGTCAAGGGGTGGACTCTTGGTGGAGTTCAAGAGGGTGACCGGAATAACGTCGAATGTACGGTTGCGCCTAAGGTCGAAACAAAATGGCATGACTGACAAGTGTGCCTAATGTCGAAAATTTCATGTAAGTTTTACGTTTGAGCCTAAGGTCGAATGCACAGTTGAGCCCAACGTCGAATTTCAAAGTTGTGCCTAAGGTCGAAAGGTGTTTAGTTGAGCCTAAGTTGAGCCCAATCTTTGCAATTCGACCTTAGGCTCAACTTTGCATTCGACCTTAGGAACTTTGCATTAGGCTGAACCGTACATTCGACCTTGGGCGCAACTTTGCAATTCGACGTTAGGCTCAACTTTGCATTCGACCTTAGGCTCAACCGTATATTCGACGTTAAGCACAGCTCTGCAATTCGACATTAGGCTGAAGTGTGCATTTACTTATTTTCGACCTTAAGCACACCTGTACATTCGACCTTAGGCGCAGCCGTACTTTCAACCTTATTCCGGATTTCCGTTCAAGAGGCAAAAGCGCCCCCAAAGCAGAAGGGTTTCTTTTTTGTACAATTTACTATTCTAATCAGAGCATTTACTGATTGAGAGATAGCTTTCGTCTTTATTTTAACAATAAAGCAAGTTTTCTCCCCCATTCCAGAGTAAGTTCTTCAATAAAGTATCGCAAATTCAGGATTTCCTGGGAAAACAACAAAGCCCCCAAATCAGGATTTCTGCTTTTCCTGCCATGTGTTTTCATCCAAGAACACTAGACAGTAAACTGTACCCACTTAAAACAACAATTATTTCAGCTTTTTTCAGGGCAAAGCTTTCTGTTACAATTAAAAAAATTACTAATTGTAGCTCATACACTAGCTATGTATGTTGAATTAGATCTGAAACCAAGAATAAACACTACATAAATATTAATACAACACAGCCAAAAACCAGACTGGAGATAGCAAGATTACAGTCATTTTAGCTCATGTTGTGCGATTCAAGCTTGTGGTTCTACCCTTTAGAGATTGGTCTCAAACGGAGGATAAGCACTAAATATACAACATAACCAAACAGGAGACGGCAAGATTACAGACATTACATTTTCAGCTTGTGTTGTATTTCTGAAATGTTTGTGTTCCTTTTAACCCCTTGATTGCCAGAGAAAATTAAAGAAAAAATCATTGGGCAAATCATGCCATAACTTTTTAAAAAGACAACTGATAGAGCCAATCTGGCAAAATCGTCTGGGGATATAACTCTCTTGACTGTGTTAGAGCAAAAGCCAGCATACCAGGGTTATTCCTCTTCATCTGATGACATCATCAGTGATGTCATCAGGTCAGTACCTAATACGTTGGTGGCAGTTAAGGGGTTAAAAAACTGGTCCGAAACCAAGGATCAGGTATGGATATTCATACACTACAGCATAACAAAAGATCTAGGATACTGATACAGTGATTGTGACTTCAGCTTTTGTTGAAGGACTCGTAAGTGCTTTAGGACTGTAAGTGTTATAAAACTAATTAAAAGCCCTTAGAAACTGGCTTGATAATGAGGATAAGCGGTTCATTACAATAAAATAGCCACCCAGCATAAGATCAAACCAACTGGAGAGAGCAGGACCACAGTCATTTCACCCCCTGCTGTACAATTCTAGTGTTGTACAGCCCTTGAAGACTGCTCTGAAACCAAGGGTAACGGAATGAAACGCAATGTTCTTTGCATCTGCCTGAAGTTTCTTCCGAGTTAGTGTTCTTTGAAACCGTTCTTTGATATTGTTCTTAGGGAGATACAAAGGCATCTAATAATAGGTGCGTGACGGCATGTCGTCAGATCTGATATAAAACATCAAAGCAGACAATGAGTGAGCAAAGGCTCAGACCCAGTTGAAGCAGACAATGTCCTCGGTGTTGTTGACTAGGATCCTGTCCTGGGCATCCTGGGCCATGGTGGAGGCCTCCTTCAGGTCAGACCCAGTTGAAGCAGACGATGTCCTCAGTGTTGTTGACCAGGATCCTGTCCAGGGCGTCCTGGGCCATGGTGGAGGCCTCCTTCAGGTCAGCGGCGTCGTAGAGCTTCACCGAGTGCAGCACCTTCCCACTGGCCGCGTCCAGACACTCCAGGCGCGTCAGGCTGCTCAGCACGTACAGGCGCCGCAGACCCAGGCTGCAGACGCTGCGGGGGAAGGCCTGGCAGGTGTGCTTCCACAGGGAGGCCCCACCCTGGTCCCAGCAGCTCACCTCGGTGGTGGTGGCGTCCAGGATGATGATCTTGCCGTCCTGCGTGGTGCATATGCTGTTGGGGGACTGGAAAAGCGGCTTGCCGGCGCTGTCGTTGACGATGGCGGTTCGCAGGCGCAGGGCGGGCCCGCCGACGTCCAGCACGTGGACGCCCAGGGAGAAGCGCGCGGCCAGGATGTTGGGGGCCAGGCGCGCAATGTTCAGGTAGCCTCGGCACGTGTTGTGCATGTTCTGTGGGCTGAGCTGCCCCCCGCCCACAGTCACCAGCTGCAGGGTCTTGGCCACGTGGCTGACCACGGCGATGGTGTCCCCATTGAGGTGGCACACCCCGTGGGGCTGGGCCACCTCTAAGGAAGGGCACAGCCCGTCCTGCCCCTCCCGGGCCAGCTCCACCACCTTCACCCGGCTGTTGGCCCGATCAATCACCGCCAGTCGCCCATGGGGCAGCACCGCAAAGTCGGAAATGATGGGCCGGCGCAAGTCGCCGGCAGAGGCAGGGCAAATTTTGAAGATACTGCGTAGTTTCTGACTTTCTGGTTTCGACTGCGCTCCAGAAAACGGCTTTGAGTTGAGATCTGATGTGGAAGGTGCAGGTTCGGAGGTAAGGGGAGGTTTTCCAATGGCTGCAGCAGCTTCAGTTAGTCCTGGGTCGCTTTCAGGGACTGCGGCCCTGATTCCAGTCTGCGCGCTTTCTGCCGATTTGCTGCTGCGTGCAACGGTGCTGCTAGTGGTTTGAGGCGAAGTCATGGTGGAAGAGCTGGTCACTGAAAGAGAAACTGCATTGGATTTTCTTACCTGTTCCGCAGACATTTTGGATACTTTGGTCTGAGTTTTCGTGGGAGCACTGGCGTGACTAGCTGGGTACTGAGTATTGGTTCCTCTGGAAGACGGTAGCATGAGATCAGCGCCAGGAGCGACTGACTTGGGCAGGGAAGGTTTGGGCAGAGTGTGTGCCCCAGACATGGGGGAGGTAGAGGGCATGATCTTCAGCAGAGTTTCATCAGAGGCAGAGTCGCAGGGGGCTAGCTTTGGGATTGGCCTGAACTGACTGAACAAAGCCGTCACACTTTTAGGCGGAACAAACACAAACCCGGGGTTGTCAGATCCCCGCCTAGGACTGGCCTGGTTTACAGTAGTGTTGGCAGCCGTGACTACGGGATGCTTGACGCTGAACACCGATGGGCCAGAAAACATCTTGCGAGCTAAACTATTCCTCGGTCGAGCAGGAGGCCGGCGGGCATATTTTCGACCTCCGGCTACAAAAGAAAATGGATTCCTTTGACCGTCACTGCTGTTTCCACAGGCCATTGAACCTTCCGAGGAAGATGTGGACGCTGCCGAGATGTCTGACGACGTGGACAGGACCGAGTGGCAGGCCAGCCTTTCCTGCTGCAGCTGTAGGGCAAAGGAGGGCGGCCCAGCACTGAGGTGACAGCCCACAGCCGACAGCTTGGCTGGACTGTGGTCAGTCTCATTCTGCACAGCCGCAGCAGCAGCTGTAGGGTTTCCTGGGGCAGGTTCACCACAAAGGCTGGCCCCGTTCCTGGTCAGCGACATCCTGCCGATCATCTGTTTCACCTCTTCAAGGGTTCTCCTCGCCACGCCCGGCACGTCAAAACGCATGGTGTCCACCCGGGCTAAAAACGAGGTGGCGGCCTCAACATCATTCTCCGCTTCTTTCAAATCCAAGTCGGTGACCTCCTGCAGCAGCTGCACGTCGGAGATGATGAGCTGCCGCCGCTGTATCATGGACGCGTTCTCTTCCAGCACGGCGATGAACACGCTGATCTGCTCTTCACAGCTGGCCAGGTGCTTCTGGGTTTTGCTGATGGCCTCGTGAGTTTTCAGCATGTCGTTTTTCTTCTGCTGCTTGAGCGTGGTGAGGAGGCTGTCGTAGGCGTCGTCCATCTGCCTCAGGCTGGTGGTGATGTTCTTGGACAACACCTCCTTCTCCTCCTTCAGCTTGGCCTGCTTCTCCTTGGCCTTGCCCAGGGTGCTGATGAGGTTTTTCTGGGAGGCCTCCAGGTGCAGACGGCGTGCTGCTGCCATGGGGGTCACGGAGTTGAGCTTGCTGCACTGGCGGTGCTTCATCAGGGCGCACATGGGGCACAGCAGCTCGCAGCAGTCCTCGCAGAACATCTTCACCATCTGAAAAACAAAATGCAGTAAAGTGGGATGGACTTTACACAACAGCAGGGGTGATGGACTTTACACAACAGCAGGGGTGATGGACTTTACACAACAGCAGGGGTGATGGACTTTACACAACAGCAGGGGTGATGGACTTTACACAACAGCAGGGGTGATGGACTTTACACAACAGCAGGGGTGATGGACTTTACACAACAGCAGGGGTGATGGACTTTACACAACAGCAGGGGTGATGGACTTTACACAACAGCAGGGGTGATGGACTTTACACAACAGCAGGGGTGATGGACTTTACACAACAGCAGGGGTGATGGACTTTACACAACAGCAGGGGTGATGGACTTTACACAACAGCAGGGGTGATGGACTTTACACAACAGCAGGGGTGATGGACTTTACACAACAGCAGGGGTGATGGACTTTGCACAACAGCAGGGGTCAACACTTTGACAAGTTTTTATTCTATAAGCTACACACTCCTGGTCAAAATCAATGTCAGGACCGTGATGTTAACCTATTCACTGCCAAAGGAAAACAGAGAAATTATTGATTTTCTTATCATAAAATTTAAACGAGACCTGTTAGACTCAATCTGAGAAAATGGTCTAGAGATATATATCTTTCCTGACTTGTCTAAACCCAAAACCATCATTCCAGGGCTAGGACATCAAAAGTTATGACATGGTCAAAGACACCACATCCAGCAGTACTAGTA
This sequence comes from Phymorhynchus buccinoides, assembly GCA_017654935.2. Classification (NCBI taxonomy): domain Eukaryota; kingdom Metazoa; phylum Mollusca; class Gastropoda; order Neogastropoda; family Raphitomidae; genus Phymorhynchus; species Phymorhynchus buccinoides. Next base: position 22,165,176 of record CM065699.1, read on the forward strand.
GACAAGGAACAGGGCAGGGAAGGAGTTAAAATAATACTCTTACTGTGGTAGCCAGCAAAATTGAGTGGGTTTAACTCATTCAAGTTGTTCCGGCCATATCTTTGAAAGAGTTCAAAGGAGAGCAACAAAAATAGTAAAAAGCCAGTCCCTCTACTACTACTACTATATATGTCCAGAATTAATAGATAGCTGTCAATTTGATGCATTTGCGTCAAGGGAAGTAAATCTGTGTGCACACCATACCTTTGTCACTTCTAAGCTCGCTTCGCCCCCTTAGACCACAATTTTGCCTCTGACTTTGCTTTTGTTGTGGTTCGTTGTGGGGGAAACCAATCGGTGTACAGTTTTTCTATATAAAGTCTCTGTATAAAAAAGTCGTATCTAACACTTCCCTATGTCTAAACCTGAAGTAAAAACCTGTAATCTTCTTTCATTTCTCCTTTTGTTTATGTATGTTTTGTTTGTGTGTATGGCTGGAGTGATTTGTGAGTTTTTTTAATAATTCAAAATAGTTGTGATGCTAATTAGTTAACCTTGGTATTTGGAGAAAAAAAATGTTGGTGTAAGTTCTCAGATCATTCTCATACTAACAAAACAGGCACGTTGCACCATGTTTAGAGGATGTGTATTTGTATCCCCTTTAGCGTTATGGCAGGTTGACTCAGAACCAAAACAGTGCTATAAAATGAGATCTTTATACTGAAAATCCTCTGCCTGACTACTGAGACGTGTGCGCCATCTGTAGTATATAATATTAGGCCCCCCAAAAAAAATTATGTCTGTTTGGGGTTTCATCAGTTTGAAAAATAGGGTAGGTAGGTACTAGGCTTTTTTTTTCTTTTTCTTTAAAAAACCATTCTTGTGTTCGGTCCATGTGTGTGAATATATTTATATATTTTAATAAAACAAAACAGTATACTTTTGCACTTATGTTTTATGTTTCTGTTTGCTCGCTTACTTTCGTTTTCTTTTTTTCCCATTCATCAAAAAAAAGTTTAGGGTCGGCAGCCAAAAACTAGGGTAGGTAGGGAAACAGGAAACCAACTTTTTTGTTGTTGTTGTCTTATTACCCTTGCCTGTCATGAAGAAGTAGTTACTAGTATATAGCCACAGAAAATTATCTACCCCTGATGAGTCACTAGACTAGTCACTACTGTCACTAGGTAGCATGGTCAACTCAGTCCTAAAATGATCGCCCTTTCGTGTCGCCAAGAAGTAACTAGTATAAAGCCTCAGTAGAGTAGTCTAAAGGCACCTTTTCTAAGGCAACAAACAAGACAACCTTTTGTTGTTTTTTAAATATCTGTGTTAACATAGAAAAAAAAAGTCACCTCTTCTGGATGTTCTGAGCAGTGCTTGTGCTGTTTCTGGTGCTGCTCTCGGGATGAATGGTCGTCAATGGCAACGATGGAGTGCTTCTGGCATGACGGAATGCTCATGTGCACCTGCATATAAGAAAACGAGTTTGGAATCAATCAATTTTTAAACAGCACGGCTCCCAATTGCCCCGCAAAACAAGGGGTCCCAGGGACTCCTTCACTTACAGCATAGAGGGTCCTAGAGGCAGGATAGAAGGTCCTACTGGCATTACGAATGCTAAAGAAAATGTTTCTAGTGCATCCCTGGGACCCCCTGCTCATTCTTTTAGAGGGTCCTTCAGAATTTTAGTGCTTCATAGAGCCCCAAATGGGGGTCCCTGGGAGCCCTGAACAGCCTTTTCGTTTATCATTCTCTAAGAAAATCTATAACAGGAGTTACAAAGGTATTTATCAGTCAGACTATAAGGCGCACCCACCAAATTTTACACAAAATTCAGAATTAGTTCTTGTTATTTTCTTACTGTATTAGTAGTCATATTATAAAGCGCAGGGGTCTTAGTCATGGAAAAATGTACTGCCTTATAGGGTGTTTTTTTTAAACGGTAAAAAAATGTTAACGTTACTTTTTTTATTTGTTAGACCATAAGGACTGAAGTATTTTCAGTTTCTTTTCATAATTTCCAAAAGGAGATGGTTCATGGAAATTGCAATGTACCTGTACTGTATGGTACTACCTTTATTGTCACAGTGAATAGCTCCCTGTACTGTAAAATGAAGAGCGAATGGTCACCCTACTGCTGCAGCACACTTTGTTTTTAGATGGGAGCGTGCTGGTTATGTAAAAGAATTTACTTAATGAATTGAAAACAAAACAAGATAATAATAATAACAATAATAATAATGATTATTTATATAACGCCTATTCTCTGATTTAGGGCTCTAAGCGCTTTACATATTTAATACAAATACAACATAGAATATGCATTATCTTATACAATCAGATCATGACGAACGTACAATAATTTTACATGAGTAGTATACAAAAGTTCATATATACAAAGGCACAAAAACGCAGTTCTTGAAAAGGGTACACAACTTACAGAAAGCACACACACACACATGCACACCATGTGACAGCCACTTCAGCATTTCACAGAAACTAAGTACAACTACAAGGGGGTGGAGAGGAGCGGATTGGTGGGGGAGGAATTGTGACCGTTGAAAAAAGTTGGTCTTCACAGCAGGCTTGAAGAAAGAAGTTGAAGGTAAGTGTCTGATATTGATGGGAAGTGTATTCCAGACAGTTGGTCCCTGAAAGTACAACATAACTGATTATGTCTCTCTCTCTCTCTCTCTGTGTTATACTACGTTGTATATTATGTTGTTTACAATAATTGTTCACGTTTTTATCTTTTTGTGTGGCTGTGTTCGATAATGAGAGATGGAGCATTGGGATAGGTGGGTGACGGTGAGGGATAGGAATGTTTGTTCATATAAGCTTTTAATATTATATTCTTTAGTAAAAATTGTAAAGCGCTTAGAGCATTGATGAATAAGCGCTATAGAAATGTACATAATAAAGAAAGAATGAAAGAAAGAAAGAAGAAAGAAAACCTGAACGCACAGATAACCCGAACCAGCCATCAGAATAGTCTGAAGCTCAATCCTCTGAAAACCAAGGCCCCAGACTGTAAAAACACAACACTGAAATTAGTTCTGAACACCACGAAAAAGGCTTCATATAGTGACAAATCGCTTTTAAATGCTATTTAACACAAAGGATAGCACTCAATAAAAAGGCAAAACCTATGACAAGAGAAGCCAATCCTCTGTCAGAAATTCTTAATCCTCTGATAATTCTGATGCCTGCTGAACACACAGTACCTGCATGCAGGCTTCGCAGTAAGGGTGGGAGCAGTCCAGACAGAAATGCTCTGCCTCTTTGGGGAAGGGCATCTGCTTGGAGCAGGGGAAGCACACCTCCCCTTTGACGTCGCTCTCCTCTTTCGTCTTGGACACCTAATACCGAAATAATAATAATGATGAGGAATGTTTATATAGCGCCCATCCTACTAAGTAGGATACAGGGCGCTTTAGCTACACATGTATAACAATACAGAAAAATAGGATAAAAACATGAAACAGAAATCCCATAACATGAGCAGCAAGTGCAGATTCAAAACAATCAATAACAATAACTACTGAGTACTGTGCACTACTATAACTACTACTACTAGCACTAGCACTAGCACTACAACTACTACTAGTAATACTATTACTAGTATTACTACTACTACTAGGCCTAATACAAGTTTGAATTGACACACAAATACAAGCATGAAATGAAATTATATTCACATGATCATATATCAGTATCACATCCATGAACCCTTTTGATACACACAAACACACACATACACACACACACATACACGCACGCACACGCACACGTACCTCCGTCAGGCAGCTGGCCAGGTCCGTCATGATGAAGTTGCTGCGGAACTGGGTGCTCCACTGGGAGAGGGGTCGGAAGGGGTGAGGCGGGTAGATCTCCTCGCGGCACACAGGGCAGGTGAAGAAGTTCTGGCTGGGCCCCATGCGTATGTTCTCGATGTAGCCGTTGAGGCATCTCTGGCAAAAGGAGTGCAGGCAGGGCAGCATGCGCGGGTCGCTGTACGCCTCCAGGCAGATGGGGCACTTGATCACCGACTGAATCAGGGACTCAGCCATTGTTGATGTTGATGCTGACTGGTTGATTCAGCTGTCTTGTTTTGTTTATTTTGACTGTGTTTTCAGCTTGTTTTTTGAGAATCTACCTCGGACCACCTGAACAATGTTCAGCAATACAGTTGTCAGAAATTACGCCATTTGCAACATGTTGGATCAGAATCGCAATCAGATAAGACAGACAGGGTTAAATACTTGGCAAAGGTGCAGTTTTGCTTCACACACACGCGCGCACACACACATACCAAACACACACACACACACACACACTAGTACACAAATAGTGCACACACATTTTCTGACTGAAAATGGTCATTAAGAGTACGAAGAGTAAGAAGTAACATTTTGCCTTGATCAGGAAAGGGATGGCTTAGGACTAAATAAAGATTATTTTTGTGAAACGGAAAGAACAAATTCAACCATGCATAAAAATTGAAGGCCAAGGACATGAATGAGGTACTTAAAGTTAAACTGCAACTTCAAATGCTTTCATTTTCTGCAGCAGAGATCACTTGAATTTGAAATTTAACCAAGGCTATATTTTTATAAAATTCTCAACTCAACTTCAATTATGACACTTTCAGCCAAATGAAACTTTAAAAATATGGCAAACAACTCTCCTGTAAAATACTCTTCCAGGTGCCACGTAAGCAGGTTAGCAGTTCATACAGTCTGTCTGACAAAACTTGTGTAAGTTGTAATTATATGTAAAGGACATTTGGTTTAGGTCTATTGAAATTTCCTGTAAATTTTAAGAGTTCAACACAACATGATATGATATGAATTAAGGCTCTGTAGGCTTTTTGATAGCCTTTTGCCCTCTCCATAGTAATTTCATTATGTTAGTTGGTAATATCGGCGAAACCGATAGCTACTTAGCAGTTGTGTTAGTCTACTGATCCAACTTGGTCAGATTTACTGCATAAATAATGCTCTGAAGTTGATTATCTAATAAATTTTGAAACGCATTTAATGATTTAGTATTTATTGCCTCGTTTGTAAGATCATTTCATGCATTAATTATCCGGTTAGTAAAGAAAGTGTGTGCCAATTTAGAGTTAGTGGTTTTCTTGAAGAGTTTATAATCATGTCCACGGGTTCTATTCTCCACACACAAAATTAGTAGGCCTAAATGCTTGCATTCATTTCATCATCAGCTGAGTCAGAAGAAAAACAACAACAAAGGAAATAATATTTGTTACAAAACAGCACTTTTCTAAAGTCAATTCCTTTGATTAACTTCCCTGTACTGATTTCTACATTGGTATATTTCCAAATATGTTTACACTGACACTGTCTGTTCTACAGATCTATGTATAAATCAATAATTGTTAAAGAATCCCCAAAGATCAGGAAAGGGAAAGTAGGTCAACAAAAATAGCACTGTTGCCACCCTAGTGTTGCAACATTGTTTTATGCCTCTGTAATTAAAATATTTACTCATATTTTTCGACCATATTGAATACAACATAAATTCATTAACTTTACAGCTCGTCACAATCCACCAAAACGAATAAACAAGGCTTGAAGCTTCACTTGAAAACTATCTTACGTGCAAGCCAAGAAATCGCAGACGCCAACACCAGACACAAAGGGGACGTCACTCGGTCAAACTTTCTCTGCATCTCCGATGGTGTTTCCCCGGTTGAGCTGCAACCTAACACCCCTGTTTACCTTTCTTGGACTTGCTTATTACATTTTTTTAGTGAAAATAACATAAATTGAAAATAACTTGAATTAAAAATCTTCATTTTGCACACAAAAATAATAAGACATAAATCTATATTGATTTATGAAAATAATGCTTTCAAAGGAACCACAACCACCCGTGTGTTGTGTGTTGTTTGCAAAGAGTAGACAAACGCAGACAAAATGAACTCTTCCAATGCAGAAGTCTGAAGGTCAATGAAAAAGCGAAACTTAGGCCTACTGTCTCTTGATCAGCTGCTGCATTTGTATTTTGGCATCTGTTGAAATATTTTGGCAGAATGGCGGATCGACGTGTGCGATTGTACTATTTTCCATCGTCTTTTTATTCTCAAATGGTAAGCGGCAAAGTGTCTGCAGTGCTCAATCCTGAGGCTGATGACAGTTTTCAATCAATGATTGACAAATAATTTAATTCCTACTGACAGGAGAATCAAACGCCTTATCATGACATTATTAATATTATGATGATGAAATATGATGCCTTACCTTATGAATGAGTAAGTTATGTTGCTTACAGCATGAACTGTACACAGCAAGAGCTCAGTGCAGATTTGTTGTTAGGATTAGGATTAGGATTAGGATTTAGGGACTCAAAACATAGCCGTAAGGCTTTCCTGTCCCATCTTTTAATTTATTTAGTTGTTTGTCTCGGTCTGTCGCACACTCAGTTTTTGTTAATATTATTCATCGTAATCATACATAACTGCCTTATAGTCATTCCATTCGTCGAGAAGGTTTTTAAAAATGTTAGTATTCTGTGCTCTTTTCATGTTAGGTGGTAATTTATTCCATACAGGTGCAACTCTGTTAGTAAAATAAAATTTTCTATTATTAGTCCTGCAGTGTTGAATAAATATTTTGTCGGTACTGTTCCTTGTTTTGTCAAAATCTGATATTGTGAATAAGTCATGTACATTTAGGTCATCTACACTATTAAATATTTTATAAGTTTGAATTAGGTCACCCCTAATTCTCCTTGCCTAATTCTTCTCTTTGGGGCCCACAATCATTTAATTGATCATTCTGGCACCCTCATGAAAAAACAGGGTGGTCGGTCCCATTTGATAAAGGGCCTAAGCTGCTGCATGGACATAAAGGGGTGTTTAGGTTTTAGTGACCCAGCCAGCTCGTGCCTGCTGATTGGGTTTGAGCGTGATGCCTCGTCCTGGAAACAGCTAGGGTGTTGAGGGAGTGGGGGAGGCTGATGGGTTTATTGATGATTCACCTGCACTGCTGACACACTGTGGGTGACAGCAGTGAAGGAGCAGAGGTCGTCCTGCCTCAATGTGTACAATTACTTCTAAATAAAGAAGTTGGTCACTACCACAGAAGACGAAGAAGAGATCATTCCACTCCCTGGTGGTACTTGGGAGGAATGCGTTGCATAGGTATTTTGTGCAGCATTGTATTTGTAATTGTTTGAATTGAAGGCTGTGGCCATGCCGTTGCCGAGGAGGAAGAGACTCCAGCTTGGCTTGGAGGCTGGGGCAGTGCACAGCACTGGTGCTGATCTTGTGCAGCAAGGAGAGACTGGTCCTCTGCCATCTGCTCTCCAATGATTCCCAGCCCAGGTTTTCCAGCATGGTGTTTACACTGGACATTGGCCTGAACTGGCTGAGCACAAAGCGCGCTGTTCTGTGCTGGACTGCTTCCAGCCTTCCAATGTTCTCCTCCGTGTATGGATCCCAGACAGAGCACGCATACTTGAGCAAGGGACGTACAAAGGCTTAGTAAGCTCATTCCTTGATGCTGGTGCTGCCGATCTTAAACTCCGCCTGAGGAATCCTAAGGTCTTATTTGCCTTGGCGCAGATGTTGTTTATGTGGCTGTCCTCATGCCGGCGGCTCACTGAACGGGCACTGGCTGACCAGGTCATTGATTTATAAATGTAAACTTTGTTTTAAGTGTTATGCGCAAGTTTTTCGCCGATTGATGATTAATTGCCACAAAAGTAGCCCTTTCGACTACTACGATTACGAAACAGAAAAAATAACCTGTTCCATGCAGGTGTCATTGTGTACACATAATGACATATATGTATGTGTTTTCAGGTTGCAGTTACACTGAGGGAAAAGGAGGTGAAGTATGAGCCAGTCATAATCAACCTGCGCGCTGCGGAGCACCTTGAGGCGTGGTACATGCGCATGAACCCCTCAGGAGCGGTTCCCACTCTGCAGGACGGCGACAAAATCATCAAGGAAAGTGCAACCATCATCGACTATGTAGATAAAGAATTTCCTTCAGGTAGGACATGTCATGTGCAGGGCTCCCACTCGTCCCACAAAACAAGGGGTCCCAGGGACTCCTTCACTTACACTATGGTTACAGTATAGAGGGTCCTAGAGGTGGGATAGAGGGTCCCAGTGCCATTGCGAATGCTAAAAAGACATTTTCTGGTGCATCCCTGGGACCCTCGGCACATTCTTTTAGAGGGTCCTTTAGAATTGTAGTACTTCATAGACCCCCCAAATGGGGGTCCCTGGGAGCCCTGCATGTGTGTATATGGGATAGGAAGGGGGGGGGGGGCAGGTGTGGGGGGGGGGGGGGGGGTGTGAGGTACGGTGGTACAGTAGGGTAAAGATGTGTGTGTATGCGCATATACTGTGTATGTTCGTATCTGTCTGTGTGTGCGTGTGAATGTGTGGACACATGATCAGTTGATTCTGTAAAGTGTGCATTAGAATTCAGTTACATGAACAGTGTGTGCATGATTAAAATGGGTTTAGTTCATATCATCTCTTATGTGGGTTATACATTTTGTACTTTCCCCCTCTAATTCTTAGCATATATATGTGACTGTATTCAAGTTGTCTTTGTCAGTTGTGCAAAAACAAAAGGTATAATAAAGTACAGTTTACTTTACCATGTTTTATTAATTATATTGACTTTTGCACCTAGATTGCTTCATTTGTGATGGTTTGATCTGAGAGTGAAAGAGTCAAACATTTGTTCCTGTATTTCTGTGTGTGATAACAGACAATAAACTAGTACCTAACTTGCTCTTGTGTTGATAGGGCAGGTGGGGGTCAATGCATCTATGGGTCCCATCGGCACCTTTGAGTGGGTTTTTTTCAATTTCATTTGTAAAAATGTGTTGATTTTGCGCTTAGCTTGCTTCATCAGTAGTGGTTTGATCTGAGATAGTGAAACAGCTGTTTCTGTATATCGTCTGTGAAATTCAAAAACCTCATATCTCAATTTTTTTTTAGATAGATACATAGTCAGCTCTCTCATTTTTCCCGCCACCTTCCACCAAAAGCTTGTATCTCTAACGACTTTCTATATGGGGTAAATGAGGTTGCGAAAATAGAAGAAAAACTCAAATTCAGATCTAGTTAAAAACCTCATATCTTTTCAAGTCCAAACATTTTTTTTTTCAAAGTCATTTTAGCAAAATGCAGGACTATACTCGCAATGTCTTGAACAACAAATTCATCATAGTTAATCAATTGTGGTCAACGCGGTTAATTTTTAAAACATTTTTTGTCTCCATTTTTCTCAAAACTACCAAAATTGAGATACAAGGTTTTTGAATTTCACCGACAATATATATTTCTCTCTGTGTGCTACCAGACAGTAAACTAGTACCTGACCTGAGCACAGAGATGGGCAGAGAGGTGTCCAAATGGCGCAGGGTGCTGGCCCAAGTTGAACCAGGGGTCATCACCTACGGTATTGCATGCCACCCCGACCTGTCTGTGTCTGGCTTCAAAATACCTGCCAGCCAGCAGAAGAGCCAAACTGGTCAGTGGGTCACAGTTTAGTGTTTGTCAGTGACATTGTCAGCTAATTATAAGCGTGCCAATCTACTACCGTAATTGTTGGCTTATGTAAAGTATAAAACAGAACAATGTAATTTTTTTAACTGCACTTAATTAGAGTTCTAATGGCAAATGTCTGAAATGAATAACTTGCTTACAGTATCAATGATCATAGAGGTGTCGTTTCTGTGGATTTTAACTTAAGCATAAAGGTTTAATTTGATTTTTTTTTTTAAAGTATTGGTGTTGGTATTTAGTATATTCTAGTCACAGAGACTTATCTCTGTGAAATTCGGGCTGCTCTCCCCTGGAGAGCACGTTGGGGCAGGGCCTACAGGGGGGGGGGGGGGGATGCACAGGATGAGGGGGGGGGGGACACACTTGGAAAACCTAGCTATCAATCTGGCAAAGTGTCACCACTTGCTAAGTACTGAAAAAGAACATTAACCCTTTCACCGCCATTTTAGCACCGCATGTCACTAAAAGGCATCAAATCAGGACCTGTTATCCAAAGACCCTATTTTCTTTATTTTGGGAGGTAAGGATAGGCCTAATGTATATATATATATATATATGTCACAGAGGAATTCGCAATATTGCAGATATTTTATTTTCTCTACCCAGTTAAGTTTAAAGGTATTTTTTGGCTGAAAAATGGCTGGCGGCGAAAGGGTTAATCACACCTTACCATTTTTTCCCCCATGGCTTTCATCTTCACTGAGCTAGTCACCACAATTACAAATCAAGTGTGGCAATCAAATTTTGTGCCTGTTTCTATCTATTTGTGTCTTATCTGCTGTAACTGTAAGCGCCTTCTCTGTAACCTAAATACAATTCCTTTTATATAGCTATAGTGTCCTATAGGACAAATATTGTGATGCACTGTACTTGTCACAGTCTTCACTTGCTATACTGCCATTGCTAATAACTATTAACAGAACTGATTTGGCTTGACAATTTTTTGCAGATAATAATATAATAATTTGTATTTACATATCGCCGTCCGCATGCAAAAGAGACGTAACTCAGAATTGGTCACCTTCGATGTGTTGGACTTACCAGTTGATCTAGACAAGCTGCATCATCTAACAAAGCTGTAAAACAACAATTTGCAAAGATAAAACACCGATGGTGACGCTAAAGGAACAAAAAATGACGTTATGTGGCCTGAAATGACCAAAATATTGAATTTCCATTCCTCATGTGAAGTGACGTCATTCGACTTACGTCTGTATTGCATGCGGGCGGCGATATAATCCATTGAAAATGCTCTATGTGCTTTACAATGACAAGGAAGGTACAGTGGAACCTCCTTTATAAGACCTTCAAAAATCATCCAAAATGAGGTCTTATAAGGGAGGGGTCTTATAACTAATAAGGGAAATACTTTTAGTACTTACAAAGAAGGGCAATGTCTCAAGAGAAGGTCTTATATGGAAGGGAGTCTTATAATGGGAAGTCTTATAAAGGAGGTTCCACTGTATTGAAATAAAAACAAATCATCAAAATTTGCGACAAGTAATAACAGCACAAAAAGAACATCACGAAAAGAAGATAAACTTGATTATGGTGATGATGATGTTTGGGGGAGAATTGAAGAGAACAGTGCAATGGTGATGATGGTGTTTTTGTGTTATGGTGAAGAGATTATAAATTTCCTTTAACTTTCTCTTTCTAGCCACTTCTGTGTTTAAGTTTTTAGAGCTGATTTGAATTTTATTTCCATAAAAAAGAAACAACACAAAATTAAGTTTTGTTATAATAATGATAATAATAATAATAATAATAATAGTACATTTATATAGCGCTTTACCTCAGATGAGCCCAAAGCGCTTTACAATCAATTTTTCATCAACAAAGGGACAACAAAAACAGCATTCAAGAATGACGCCAACCAGCAACAACACATATACAAAGCAACTCTCTCTCTCTCTCTAACACACACACATTTAACGACACCGACTCGTTCATCCCCCATTCAGTAAGCCACAGCAACCGAGCCGCATGGACTGACCACATACACCAACACACATACACAAACACCCTCACACACAACATACGCACACAAACACACACACACACACACACACAGACATGCGTGCACACACAACCCACAAAACCAAAACACACACAAGCACACATGCATATTCACACACACACACACACACACACACACACACACCACAAAACACAGCACAAACCTCTTATTCAATTTATAATTGTTTGGTCTTTCAGAACTCCTTGCCGACAATTCGATCATGTCGAAAAAAATGGAGCAGCTGGCAGGCGAGCACCCCGACCTGCGTGAGGCGTACATGGCGAAAGCTGGGGTTTTCGTGAAGCGCTCGGAGGAGTGGAGGAGGGAGAATGTGGTCAAAGCCCTGGACGAACTGGAAACCGTTTTGGACCAGGTGGAGCAACAGCTGAAGAAGGTGGAGGCAGGTGAGACTGACAGGGGGAAGAAAGTGTGTGTGTTGTTCTCTTGTATTGCTTGCAGATCATATGGTGAGGAAATGAGTGGCAGTGAGGAAACAAGTTAAGGTCTAATGTCAGCTTTTTTGTGATTAACCCTCTGGGCATGACGTAAAAGTTAAAAGCGTAAGCTAAAAGACAGGCGTAAAATTGAAGACTGCAGAAACGTCAACCGGTACTTCTTATTTTCACTTTTCATCTCTCATACAAACATTTGACTGGGAAACCTATACACGTTTAGAAAGAAGAAAGCTTGAATTTTGCAATGAAAGTAAAGAAAACAACTTGCCTTGAATATGGTGACAGCAGTAATCCAGTAAAGCACTTTCACAGTGGCTGCAGCTTTTTCACACACAAAATTGCAAACCGGTCGATAAAATGGCTAGATTCAGACAGCAGGAAGTTGTACGAGTGCTACAAGCTTTCTGATTGGTTAGCTGTATTCGCTTATTGGATTGGCTAACGTTCAGCGCGAAATATGAACTGAGCCGAATTGAGCCCCGATCGGGGCCCATCGTGCTCGTCCGGGGGAGCCCCGATCGGGGCTCATCATGCCCAGAGGGTTAAGATTGTGGAAGATGTTGGAAAACAAAGAAGTCTTTTTTAAACTTTTGTTCAAGTTAAAAAACAAAAACAAACTGAGTAAAAGTATTTTTTCTAACAAAAGACTCACAAATGCACAAGGTATTTCTGTCACTTCCCATGTGTTCTCTGGTGCAGTTAAAAAGTCTTATTTTTTTAAGAGCTGTGGAATTAATTTCTTCTAGTGTGACGGAAAGTTAAATATTCTTTTATGATGTCATTAAACGTCTATTTTTTTCTGAAAGTTGAAGGCTTCATTACTTCTTCAGGTAAAGATACATAATTAAATGTCTTTGTTTTAAGTCTTCATGGTTTAAACTGCTTCCTTCTCAGGAAGGAAATCCTTTTTTTGAAAAATCGGTACAGACTGAAATCCGTTTTTTGAAAAATGTCAACAACTAAAATATAATAAAAACAGGGACAAAAATGGCTTTGCGGTAAGCGGAAACCCGATTGCCGCACAGAAACGGGTTTCGGTTTTGCTTTAACGGAAGCGGAAGTGCTTGCTGGTCCGTGTCCTGCCAAGTGTAAACCCCTGTAGCTAGCACATTTTCCTGTTGACCAAGAGTTTCAAGAGGTGAAACCCCAATATGCCCCACCGGGGACCTAGGCAGCCCCTGGACCCCTGCCCCATTTCCTTTTTTTGAAAATCGTCAGGTTTAACCCTTGAGTCTTAGATAAGCGTTCTTAATTCATGTTCTAATGTGAGAGATGAAATTCAAAAGGTTTTCTTAAAAATAAATTGTTCCTTGTTGTTGCAGACCCTTCCAAAGAGCTGTGGTTTTGCGGGCAGCAGTTCACCGCCGCTGACATCATTCTCTGTGTCCTGCTGGGACACCTGCAACTGACAGGGCTGTCTGAGCGCTACCATGGCGCCGAGAAACGCCCCCGTCTGCACGCCTACTGGGAGCAGGCCAGGAAACGCCCCTCCATAAACCGCCACTGCCTCAAATGGGCCAGAGACTTCATGAAACAGAAACTGATCAAGGGAGCTAAAGTGGCCCTGCCTGTGATGGGAGGTCTGCTGGCTCTGGGGCTGGCCGCTGGTCTGGCCTTTATCTTTGCACAGAGAAAATGAAGCGCTTTGTCTTGGCCGAGAGAAAGTGAACTGCTTTGTCTTGGCCGAGAGAAAGTGTAGTGCTTTGTTTTCGCATAGGGAAAGGGATATGATTTGTCTTTGCACAGTTAAATGAAACTCTTTGTCTTTGCACAGAGAAAATGAAATGCTTCGTTTTCGCACAAAGAAATGAGGCACTTTGTTTTTGTGCAGATACTGTGACATGCTTTGTCTTTGCACAGATAAATGAAACTCTTTGTCTTTGAGCAGAGAAAATGAAATACTTTGTTTTCACCCAAAGAAATGAGGCAATTTGTCTTTGAGCAGAGAAAGTGAAATGCTTTGTCTGCGCACAGAGAAATGAGGCACTTTGTCTTTGCTCAGAGACTTGAGGCACTTTGTCTTTGCTCAGAGAAATGACACTTTGTCTTTGCACAGAGAAATGACACTTTGTCTTTGCACAGAGAAATGAGGCACCTTGTCTTTGTTCAGAGAAATGAGGCACTTTGTCTTTGCTCAGAGAAATGAGGCACTTTGTCTTTGCTCAGAGAAATGAGGCACTTTGTCTTTGCTCAGAGAAATGAGGCACTTTGTCTTTGCTCAGAGAAATGAGGCACTTTGTCTTTGCACAGAGAAATGAGGCACTTTGTCTTTGCACAGAGAAATGAGGCACTTTGTCTTTGCACAGAGAAATGAGGCACTTTGTCTTTGCTCAGAGAAATGAGGCACTTTGTCTTTGCACAGAGAAATGAGGCACTTTGTCTTTGCTCAGAGAAATGAGGCACTTTGTCTTTGCTCAGAGAAATGAGACACTTTGTCTTTGCTCAGAGAAATGAGGCACTTTGTCTTTGCACAGAGAAAAAGAGGCACTTTGTTTTTGCACAGAGAAAATTAAATGCTTTGTTTTCGCGCAGGGAAATGAGGCTCTTTGTCCTTACACAGAAAAAAAGTGATAATTATGCTTCGTCTTTGCTCAGAGAAAGGGATATGCTTTGTCTTTGCACAAGGAAATGAGGCACTTTGTCTTTGCACAGAGAAAATGAAATGCTTTATTTGTCTTTGCACAGAGAAAGTGAAGTGCATTCTTTGTTTCTGCTCAGAGACTGCTTTGTTTGTCTTCGCACAGTCAAAGAGAAGTGCTTTGTCTTTGCACAGAGAAAATGAAATGCTTTATTTGTCTTTGCACAGAGAAAGTGAAGTGCATTCTTTGTTTCTGCTCAGAGACTGCTTTGTTTGTCTTCGCACAGTCAAAGAGAAGTGCTTTGTCTTTGCACAGAGAAAATGAAATGCTTTATTTGTCTTTGCACAGAGAAAGTGAAGTGCATTCTTTGTTTCTGCTCAGAGACTGCTTTGTTTGTCTTCGCACAGTCAAAGAGAAGTGCTTTGTCTTTGCACAGAGAAAATGAAATGCTTTATTTGTCTTTGCACAGAGAAAGTGAAGTGCATTCTTTGTTTCTGCTCAGAGACTGCTTTGTTTGTCTTCGCATAGTCAAAGAGAAGTGCTTTGTCTTTGCACAGAGAAAATGAAATGCTTTATTTGTCTTTGCACAGAGAAAGTGAAGTGCATTCTTTGTTTCGCACACTCAAAGAGAAGTGCTTTGTCATTGCACAGAGAAAGTGATGTGCATTGTATGTTTGTGCACAGAGAAAGTGAAGTGCTTTGTCTTTGCACAGAGAAAGTGAAGTGCTTAGTTTGTCTTTGCACAGAGAAAGTGAAGTGCTTGTATGTCTGCACAGAGAAAGTGAAGTGCTTTGTATGTTTTTTTGGCAAAGAGAAAGTGAAGTGCTTAGTTTGTCTTCTCACAGAGAAATGAAGCACTTTGTCTCTGCACAGAGAAAATTATATGCTTTGTCTTCGCACAGAGAAAGTGAAGTGCTTTGTCTCTGTGCAATGAAAGGGATATGCTTTGTCTTCGCACACAAAAATGAGTCACTTTGTCTTTGTGCACTTGAGGCACTTTGTTTTTGCACAGAGAAAGGGATATGCTTTGTCTTCGCTCAGAGAAAATATAGTGCTTTGTTTGTCTTGCATAGAGGGCTTTGTTTGTCTTGCACAGAGAAAGTGAAGTGCTTTGTTTGTCTTTACACAGAGTAACAGAAATGCTTTGCTTGTTTTTGCACTGAGAAAGTGAATTGCATTGTTTGTCTTTGCACAGAGAAAGTGAATTGCATTGTTTGTTTTTGCACTGAGAAAGTGAAGTGGTTTGTTTTGTCTTTGCACAGAGAAAGTGAATTGCATTGTTTGTCTTTGCACAAAGAAAGTGAATTGCATTGTTTGTTTTTGCACTGAGAAGTGAAGTGGTTTGTTTGTCTTTGCACAGAGAAAATGAATTGCATTGTTTGTCTTTGCACAGAGAAAGTGAATTGCATTGTTTCTTTGCACAGAGAAAGTGAATTGCATTGTTTGTCTTTGCACAGAGAAAGTGAATTGCATTGTTTGTCTTTGCACAGAGAAAGTGAAGTGCTTTGTTTGTCTTGCACAGAGAAGTGAAGTGGTTTGCTTGTCTTTGCACAGAGAAAGTGAAGTGCTTTGTTTGTATTGCACAGAGAAAGTGAAGTGCTTTGTTTGTCTTGCACAGAGAACATATGTCTGTGTTTGTCTTGGCACAAAGTGAAGTGCTTTGTTTGTCCTTTCCACGGAAAAGGTGAAGTGCTTTGTTTGTGCTCCGTGGAAATGAAGTGCTTTGTTTGTCTTTGCATTCCTTCTTTGTCTTTCAGAAGAAAAAATAAGAATGAAGAATCTTTTCACGCCAATAATGATATTAGACAGCGAAATAATAACAGCGCTGCTCACAGTTGAAGAGCATTTTGTCTGCAGTGGAGCAGACAATACTACTAGTCAGGAACTTGGCAATGATTTGCTTTTGCTTGAGGATACAAAATAATTTCTATATATAGATCTTAGCGGATAAGCATCAGATGTAGCTTTTAGAAATGTATTGTATTTGTAATGTAGCATTATGGTGTGGATGCTCATGCATGCATTTAGACTCAGATAATGTTTGTAATTGTATTTCTTTACGTATATCATTATGTAATGACCGTGTACGCTTAAAACATTGCAAAGGAAAGCCAACTTAAACTCTGTATGCTTTTTATTGGTATATAAAATGTGTACTGGATCATGGCAGTTTAGCATAGATAGATAATCAGGACCAGACAGCCCTGAAAGCATTAAGCACATCTCGCTTCGCAGCTGCTTGGAAACTATTTCAAATGTGACTGACAAATAAACAAGCCAAGACACTTTGTGCAAAGCATCTAGTTATACCTACGATGAATCTCACTTGACCACTTACATGGATGGTTGTTCTAATAGATCTAATCTCTTTTTATTTTTTATTGATCGGTTATTTAAATGGATACATTATTCTAGTGTTTTATTTAACGCAGCTAGTTTCAACTCTTCTAGCACCATTGGCGAATGTATTCGCCCAGTACATCACTCTTCACTCCCACCAAATGCAAAGGCATTCACTGCCAAGTACCCTGCCATGTGTTTGTCTATTTTTAGAGCTTATGTCAGTGCTTTTTCCGTTAACGCATGCGCACTTCAAAAAAATAGCTACCCCTCTCTTGTCGGTTGAGATGCAACGGACAACTGAGAACGTCAAAAAAACTCATGGCGCTAGAAGAGTTTAAGGGTTGGTTTAGCTCTTACTGACAGTCCACTGATTCCAATTTTTTTTAAAGGAGTCAGATCCTAACAAAATAACTGCTATTAGAAATATGTTGAATTGTGTTTCATTACTTTGTAGTTTATTCACTTGGTTAGTCACTCCTATAATGTGCAATGTTATTACGGTTCGGTAGTTTAATTTAACGTCTTTTCACCAATAGTGATATTAGACACAAAAAAAGAACCAAAAACGTATTAATAATTAACAAAACTAATGCATAAAATACAAAAATTTCTAGTAACAAGGCGTAATTTTTTTTAATTATTAATGTTATTATTTGCCTTTAGAATGTGTAAAAATGTTTCTATAATTTCTTTTCTTTTTTTTACTGTGAATTCTCATGGCATGACGGAAGTTCAGTTTAACGTCGCGTATCGGCTTTCGCCATGTACGACGGGCTGAACGAACCAACCAGGGTATAAACAAAAATTTATGTTCCTGAATCACTGTCTTAGCCAAAAGGCAGAGAAGCGATCAGAATCGATTCGAGAGTTAATGGCATGATTTTGAGTCCCTTATTATATAGCCAGTCTGTTGCTTGGTTCTGTGGTATGTAACATATCCTAAGTGCTTTCATCTACAAAGTGCTTTCTCCAATCATAATTTTTTTTTATGGCGATTTCTTTCTATCTTTTTTAATTTTTTAATCTCCTTGCTTTTTTAATTTTATTTATTGAACTTTTTTTTACATTTTACAATATTTACAGACAATAAACCAAAAAATGAATCAACAAGAAAAGAAAAACAAGCATAACAGAGAAGAAACTATACATGGCATACATTTAGAATATCATAACTTATATGCAAACTTTTGTATAGGAGTATAATTATCCTCTTGCACACATGTATACATACTTGTCAATAAATACTCCTACGCATATATATATACATATAAGTTGATGGAAGAGCGGGAGAGAGAGAGAGAGAGAGAGAGAGGGGGGGGGGGAGAGAGAGGGGGGGGGGGGGGGGAGAGAGAGAGAGGGTGGTTTGTTGTAACTCAGTCCTTGAGATTGCAATATTTCCATTCAAGCAAAAGTAACTTTAAAATATCTTGAAATGTTCGCACAAAAATTAATTTTGAAATGTTCACATGAGATCAAGCAAAGGTTTGTAAACTGGCCATTTAGCAATGTACTCCTCAATTTTATAACGAGTCTTCAGCTTAATCAGAAATACATTTAAATGCAGGAGAGGAGACACTTTTGTAGTCGACAAGAGTATATATAATACTTTGCAAAATGTACTATAAAACTAAAACAATTAATCGATTACTATCGTTTCCAAACAAAACAAATGTTTGTGATAATCGCACATTTACTGCATTCATACATTTTTCTCTCATAAACTGAGTAAGGGCATTCCCAAAAACTTGTGTTTGACGACATTTCCAAAATATGTGTTCGATGCTGTCTTTACTTTGATTGCAAAAACTACATTTATCATTATCTGCCAGTCCAATCTTATTCAAAATCACATTTGTACCTAAGCATCTATGTATTATCTTCAGTTGGAACCACTGTAATTTAACGTCCTAGAATTGTATGTGCTAGAAGAAAGGTAGTCTTCCAGTCATGAGATATCGAGAGTTTCTCATCCCATTTATTACAACATTTTGGTATGGTACTGCTAGCTATCAGTATATCGTAATACAACTTACAGCTTTTGCATACAGCAAATAGTTGCTTGTAACGCAAAGTTGAATTTAAATATTTGTTATGTTTAACTTCAATGCCAGATTATTTTACATAATCAACAATTACAGCTTTGTAACCAGCAAAAGTCAAGAAGTCTAAGTTAATATTGTACTTTTGTTTAAAACTTGTATAAGATAGTAGCTGCCCATTATCATCATAGAAGTGTGCAACATAATATATACCTTTGTTATTGTTTCTTTCTATCTTTATATTTTAATCTGCATTTGTTTTCAGTTGCAGCAGCAGTAGTAGTAGTAGTAGTACATGTAGTAGTAGTGTGTGTTTACAGAAAGCATCACTTGATTTTATAATATCATTTACACCATGATTTTGTGTTGTAACACTTTTGTTTTCTTTTATGAACCAGGCAGTTTACGGGTTTTGGTGATGTTCAAGTTTTGTGTTCTAACTTCTATTTTGTTACAACTATTCTCAAGAAGAAACGTTTTCTGAATATGTATGAATTTTTTTAAAATTCAGTTGTCTGTTAACATGGTAATGAAAAGTTGTACAGTGTTCACAGTACACAGCCTTTTATTTATTTTTGTTTTTAATTTGTGACAAATAAACTTAGGTTACACAGGATTGGGTTTTTATTCACTTTTCTCTGTAAACCTTCTTTTCCATGTTATAAACAACTACACATTTTTTGTTTATATTCTTTTTTTCTTTTTATTGAAGCTTGTCTTTAAAGAACCAGGTAATGTTTCCTGCCATTTTGCATTATTTTGCCATCTTGAATTATTAGTGGTTAAGGATGGCTGAGAAAGAATCTGAACGACCATGATTTTGCTCCATACTAACAGAATGGAGAACTACCTGCATTTTTTGTTGTTGGTATACACGAACCTCTAATGATACAATAAGTGTCCAGTTTACAAGCATTGTATACATGGAAGGATGCATCTGAAAATAAAATTATTTGTAAAAAAAACACCACTTTTTTAAAGTAGTAGCATGGATGTTTCCATCTTTTTTTAAAAGCAATATTTATGTTTTTTGCATTTACACTTTCATTTAATTTTTCCATCTTAAATCTGATGCATTAGTCTTGGATGTGGCAAATGACTTATTGCATTAAGGTACAGATAATTGATCAGTTTTATTCAATTTGATATTTGTCTCAAAACCTTTTTTTTTCTTTCTTGGACATAATCTTTGATGTCAACATTTTTTTTTCTTGTTTTATTTATTCATCTACGAGAATGTGGTATACATTTGATTTTGTGGAAGCAGTTCAATAGTAAATAAAAAAATTAAAAAAAGCAATACAAATGTCTGCATTTGTGGTTATCTCCGGGGACAGTTTTGATTGTAGAGAGGTGTATGTGACTTTCTGATAGAGGTGTAGGTGACGCTCATGTCACATACCTGTACAAAAAGCTCAATGAAAGAAAAAGGTATTGAATGTGTGTCCTCCGAAATTGGAATGTGTCGGCTGTGCCCTGGGAGACCAGTGAAAACTGAAAAACAAACACATACGTACCTTACCCATTGTGGCCATATGGCCTGGGAACGGAGAAGAAGAATGTGTATGTGTGTGCATGCACACATGTGGTGTATGTGTGTGTGTCTGTGAGAGAGAGAGAGAGAGAGAGGGGGGGGGGGGGTGATCAACTTCAGGCATGGTAATTTTCAGAGACTTCTCTGATTTCAAGAAAAATGAATGTATAAAAACAAATGACAGAAGGGGTTTTAACACGAGGAGATGTCCATTCCCCAAGTTTGAAGTCTTATGAATTCATCTTCATGGGGCAATTGATCCCTGATCACCATAAAGGGTTTTAAATCAGTTGATTACATCAACAGACATCTCCTGAAACCCTAAAATATATGTAGAGAAAAACGCTGTTTCCTCCATTACCATGCCTGGACTTTCATTGAGAAGACTTTTCAATATTAGGAACTTAACTTTTTTTGTTCTGACTGAAGATGATGCACTAAGGGGAAAATACCCTTAGAGTTGTCCTTCCTCTGTCTTCTGTTCTTGCTGCGGTTCTTTCCCTTCCATAGCCTTAGAGAGATAACAAAGCACCAACCCCACCACACCCTACCCACATTTCCTTATAAAATGTATTCACAGTACCCACATTTCCTGAGAAATAAAATGACACATATTCACAGCACACTTCCGCACACATGAATATTTTATTAACCTCTATACACACGTTTTGATTGTGAACCGAAATTCTTAGGCTTATAATTAGAAACAAGTAGTAAGATTTAATAGGACTTTATCAAAGGACAAACTTTTAAATAAGAAAACAAAACAGTTATCAATTACAGTTACATAAACAATCTTTGTACTATCTAAACATGTTTTCTTGAAAACAAAGTAAGGTATGTATTACAAACTTTTTTTTAATATAGTTTTTACAGGTTCTGATTATGAAATAATAAGACAATAAGAAGTTAAATGTGGTGGGTTTTTGTGTTGTTGTTTTTTGTTTACTTCTAAATAAGAAAACAAAACGAACCACACAACTTCTTGTTATTTAGATTTTGTTATTATAAACTATTTTATTGGTCATTTTAAGGCATTCACTATGCCACTGGAAAAAAGTATCGCCTCTATCCCGAAAAATAGGGTAGCCAAATACACTTGAATCAATGCAAACAGTACCCTTGATCTACACCCACACTCTGTATAACTGTGAAACCCTCAGGAATTACACAACCAGGGCCTGTCCCTGGGACATCATCAAGTAGTAATATTTAATAGGTTTTAGAAGGCAAGGGATGATTGGTGAATACAGCCCTGCAAAACAAATGTGCAGCTGTATCACACCTAACAGACATACACAGTCTTACTCATTTAGCCTCTACTTATTATTTATTATAAATTTTAGTTTCTCTGGTTTAATGGCCACCTTGCAGTTACAAACACTTTTGCTCAGCACGTTTGATGGTTGCCATTACAAATTTGACTGTGATAATAACAATAATTCCGCCCGTAGGCGTACAATTTTGACTGTGACAGGACAGTGTCATCAAGGTAATAGTCAGCCAAGATTCAACGTTACTTAGCTCAGCTGATTCAACATTGCTTATAGCACAAAGATCCAATCACAGAGCAAGCGAAACAACACAATCTTTCATCGCTAAAAACATGATAGTCAGCTCTACTGCTCAGACAAGCAAAACAACACAATCTTTCATAATCTTCAGCACAACAAGAAACACCCGGAGGTGCCAGTATGCGTCTCTGGGTCCCACTGGCACCTTTGGGTGTTTCTTTTGCATTCTTCAACACAATGCATTTCACTTTCTCTATTGGCCACTGCAAAGACCACCTTTTGCAAGAGCGAATGCCCTTGGTGGGTGGGGGAAGATGCTTGAGTACTGACCAAACAAGGGCTTAACTCTCGCTAATAACCCTATATGAAGCCACTGAACGGCTGCCTTTTGCAAAAGTGAATGCCCTTGGTGGGTGGGGGAAGATGCTTGAGTACTGACCAAACAAGGACTTAACTCTCGCTAATAACCCTATATGAAGCCACTGAACGGCTGCCTTTTGCAAAAGTGAATGCCCTTGGTGGGTGGGGGAAGATGCTTGAGTACTGACCAAACAAGGACTTAACTCTCGCTAATAACCCTATTTGAAGCCACTGAACGGCTGCCTTTTGCAAAAGTGAATGCCCTTTTTGATACTGACCAACGCGTTAATAACCCTAGCTGCAGTGGCCAACACGGACAAAGCCCCTCACTTTCTCTGTGCGAAAACAAAGGCCAGCCCAGCGGCCAGCCCCAGAGCCAGCACACCTCCCATCACAGGCAGGGCCACTTTGGCCCCCTTCATCAGTTTCTGTTTCATGAAGTCTCTGGCTGAGTTCAGGCAGTGGCGGTTTATGGAGGGGCGTTTCTTGGCCTGCTCCCAGTAGGCGTGCAGACAGGGGCGTTTCTCGGCGCCGTGGTAGCGCTCCGAGAGGCCGAGGAAGTGCAGACGGTTCAGCAGAACGCAGAGAACGATGTCGGCGGCGGTGAACTGCTGCCCGCAGAACCACAGCTCCTTGGAGGGGTCTGCAACAGGGGAGACCAGATTACAACTTTCTTCCTTTTAACTAAGCCAGGGAAAAAAACAGATTTTTTTTTTGCTGTAGCTTTGTGTGGTTGGATATCGCCTGTCATCATAGCCGCCATCTTGGGATAAATCTAATTAATTTAGTTCAAATCAAATCAATTCAACCTATATTTATCAGTTTAGTTGGATGCTACGCCATCTTTATTCCAAGAAAGCCCCTCCCCTTTGTCAAGTCATGAAAAAAGAAAATTGCGACAATGAGGTTTTATACCAAAAATTGTCTGCCCCCGTCTCGTGCCCTGAGATGCGAACGCCCCCTACTTAAGATTATCGCCCTTGCCTGACAGGAACTAGTAGTGTATAGCCACATAAAATTATCTGCTCCCGACTCGTCACCAGGGGGCATCGGCAGTTCGGGCCTAAACTTATCACCCTTTTGTGTCTGCAAGGAGTGGTATAAAGCCTCACTGATATCCAGCCATAACATTTTTTTAGCCCAGTTATTCAGAGTAGTACCGGTAGATGCTTCTTCAGTTATGTTTTGACCAAGGCAGTCTTTCCTCTAAACAAATTATAGCCCAGGTTTCCTATAATATCTATAGATCATAATCAGACATGACTGACAAAACCCCCCTATATCATCTTTAGATACTTAGGAGTCTCAATCATGATGCGATCCACGCACACAGTCTAGGAAAAAAGCCGGTGATAGGCTGAAACGCTGACAAATGTTGAGCTTTTTGCTTTGCTTCTTCCCCCCTCACATCTGTCGCTTTAGATACTTAGTCATTTCAAATGATAATTGAGTAAGAAACCGGGATGTATGCCATGAACAAAATGGCTACCAACCAGCATTAACTCTTCTAGCACCATGAGCAAATACATTCGCCCAACACATCGCTCTACACTCCCACCAAACGCAAAGACATTCACTGCCAAGCACCCTGCCATGTGTTTGTTTTTAGAGCTTATGTCACCGTTTCTTCCGTTAAAGCAATCCATGCACACTTGAAAATACAGTTACTCCCCTCTTGTTTGCTGAGATGCAACGGACAACCAACAACGTCAATAAAACACACACACACACAGCGCTAGAAAAGTTAAGGATGCAGCAGCAAGCCCACTTTACAAGTCTTGTGTGATATTATGATTGCAATTACAAGTACACTATGTAGAGGTGTTGAGTGGCACAGAGGTAACGCGTTCACCTCGTATACAATAAACCCGAGTTTAAACTTGGGTACAGGGGATTTTTCCTCTCATTCTGCACTAGGCCTTACGGTCTGAACATGGAGTCTTTCGGATGAGATGATAAACCGAGGCCCCGTGGGCCCATGCACTTAGCACACGTTAAACCCAGTGGCAACGAAAAAGTTGTCATTTGGTCAAAATTTAACACCACCACCACCACCCCTTTCCTTCCTCATCAATCACACAAAAATCACATGCCAAATTATAAAAAAAATTAATTGGGTAGCGCGCCTCTGGCTGCGACACGCTCTCCAGGTGGGAGCAACCTGAATTTGATAGAGATGCGCGTACGCCTCTGTGACTAAGTACCAAATACTAATGTAGATCTGACCTGATGGAGTCACTAGATCTGACCTGATGGAGTCACTAGATCTGACCTGATGGAGTCACTAGATCTGACCTGATGGAGTTACTAGATCTGACCTGATGGAGTCACTAGATCTGACCTGATGGAGTCACTAGTCTGACTGAGAGTCACTAGATCTGACCTGATGGAGTCACTAGATCTGACCTGATGGAGTCACTAGATCTGACCTGATGGAGTCACTAGATCTGACCTGATGGAGTCACTAGATCTGACCTGATGGAGTCACTAGATCTGACCTGATGGAGTCACTAGATCTGACCTGATGGAGTCACTAGATCAGACCTGAGGGAGTCACTAGATTTGACCTGATGGAGTCACTAGATCTGACCTGATGGAGTCACTCCATCAGGTCAGATCTAACTCTTCTTTATTTTCGTCCTCTACATTGCTTCAAGACCTGTCAGTCACCCCTTTCAACCACTACCAAATACACAACTCCATAACCCACCCCCCTGTGACTCAACAACCCCACCTGCTTGCACTTTCTTCAGCTGTCCCTCCACTTGGTCCAGGATGGTCTCCAGATCGTCCAGGGCCTTGACCACATTCTCCCTGCTCAGGACATCCCCACGGCTCTTGAAGTTGGCCACTCTGCCCATGTACGCCTCGCGCAGGTCCGGGTGCTCATCTGCCAGCTGCTCCGCTTTTTTGGCCATGATCTGCGAGGTTGCCATGATCTCTGTATGATGGATAAAAAAAAAGTAGATGGGGGTGGAGGAACGTAATGAAACCATTTTTTTTAAAGAAACAAACACAAATGAAGAAACACTTTTAATGAGGAGGTGCGTGGGGGGGGGGGGGGGGGGGGGGGGGGGGGGGGATAAGCACGTAAGGGATTGGTTTCCTCTTGCCCACCTAAAAGAAAAACAACATACCATATTTTTCTGACTATAAGTTGCAACTTATTATAAAGCGCACCTCCCAAATTTGACAGAACATTCAAATTTTGTCATTACCCAGTCATATTATAAGGCGCAAGGTTCTCAGTCTGAGGAAAAAGTATCGCTTTATTGTCAGAAAAATATGGTATAAAGTTAGATGAACATGTAGGTAAATAAAATAAAAAGAAATGTTAAACAATCAAGGAAGAATAATATTAATTAGCCTACTTTTTAAAACAGTTGCTAAATTAGTATGAAAAAGCTTTGGAAGGGACCAGCATACAAAGGGTTGTGGATAGGTGTGTACAAGATACAGGAACCTCACGTCAGTAGGGGGCTTAGTAGGTGGCGTCTTGCCTCCTGTTGCCTAACATAGATCCGCTCCCCTTGGACTGCTGGTCTCAGATTCTGCGATCTGAACAAGCCGGGGTGTAGCTGCAAATTGGGTTTCGGAATGAGCGGCAAGGGAGCAACACAACTGAACGGCCCTGAGGATGGGACAGAAGAAAATTAGAGTTGATTACCTCGACTTACTCGGTCCAAACCATAGCAACCATGGTGGCATGGCACTGAAGCTTGAAACCGCAGGATGCGAATCAGCGACTTGCAAACATTTTTTTAAGAAAAATGAGGGGCTGCCAGTATCCACAAACCGATAGAACTTGCAAAATGTGACGTAATAATAGAAATTACATCAATTTTACTTTTAGTATGACGCACGGTGTTCTCAGTGATGCAAGTCTACTCAAACACACGAGGCGAGAGCTGGGGATCTACCTGGTTTAAATGTTTTATTTTCCAAATCAACATGAACAACTATGACATAACTGAAGCAACAACAAGCAGAGCTGATGGTAGAGTAACTTCCCCTGTTTGAATTAGGCAGGATCACTCCCACACACCATGAAATTACTCCCCTTAATTATTTTTGAACAATTCCTATTAAGTAAGAGACTGAATAAAACATTTCCCTGATCACCGGGTGTCTGCGATATCACGGTTCCAGTTAGGCAGGATTCAACTTTATAAAAAAAAATACAGTGGAGAACTAATAACTCTAAACAGATAACTCAAAAACTCTGGATAACTCACAATAATTTGTGGGTCCCAGTATAAATATCTCTATGTTATACTTACCTATCTGCATTGCTAAACATTCAGGATTTTCATGGTGTTGCACTGCCTCCGGGCATTGCCTCCAGGATCGTTCCCATCATCTTTATATCTGCTAATGTCCCAAAATTATGTGTCTGTTCCAGACCAGAGGACGCTAAACAGAATTTCACAATCTCTATGTTAAGTCTTTTTAACTCAAAATATTGGCTATCTCAAAAAAAAAATGTCAGTCCCTTCAATTTTGAGTTTAAAAGCGATTTTTATTGTAGTGTGAGAAACCAAAACAAAGAGCACTGCAATTTCTACACGGTGCACCACAATGCACTCACCAGTTCTGGTCCTGCGCATCATTTTGGGTATCTGGATGCCAGACACGGAGAGCTCGGGGTAGCACATGGTGCCAAAGGTGACTGCGAAGATCTTGATCTTGTCCAACAGCTGGCGCCACTTGGATACCTCTTTGCCTATTTCCGTGCTCGCATCTGGCACCAGTTTACTGTCTGAAATTCACACACACACATATATACACGCATGTGCACGCGCACAAGTTTACTATATAAAATGCAGGCACACACACAACACACACAGACACACATGTGCAGGCGCACTTTACTGTTTAAAATTCAGGTACACCCACACATTGACTCATATGCGCGCGCAAGAGTTTACCGTCTAAATTTTCAGGCAGGTATACACAGTAACACACACACACACACACACACACACACGTACACACACACACACACACAGTTTACTGTTCAAAACTCAGGCACATACAAATACACACATACACACCAGGACCGGATCCAGGGGCGTGGGGTGGATTTACCTGGGTTACGTACCCCCACCCACCCTTCTGCTAAAAAAAAATTTAAAAAAAGAGAGAGGGAGAGAGATCGAGAAAGAAGTCATTATTACTGTTGTATTGTTCTTAAGTGCAACTTAAAAGGTATTTTGCACTTTATTTTCTTTAAAAAAAAAACTTCAGCTTCAGGGGGCTTTGCCCCTGGACCCCACTGGGAGCCTATGCTGGCCCCCACCTTTACTTGTAACCCCCCCCCCCCCCCCCCCCCCCTAATGTATCCCAGGTCTGGCCCTGCATATATAGACACACACACACATATGTGTGCATGAGTTTACTATGTGTTTTCTGTATAAAATTCAGGCACACACACACACACATACGTGTGCATGAGTTTACTATGTGTTTTCTGTCTAAAATTCAGGCACACACACATACACATACGCGCGAGCAAGAGATTACTGTCTAAAATTCAGACACAGACATAAGGCACAAACAGACACACAGACACACTCACACACAAAAATGGTGGGTCTGATTATCATCTTTACTCATGTTTGTGGTTTGGTCTGGTCAGTTATATAGTGATTGTGTGTGTGCGCACACACACGCATGGACACATGTACTGATGTAGATTACAACGCATGCAAGTACAAGCGCTTACAATCATACATTAAAATATGAACATTCCTATAAATTGTATAATGTATACTTTCTACCTGAAGGAAATTCTTTATCGACATAGTCAATGATAATCTGGGATTCCTTGATGATTTTGTCGCCGTCCTGAAAAGTGGGAACCACTCTGGAAGGGTTCAAGACATACGGTATATACATTAAGATATGAACATCCTATAATGTATACTTTCTACCTGAAGGAAATTCTTTATCGACATAGTCAATGATAATCTGGGATTCCTTGATGATTTTGTCGCTGTCCTGAAGAGTGGGAACCACTCTGGAAGGGTTCAAGACATACGGTATATACATTAAGATATGAACATCCTATAATGTATACTTTCTACCTGAAGGAAATTCTTTATCGACATAGTCAATGATAATCTGGGATTCCTTGATGATTTTGTCGCTCATCATCCTATAATGTATACTTTCTACCTGAAGGAAATTCTTTATCGACATAGTCAATGATAATCTGGGATTCCTTGATGATTTTGTCGCTGTCCTGAAGAGTGGGAACCACTCTGGAAGGGTTCAAGACATACGGTATATACATTAAGATATGAACATCCTATAATGTATACTTTCTACCTGAAGGAAATTCTTTATCGACATAGTCAATGATAATCTGGGATTCCTTGATGATTTTGTCGCCATCCTGAAGAGTGGGAACCATTCCGGAAGGGTTGATACGCATGTACCACGGCTGAATCTGATCGCCGTGGTCAAGTTGATGATGACTGGCTCAAATTTCACTCCCTTTTCCTTCAATGCAACAATCGCCTGTTGTAGAACACACAAAGAACATGCATCAACACACAGGAAACACACATACTGCTAGTCCCACACGCCATTTTTTGAACGTGTGTGCAACGCAAATGATGTATCTGCATCTGCATCCATAGTGAGATAGGGCCACATCGTGCATATTCATCCATAGTGAGCACACCCTAATTTGTAATTGTATTTATACTCTGGATGAGTTTGCTTGTCACATGTATACATGTGTATGTGTGCGCGCATGCATTTATGTTGGTTTGACAGACATAAGCAGAGAGAGAGATATATTTTGTGGGAATAGCAGTATGTGGGACCCGTTGTATCATGGATGTAAAATTAGTGTGCGACTAGCGGTATGTGCTAACAAAAGTATGCTTTCAACACACACACACACAAATGCGCACACACCCCCCCTCCCCCCACACACAAAAGCATACATGTACACACACACACACACATGCACACGCACACACACTCACATATATACACACATACATTCACTCAGTCTGTCAGAGAGAATAAACAATGCTTTTCTGTTTTTGCATCTTCTCCCATCAAAGGGAGACTACTCGTTTGCAAAGTGCTCAGTCTGATATTTTTCTGTAAATGGACTATCTCCCATTAAACAGTGTGATGAATGTAGACGCGAGTGACACACCACTGTCCCTTTCTTCTCCTAATTAAGAATCTGTTTTAGCTGTCAATACAAACGTAAGCTTTGTCTCATATCATTTTTATATTCTTGTAGTTAGTTGTAACTGGACTGGCATAGCAATGACAGTAAGCAAGTTCATGTTGCTCATTGTTGCTGCCAAGGTCATTTCTTAGTATGGAACACTTTGTCTAGTGCTAGGCCCTCCTAAGAGTCTGAAACAAAACCACCCACATTTAATTAGAAAAGCTTGTAGTAAATTATTATATTACCATTTGTGAACAATAAGACGGTGGGAAGTAGAACAATCGCACTTTTCGGTCCGCCATTTTTGCATCGAAAAATGGTTCTAGAATGGTGGCAACACTCACTCACAACAGTAACCACGCTCGTTAGAGGCCTACTTATTGGTCAGTCAGTTATGCACTTGTCTGGTCGAGGGTCAATTCGTTTGACCTCGAACTCTCCCATTACTAATAGGTTAGTGGAAGAGTCCATTACACTGTCTTTGACCTAATTTTAATGGACTAGTCTGGGTGTTTTTGTATTTGGCACGCGCTCTCGCGCGCACCATTCAATGAATACACTTTCAAATGAAACTTAGGGTTTTACGTCCATACACTTTCATGCTTCACTCTGCATTTTATACCTACTAATCTGATTAGTAATCATTTGGCAGAGTTTTGTTCTGTTTCTACTTGTTGATGAATAATTGATTGTAAAGCGTTTTGGACTCATTTGAGGTAACGCGCTATATAAATGTACTAGTTATTATTATTATTTTATTTGTTTTTGACAGCGCTAAATTTATTCTATATCTCCAGATCTAGTATAGTCTAGTTTCACTTTTAGGCTTTAGATCTAGTGGCAAGTTTTAGCCAGACCACGGATGACCTACATAAGTTCGTGACCTAGACTAAGCTTACATCAAAGTGCTTACACGCGCACGCGTGAGAGAGAGAGAGAGAGAGAGTGGTTGACGCAACACCCATTCCTTTGAGATTGTAGTGAAGCACTGAATGGAAATCTGTTTAACGTCCTCTGGTCTGGAACAGACACATCATAGTAATGGGACATGAGTACGATATAAAGATGGTGGGAACGATCCTGAAGGCAATGCCCTGAGGCAGTGCAACACCAGAAAGTCCCGATTTTTGTATATCAATATACCATTACCAACGCCCACAAATGCGCCCGCACACGCGCGCACACACACACACGTCACAAGTTTCATTATTACGTCGGTGACAAGTCATAGTCCTGCTAGTCCGGCCACTGATGACGCACCGGTTTTTAAAAAAATATTATTAATAATTACTAGCGCAACTTCGAGTACCGGTAACGCCTAGTAGCGGTAACGCCTAGTAACGGTAACGTCAAGTACTGGTAACGCTGAGTACAGCAAATTTGAAGCGATTTGGTTAAGAAATGGCGGAGTTATAAGGCCCCGTTTCCCGTTGGCGCTGCTGTGAGAATGACGCACTCTCCCTAGTAACGGTAACGCCTAGTAATGGTAACGCCAAGTACACATTCTGAGTACAGCAAATTTGAAGCGATTCGGTTAAGAAAAGGTGGCCTTATAAGTCCCCGTTTCCCGTTGGCGCTGCTCTGAGAGTGATGCGCTTCTCCCTAGTAACGGTAATGCCAAGTACTGGTAACGCTGAGTACAGCAAATTTGAAGTGATTCGGTTAAGAAACGGCGGAGTTATAAGGTCCCATTTCCTGTTGGCGCTGCTCTGAGAGTGACGCGCTCTCCCGATTCTCTTCACATTTGCTGCCAGGCTTCGCCCCTGCCACAGCATTTCCCGTTGGCGCTGCTCTGAGAGTGATGCGCTCTCCCTAGTAACGGTAACGCCTTGTTAACGGTAACGCCAAGTACTGGTAACGCTGAGTACAGCAAATTTGAAGCGATTCGGTTCAGAAACGGCGGAGTTATAAGGCCCCGTTTCCCGTTGGCGCTGCTCTGAGAGTGACGCGCTCTCCCGATTCTCTTCACATTTGCTGCCAGGCTTCGCCCCTGCCACAGCAAGCATAACAGC
Source organism: Phymorhynchus buccinoides (assembly GCA_017654935.2). Classification (NCBI taxonomy): domain Eukaryota; kingdom Metazoa; phylum Mollusca; class Gastropoda; order Neogastropoda; family Raphitomidae; genus Phymorhynchus; species Phymorhynchus buccinoides. Next base: position 22,196,765 of record CM065699.1, read on the forward strand.
AAATTTGAAGCGATTCGGTTAAGAAACGGCGGAGTTATTTGTGAAAAGGTGAAGCGGCGTATATCGCGCGCGTGTCTGCATCGATTCGCTTCCGGTTTGGCACATCGATAGTCACTGACCCCGGTCATCTACCTGCCATATTCGAAGGCAATCGGTCCAGAAATACCGGAGATACGGGCGCCGAGAGGCCAGCAGATACGCGTTTCTCGCATTTGCCAAACCGCGCAAATGACACGGTCGCCTCGGTTGCCGTTGCCATCGCCCCGTTAGGGCTGACAGCAAATTTGAAGCGATTCGGTCGAAAAACGGCGGAGTTATAAGGCCCGTTTTGTGTTTCAGACAGACAGACACACACACACACGGACACTTGGCTTTTTACTATATGATAAGCATACAGGATGGGCTTGTGTGAGTGTGTATTGTATCTAGACTATGTGTTTGCGCGCGCGTGCGATTATTTGGGTTTGTCGAGTCAAACAGAGAGAGAGAGAGAGAGACTAGAGAGAGAGAGAGAGAGAGAGAGAGAGAGAGTCTAGATACATTTTGTGGGAATATCAGTATTACTATGTCGGACTTGTAAAATTACAGTGTGTGACCAGCGGTAGATCTATGTCATTGAGGGAACAATGGTATTTCTTCCATTAGACATTCATATCCATATTCATCATGTTGCTGTGTTCACCACCATCACCATCACAGCACGTCGAAAGCTCGATAAAACTTTTGACGTCATATTTTCCAGAGTTTGGCGTGATGTTAGCAGGACCTACGTCAAAGACGTTGCTGGGTAGCCTAGAGCAGCAGATCAGGTATTAGGCAGGCTTGCAGGGAGCTAGGTCCAGGCGTCCGAGGCTTTTCCAGAATTTCTTGGAGTTGGGTTCTGCACCTTCACGATGGCCAGAGATGCGCAGCGGGATGATGTCTTCCAAGTGCTTCTTGCCAGAATACGACAGGTCTCTCTCTCTCTCTCTCTCTCTCTCTCTCTCTCTCTCTCTCTCTCTCACTCTCACACACACTCTCTCTCTCTCTCTCTCACTCTCTCTCTCTCTCTCTCTCTCTCTCTCTCTCTCTCTCTCTCTCTCTCTCTCTCTCTCTCTCTCTCTCTGTCATGGAGTGTGTGTGTAGTAGTAGTAGTAGTAGTAGGGACAGGCTCTTAAGCCTAGGCCTCGCGGCCTATATAACGTCCCCTCTTTGGCAATGACGTTGCAAACATTATTTTGAGTCTGAGCAAGTTTGAAGGACAATCTGTCAAAATGTGTGTGTGTGTGTGTGTGTGTGTGTGTGTGTGTGTGTGTGTACGTGTGTGTGTTTGTGTGTGAAGGGAAGATTATATGAATCTGGCTGCCACTTTCTTTGGCTGTGTAGGCCTATAATTATAGTCTATATAAACATGATAGATTTAAGGCTTTTCAGATTTAACTAAGTGCCTCACCCGATTGTAAGAAGACAAAACTGTAGGCCCTACTAGTCTTTCACAAAAGAACAGTGTGTGTGCGTGTGAAGTCAAGTCAAGTCAAATCAAAATATTTAATGAGGATAAAAGAATAAGATTGAGCAGCATTTTTGCACCTTGTCCTCGTGTGTATCTGTTTTGTGTGTGTGCGTGCGTGCGTGTTTGTGTGTGCGTGTGTGCGTGCGTGTGTGCGTGCACGTGCGTTTGGTTTTGGGTGGTCGTCGTCCAGGAGACGGACTCGCACAAGGAGAAGCTGCAGCTCTTATACTCATCGAAAGGCCACTTCAACGCCACCCAGGTAAGTGACTGGGCTTGGGGAGCTGGACGACCCCGACCCCTCCACGAGTCTGTCCCCGTGGGGATACCGGGGGTGTCTTTCGTTCCCCCACCCCGTGGACTGGGCTTGGATACCGGGGTGGTGTCTTTCGTGGACGACCCCGACCCCCCACGACCTTGATAGTCTTTCGTTCCTCTAATCTGCCACTCTCTAATCTGCCACTCTCTTTGAGTCTGCCTTTTTCCTTTGCTTTCTATCATCTACTGTCTTTCTGACTTAATGGCCCAACTTCCAAATAATGTTTTCCTTTGAGCTCCTTCGAAATCGGAACTTGGAGTCGGCTGTACGCAGCGGGGAGACCAGTGAAAACTGAAAACCGGACACATGCGTCCCTTACCCATTATGGCCATATGACCTGGGAACGCAGAAGAAGTGACTGGGCTGTCTTGTACTTTAGTCACACCCCCTCCCCCCCCCCCCCCCCCCCAATCGAATTTTCTCGTTGAAAACTTGGAAGCATACTTTTGCTACCCCGCCATACCAATATTCCCACACACCATTGGTACCACATACCATTAGACCAACACACCGATATTACCTATACCACAAGATTTGGGACTAAATGTATGTGGGAATAAAGGTATGTGGTACCTGTTGTATTTTTCAATTAAAATTTATATCAATTTTTGTGGGAGTAGCGGTATGTGGGACTAGTCTAGTTGTACCAATAGTCCCAAATACCTATTCTTTTTTATTTATTTTTTTCGATTAAAAAAAAAATTGATTCCCTTTAGTCACCCTCCCTCTTCCTAACCCCCCCCCCCCCCCCCCCCCCCCCACTCACATACACTCAAATTCCTTCCACACACTCAGACTCAAACTCTTTATCTCATACACGCACACATACATGCATGTGTGTTCGCACGCATGTATGCAACCCCACCACCCCAGCCCCGGGCACACACAATACAAGTTATAGTAGATCCAGAGAGATAGAGGAGAGAGCGAGATGGTCGGGGGTGGGTGTGGGTGGGGGTCACATCACATAGCTTACAATAGTTGTGCAAAACCTGATTAGATATGCTCAGTAATTTTGTTGTCGAAATAGTGTGCGCTTGCATGTGCGCGCATACGTGCGTATGTGTGTGTGTGTGTGTGTGTGTGCAGGCGCGTGCGTACATGTATTTGGTATTTGGTATATTCTAGTCACAGAGACATCTCTGTGAAATTCGGGCTGCTCTCTCCCGGAGAACGCGTCGCCGCAAGTGCAGCGCCTACCCAATTTTTTATTTAAAAAAATGTATATGGGGGGGGGGGGGGGGGGGGCACAAGGTGAGGAGGGTGTGTGGGCACACTTGGAAAACCTAGCTATCAATTTGTCCATAACAGGCAGCGGGATTTCTCCCTGCTCTTACCGACTTTCAACTGCCGTGGGATTTTTACGTGCGTAAAGCGCACGGGTCAGACTAGCTTAATTCATGGACACTACACATTGAGCCTAAATATAGAATCCGTGCTTAATTTAAGTCCCCATCCGAAGGACTCGACGTTCAGTTCGATTTTCCACGGATTCTATATTTAGGTGTAGTGTCCATGGATTTTCCTGTCGAACTAGTAGGAAGAAAGGATGAGGCCGGGATTCGGACCCGTGTCACTCACGTGAAGTTGCAGTCACGCATTACATTTGGCAGGCGAACGTCTTAACCACTCTGCCACCTTTGTCTCTATATGTATCATTGTGTATTATGTGCTGTCCTCCAGGCTTCGTTGATAATATATGCAGTCACGCATTACATTTGGCAGGCGAACGTCTTAACCACTCTGCCACCTTTGTCTCTCTATATGTATCATTGTGTATAATTATGTGCTGTCCTCCAGGCTTCGTTGATAATATATGCAGTCACGCATTACATTTGGCAGGCGAACGTCTTAACCACTCTGCCACCTTTTCTCTCTATATGTATCATTGTGTATAATTATGTGCTGTCCTCCAGACTTCGTTGATAATAATTTTTTATATGCAGTCACGCATTACATTTGGCAGGCGGACGTCTTAACCACTCTGCCACCTTTGTCTCTCTCTATGTATCATTGTGTATATGTGCTGTCCTCCAGGCTTCGTTGACAATATATGCAGTCACGCATTACATTTGGCAGGCGAACGTCTTAACCACTCTGCCACCTTTGTCTCTCTATATGTATCATTGTGTATTATGTGCTGTCCTCCAGGCTTCGTTGATAATATATGCAGTCACGCATTACATTTGGCAGGCGAACGTCTTAACCACTCTGCCACCTTTGTCTCTCTCTCTCTGTATCATTGTGTATATGTGCTGTCCTCCAGGCTTCGTCAGTTGATAATATATGCAGTCACGCATTACATTTGGCAGGCGAACGTCTTAACCACTCTGCCACCTTTGTCTCTCTCTCTCTGTATCATTGTGTATATGTGCTGTCCTCCAGGCTTCGTCAGTTGATAATATATGCAGTCACGCATTACATTTGGCAGGCGAACGTCTTAACCACTCTGCCACCTTTGTCTCTCTCTCTGTATCATTGTGTATGTGTGCTGTCCTCCAGGCTTCGTTGATAATATATGCAGTCACGCATTACATTTGGCAGGCGAACGTCTTAACCACTCTGCCACCTTTGTCTCTCTTCTGTATCATTGTGTATGTGTGCTGTCCTCCAGGCTTCGTTGATAATATATGCAGTCACGCATTACATTTGGCAGGCGAACGTCTTAACCACTCTGCCACCTTTGTCTCTCTCTCTGTATCATTGTGTATGTGTGCTGTCCTCCAGGCTTCGTTGATAATATATGCAGTCACGCATTACATTTGGCAGGCGGACGTCTTAACCACTCTGCCACCTTTGTCTCTCTCTCTGTATCATTGTGTATATGTGCTGTCCTCCAGGCTTCGTTGATAATATATGCAGTCACGCATTACATTTGGCAGGCGGACGTCTTAACCACTCTGCCACCTTTCTCTCTCTCTCTCTCTCTCTCTCTCTGTATCATTGTGTATATGTGCTGTCCTCCAGGCTTCGTTGATAATGAATGCCCTGAGCAGACCAGAAGATAAGATCAGGGCCATGCGAATGCTGGAGTTGGTAAGAATCATTATCATCATCATCATCGTCGTCGTCATCGTCATCATCATCTTCCTCCTCCTCCTCCTCCCCCACCTCATAATCATATATCATCATCATCATCATCATCATCAATTGTTGTCAACATCATCATCATCATCGTTAACATTGTTATCATCATCATCATCATCGTTGTCAACTTCATCATCGTCATCATCATGATCATCATCATTGTTGTCAATCTCATCATCATCATTGTTGTCTACTTCATCATCGTTATCATCATCATCATTGTTGTCTCATCATTCATCATCGTTATCATCATCATCATTGTTGTCAATCTCATCATCATCATCATCGTTGTCAATCTCATCGTCATCATCATCATCGTTTTCAATCTCATCATCATCATCATCATCGTTGTCAATCTCATCGTCATCATCATCATCGTTGTCAATCTCATCATCATCATCTGTGTCGTTTCATTGTCTTCGTTGTCCTCATCTCGTCACTACCCTGGCCCCTCCTTATTCACTCGTTTATTTAGTCAAACACTTATTTTTTTTCGACGATCGCTCAGACAGTTTCCGGTCAGTTATATATGAGCACAGATGTGCGTCATGCTGCTGTTATGCGCCTAACTAAGAAATAGTTAGGCCCAGCATAATTATCCGTCTTCGGCTGGTAAAAGACCTTTGTGGTCATGGGTTTTATTGTCACAGATGAGGCTACATTCAACCCTCTGCATAAAGTTGGTTGTTATGTTAATGATTAAAACTTTTCAGGTCTCAGATTTTATGATATATCATGTACACAAATACTAGATTTCTGTCACTATTTAAAGTCAATAACACTACATTGCTGTTCTACAGGCTTAGTTCAATTGTGTCAGACTTGAAACAGTGTATTGACCAGTGTACAAAACCGTGTGCAATCAAAGTAAAATGAGTTGTGTTGGACCGGCATGACTAATACGCGTGATATGACCTGATATAACATGGTATGACAAGTACCGTCTGACTTAATGTATCAAAAGGTGCAGCAGAATCTTCAACGTGCTAAAGCTGGCTGCCTAACGTGAAGAAGAAGAAATAGAAGAAGAAGAAAAATAATGACCTGTTGAGTTGTAGTCAATTTCTTTGATAATCAGGACAATTAAAGTATTTTGTCTCTGTCCATTTTCTTTCCCTTTGTGCGCGCACTTAACGTCTTGGGATTACGTCTATGTCCATCATATGTGTGATAGTGTGCTCACATAATATAACGTATTTCCCTTGATTTATGTTATCGTATGCTTTCGTATGTCATTTGTTAATTGTAGAAACATATACACCACAAGCCTTCTATACACTAGGTCAAGAAAAAGCCCAGACACCTCATCACCCTCGTCGAACATTAAATTAATCATAAAAACTGTTCAGATATAGAAAATCAAAGAACATATACTGTGTATATAGGTCAACCAATTTCCGAAATAAAAAATTTTGAACGGAAAAAAATAGGGACAATTAAAAAAAGAGATTGATGATTATGATATGCATTACTTCATTAGAATAGACATCCAGGGTCATATCAAATTATATCATGTCATATCACACACACACACACACACACACACACGCACACACACACACACACACACACACACACACACACACACACGCACACGCGCGCACGCGCGCGCGCGCGCACACACACACGCACACGCACACGCACACACGCACACACACACACACACACACACACACACACACACACCACACACACACAACTATTCGAAAGGAAGCTGGGAACCTTAATACCCCCACCAATAAAATAGTTTCAGACATGAACAAAAAATAATAGGGGAAGACGGGGTAAAAAGCGCATGGGCGGGTAAGAAGCCCACCCCAATTATCTCATGAAATAAAGAAAATTTCAGTCAAATTTGCCCATGAGACGAATGCTAGACATTAACGCTCGTCTCATGGGCAAAATGAGACTGAAATTTGCTTCATTTCATGAGATAATTGGGGTGGGCTTCTTACCCGCCCATGCGCTTTTTACCCCGTCTTCCCCTACTTGTAATATTTGTTATCAGTTTGTACTTTAGCCTACTGGAAACATATGAATGTGCTTTTTGTCTTGTTTACGAGTGCACTGTCTGCAGCAAAGCACAATCATGATTTCTTGCGATTAGTGTGCTTCCTTACGGTTCATCAATCTTCTTCTTCTTCTTCTTCTATCGCTCAGACAGTTTGCTGTCAATTATGAGCGCAGATGCGTCATGCTGCTGTTATGCGCCTAACTAAGAAATAGTTAGGCCCAGCAAGACCGACTTCGGCTGAAGGAAATCGTTTTTGAAAGCGTTTCGTGAAAAAGGGCAGGAGAATGGACCGGTAAGGCAGAAAGATAGTAGATGACAGTAAGCAAAGGGAAAAGGCAGAGTCAAAGAGAGTGACAGATTAGAGGAAGTTACAAGCACAGAACTTCCAGAAGGTGGGATAACTATTTATATAAAAGACCCCCCGGTATCCCCACGGGGGAAACGGTTCGTATAATTAGACAATAGTTTGTCCGTTTAAATCCTTTTAAAAAATGTGTATGTTTCAAAGACATGATGTGTCTGTATCATTTAAAGATAAAAAAATCTTTGATAACGAGTAATGGAGGTTAAGAATTGGGATAAGGACAATACATATTTTTCTCGATTTTTCAAACATTTTAATTTATGTTATAGGCGACATAAATGTCGCTTAAAACTCTAATAACATGAAAAGAAAATATTTATCTGCATCTATATCCAATGTTGTACAAATATAGAATATTTTGTATGAAAACAATGCACTGGCGTAGGACGGGGGGGGGGGGGGGGGGGGGGGGGGGCAGCTGCCCCCCTGGCTTCGAGGAGGGGGGGCAGACGTATCTCTCTGCCTCCCCAACATATATAATGGCAAAAACAACAAAAAAACACCCACAAAAACACAGAAAGGACACAAGGAAACGAAAGAGTTAATAGTCTCAGCCCATTCACTACACATTGCTGTCATGGACTTGGTACTGCATCAAAGATGGATTTGAGGGGGGTTACAGGGGTTCAATAATAAAGTAAGTATTTTTGTAGGATTTACTAAGTCATGTAATTTAACCTATCCATCCATTCGTTTTGTCCGTGCGCTTGCAAAAACTCCCTATAAATTGTACCTTAGAACAACAAAACAGTAAGTAGGACTCTTTCTTTTTTTTCTCTTTTTCTTCTTTTTGGGGGGGTGGGTTACGGAACCCCCCCCCCCCCCCCCCCCCCCCCCCCCCCCCCTCCTGGATACGGTAGGTTTCCTACCACCTGATAGCCTATGACCCACCCACATGGCCTGGGTGGAGGAAGTATAACGTCGTCCGACTTACTGTCTCAAAAATAATTACCTGTATTCAGTTCCTTTCATAATAAAGTCAATGTGCAAAGAGACTTTGAGGATTATTGATTATGCGCTACATCATTATTATAAATATCTAGGGTCATATCGATCAGGTCATTTTATCATGGGCACAGTCTGACCCAACACCCTGTGCCATATTGTTTCAGCGGCTGTGTCGCATGAGTTGCCGAGAAGCCAGGGACATCCTCGCTGCCTTCTACGTCCACAATGACCGCCTCATCGCCCTGGACACGCTCAAAAGGTCAGTTGACTGGCCACCACGTAAAAAAAGAGCCATTTTGTACTTTTGCAACCTCTATCCCCCCGTTCTGTACGTTCTGTCTGGTGGTACCCTAGAAGAATGATAGTGCCTTCTGGTTTTTACCCTAGAAGAATTATACCTTTTGGCTCTTACCTATGAAGAATGATAGTACCTTCTGGTTCTTACCCGTGAAGAATGATAGTACCTTCTGGCTCTTACCCTAGAAGAATGATAGTACCTTCTGGCTTTTACCCGAGAAGAATGATAGTACCTTCTGGCTTTTACCTGAGAAGAATGATAGTACCTTCTGGCTTTTACCTGTGAAGAATGATAGTACCTTCTGGCTTTTACCTGTGAAGAATGATAGTACCTTCTGGCTCTTACCCGTGAAGAATGATAGTACCTTCTGGCTCTTACCTGTGAAGAATGATAGTACCTTCTGGCTTTTACCCGTGAAGAATGATAGTACCTTCTGGCTTTTACCTGAGAAGAATGATAGTACCTTCTGGCTGTTACCCGTGAAGAATGATAGTACCTTCTGGCTTTACCTGTGAAGAATGATAGTACCTTCTGGCTCTTACCTGTGAAGAATGATAGTACCTTCTGGCTCTTACCTGTGAAGAATGATAGTACCTTCTGGCTCTTACCTGTGAAGAATGATAGTACCTTCTGGCTCTTACCTGTGAAGAATGATAGTACCTTCTGGCTCTTACCTGTGAAGAATGATAGTACCTTCTGGCTCTTACCCGAGAAGAATGATAGTGGCCTTCTGTGAAGAATGATAGTACCTTCTGGCTTACCTGTGAAGAATGATAGTACCTTCTGGCTCTTACCTGTGAAGAATGATAGTACCTTCTGGCTCTTACCTGTGAAGAATGATAGTACCTTCTGGCTCTTACCGGTGAAGAATGATAGTACCTTCTGGCTCTTACCTGTGAAGAATGATAGTACCTTCTGGCTCTTTCCCATGAAGAATGATAGTACCTTCTGGCTCTTTACCAGTGAAGAATGATAGTACCTTCTGGCTTTTACCTGTGAAGAATGATAGTACCTTCTGGCTCTTACCTGTGAAGAATGATAGTACCTTACCTGTGAAGAATGATAGTACCTTCTGGCTCTTACCTGTGAAGAATGATAGTACCTTCTGGCTTTTACCGGTGAAGAATGATAGTACCTTCTGGCTCTTACCCATGAAGAATGATAGTACCTTCTGGCTCTTACCTGTGAAGAATGATAGTACCTTCTGGCTCTTACCCGTGAAGAATGATAGTACCTTCTGGCTCTTACCTGTGAAGAATGATAGTACCTTCTGGCTCTTTACCCATGAAGAATGATAGTACCTTCTGGCTCTTACCCGTGAAGAATGATAGTACCTTCTGGCTTTTACCCCGAGAAGAATGATAGTACCTTCTGGCTTTTACCCGTGAAGAATGATAGTACCTTCTGGCTCTTACCCGTGAAGAATGATAGTACCTTCTGGCTTTTACCTGTGAAGAATGATTGTACCTTCTGGCTTTTACCCCAGAAGAATGATAGTACCTTCTATCGTTTACCCGTGAAGAATGATAGTACCTTCTGTCGTTTACCCGTGAAGAATGATAGTACCTTCTGGCTTTTACCGGTGAAGAATGATAGTACCTTCTGGCTTTTACCGGTGAAGAATGATAGTACCTTCTGTCGTTTACCGGTGAAGAATGATAGTACCTTCTGGCTCTTACCCAAGAAGAATGATAGTACCTTCTGTCGTTTACCGGTGAAGAATGATAGTACCTTCTGTCGTTTACCGGTGAAGAATGATAGTACCTTCTGTCGTTTACTGGTGAAGAATGATAGTACCTTCTGTCGTTTACCGGTGAAGAATGATAGTACCTTCTGGCTCTTACCTGTGAAGAATGATAGTACCTTCTGTCATATAAACCTCAAAACCCACCTGTTTTCCTGTCATTGACACTCATTCTCTCTTTCCCTCCTCTTTCTTGCCTTTAGGTCTATTTCTTAAATGTGTGTGTGTGTGTGTGTGTGTGATCTCCTTGTTCGTCGTTGTATAGCGTCTTTGTTTGAATGCTTTATGAATGTTTAACTGTGTGCGCTTTGATTTGATTTATATAAAGACATAGCGCGGTATGAATGCTGTATGTTGTTATACTTTCTCTGTGTGTTGTTTGTACTTTGTGTGTGTGTGTGTGTGTTCAGGGTGTTGACGGACTACCAGACGGTGGTAGGAGAGGAGTACCTTCTGACACTCTTCCCCTTCGAGGGCGACAAGAAAATGGCCCTGGACATTCTGCGAACTGTGAGTGCTTTTGTCATCGTTGTTCTTATGCCCCATTACACCGTGCAAAGGAATACCATATTTTACGGATTAACCCTTTCATTTTTCAGCAAAAATGTCCATTAAGCTTCCCTGGGTAGAGACAAAAATCTGTCGGTCATATTGGGGATTCCTCTGTGACATATTTAAAGTAAAGGCCTATCTTAACTTCCAAAATTACGAAAATAGGGTATTTATATAACTGGCCCTCATTTGATGATTTGTGGTGACATGGGTGTTAAACCATTGTGGTGCAAAAATCTGAAAAAATGCGACATTGGCGGTGAAAGGGTTAAAATGTAATACGAAGGCCTCTCATTATATTTTGCAATGTGAAGATTCCAATAATGTCACACAAATGTGAATAGTGTCATGAGACAGACCATTATCACAATACTTATGTTGCACATTTTCACTATTTTCCGCCTTGTCATAGCCGTTGAGCAAAGCAAAATGTCCACCAAGGTGAACGTTGATCCCAAGCTGTGAAAATCTCTTTAATGCCGAGATTTTCTTTCTATAACCGTGTGCATTTATGATCAAGGACAGACATTCAAGCAAAGGTATTATATGTTTATAGGTTGTTTTTTAAACATTGCACGGTCAGATATAAAAGTTTACAACGGGCTGAAGAATTTTCAGTTAAGCAGAAGAATGTTAGAAGAAACCGTGACCATTACAATCATCAAAATGACTGTTGTGACTGTTAAAACCTTATGGAAGTTCAGTTTAACGTCGCGTATCGGCTTTCGCCATGTACGACGGGCTGAACAAACCAACCAGGGTATAAACAAAAATTTATATTCCTGAATCACTGTCTTAGCCAAAAGGCAGAGAAGCGATCAGAATTAAAAGATAAAAAACCTTAGCCAATGCAAAGCCTCTTGTAGGCAATGATCTCTGGATAAGTGCTGATGAGATGGAAAACATAATGAGCATTTCATCAGGAAGCCTTGATAAGATCTTGCTACAACACCTGGGTATGTGGAATCGTTATAACCGTTGAGTGCCCCACTAGTTTACTTAAGAGCAGAGAAGTGGTGTGGCTGAATAAAGCACCCAAACTACACAGAATATTTGATGGCGAGAAGTCAGCTGGCATCTAGGACATCATGACTGATGATGAAACGTGTATCTGTCAGTATGATCCAGAAACCAAGCAATAAATAGCCGTTTGTATGTTCTGGATGATAAATCATTAGTAAATTTATACAGAAAACGGCAGTAGCAAAATTTCTCAAACAAATAGTCACCTTGAATGTGTACTGAAAAGCTGGTTCCAGGGCCCAGTTCCTTTTCCAGAGAGAAGAGCTATCACTGCGGATTGAAAAATAAGCATACTTTTCCCCAAGGCCTTTTTTATTTGCCGTCCAAGCACTGATACCCAGTGCCCCCTATTTTATTGTGACAACGCAAGTGAGTACACTGCTCCAGCTACTGGGGACACTTTGCCAGAAAACAGACTTTTGCAGAGATCAGTTGGCCTCCTATCCACCTAGTTTTCCGACTTAGTCCCTTGTGATGTTTTCCTATTATTTTATGTGAAACTTTGGCGAAGGGGAGAGCAAATGTAGAAAGTTGAAAATGCTTGATAGTTCGCCGAGGGCGCTATTTTTTTACATACCCCAGTCGACCTGGACTGGTGCCATAATCGTTTGGTTTGAAAGAACACCAAAGTGTGTGTATTCTAAACTGGAGCCAAAAAATTAAGCAACCTTTTGCAAAACAATGCAAACTATTTCTCAGAGTGATTGGCACAGATTTATTTGTGTAAATCTACAAATGTAGCCTATGGCTAGTACCCACGTGTCGTCATATCCGGCCACAAGGAGCGCCATATTATGGGAGACCGCCATCTTGCGCATTTTGAAAAATGCCAGATCGATCTGCAGTATTTGGCTGTTCCAATTCGAAACTTATCTAAACTGTATTTAAACATCTGGATGTTATCTTTACACATTTAGATAACATTTACACTTTGTTTACACACATAATAAGGACTAAGATGATGACACTTCCGTTGACATGGTCGTGATGCGCACGCAGGTGGGTTGGAGCCTAAAATTACCGACTTTATGAAGTGGGTTTTTTTGGGGGGGGTGGTGCGCCTTATAGTCCAAAAGTCACGATAAAAGTTTGCCTCTGTAACTATCTATATTCTTCATCAGCACGGCTCCCTATACTGAATTCTTTTGATAAATGCGATCCTCTTTTGTTTAGGAAATGAGAATCCATGAATCTAAATACCTGTACCGCGTGGTCCGTGTGGTTGCAGGTTCGCTCGGACGTTGCCAACATGATGGGATGCGGAGGTCACCAGCTGTTTGGGGAGCTGGGCACCCTCCACTCTCAGGCCCGGCCCGTCCGGCCCCACATGTACGGCAGCCTGGAGCAGCAGGCCCTGCTCCTGCCGGTCAGTACACAGCGTGTCGGTCAGTCTGTCTGTCTGTGCGTTTGTGTCCTTTTTCTGCGTTTCCAGGCCATATGGTCATAACGGGTAAGGTATGTATGTGTCCAGTTTTCAGTTTTCACTGGTCTCCCGATTTTGGAGGAGTTTGTCAATATGGCCGGGAACTTCTTCTTCTTCTTTTTCTTCTGCGTTCCCAGAAAAAAGGCAGGAGAATGGGCCAGTAAGTCAGAAAGATAGTAGATGATAGAAAGCAATGGGAGAAGGCAGAGTCAAAGAGAGTGGCAGATTAAAGGAAGTTACAAACACAGAACTTCCAGAAGGTGGGGGAACTATTTTTTTACAAAAGACCCCCGGTATCTCCACGGGGAAGCCGGGAACAAAGAAGAAGAAGAAGAAGGAGGAGGAGTTTGTGTCCAAATTAGGGCCTACTGCAACTGGGGGAAAAGTTTTGGATGGATTTTATAAAATTTTGTAGAAGGTTAAGGGTTACACAGGTAGCATGGTTAATTTGCAGCATTCTTCAGACAGTCATACAGTACGTAATTTACATTGCATTTTTAATTTGTCTCCTTTTTGGAGTTTAACGAAAATCATTTTTTAAAGATACAAATTACGATTTCTCTACTAGGCAGTGTGGACAGAAATTTGGTGATTTAATCAAAGACTGTACAGCGGAAGATAAACATCCGGTCTCTTTTCCATATATGAGTAGTGAGGACAGAAACACTGGTTATGTCCCTTTGAAACGTGACACATTTTACACATTGATAGGCCAGTTGAATTCTCCGTTCAAGTTCCAGTCCGAGTTTTTGGATAGCCTCCACTGTGAATAGTGTACACGTCCCCACTAACGATAACTCTATCAGCCCGGTTCGCCGAGCTTTTAAATAATCCATCTTACCCTTTTGGAATATCTTTGATTTAATCAAGTAGTTCCAGGGTAAGCAGTAGGTCTTCTATCTTTTTCTAACAGGGAATGCGCCTTCCTAGTTACGTCGCGACTCTCATCAGAAGTGGCGTCTGCAACGTATCAAACCAGAACCAGAACAGAACCAGTTGTTTGAATGTATTTAATTTTTAAGTTGGATCAGTTTCATTGCTTTCTAATAAGTATATCTATTATCTCCCTCTCTCTCTTCTTAGGGACTTTACTGGTTTCGTACTGCCTCCGGGCATTGCCTCCAGTATTGTTCCCACCATATTTGTATTTACAAATGTCCCATATGTGTCTGATTCAGACCAAGAGGACGTAAAACTCCATTTTCTCTCTCTCTCTCTTCTTGCTAAATTCCAAACATGTGAATAATTAGGCAAAAAGTGTCTGCACATGGAGGGGGAATCCTCACATGTTTGTTCTAAGGCGGATCATATAAACAAGTTATATTATAAGCCCTATTGGCCACTGTAACTAGGGTTATTAACGCCCTTGACGTCAAGAGTTAAGCCCTTGTTGATCAGTGTCCAAAAGGGCATTCACTCTTGCAAAAGGCAGCCATTCAGTGGCCTCAAATAGGATTATTGCCGTGAGTTATTCTCTTGTTTGGTCAGTACTCAACCATCTTCCCCCACCCACCAAGGGCATTCACTCTTGCAAAAGGTGTTCTTTGCAGTGGCCAATAGATTTTAAATATGTAATTAATGACGCCTAATGCAGCAATTTTTTTATTTTTAATTTTTTTTTAAAATTTTACATACAGTGCTTATTCTCCAAAACATTTAAAAAAACAACCCCAAAACCACCTCCACCTCAAATCTTCTTCCATCATTTCTTTCTCTTTCTCTCCTTGTTTTTCTCATGCATTCCCCAGCGTTTGATGATGTCACGCGTTATATGACAGTTTCTCCCTTTCCCCTCGCTTTTTGTCCAGGGTAAAGGCAAGCTGGGGATCCCCCCCACAGCCAGCGTGGGGGGGTTGCCGTCCATCTACACGGGACACCCGTCCTACGCCTACCCTGCGGACTTCACCTACAGCCAGCACAGGGGCTACCCAGGCACCGTGGGCTTCCCGTCCAAAGCCAGGGGACCCACCCACTACCCCGGGGGCGCCCCCGCCCTGGGGAAGCACGCGGGGGCGCCATACCCTACCGGCTTTCCCAACCTGGATGCCCGGGGTTTTGCCTATTGAGGGGGGTTTCCTGGTCACGATTTGCCTTGCTATTTTTTTTGGTCTTCCCCCCCCCCCCCCCCCCCCCCCCCCCCCCACGTGCGACACGGTCGTGTTGTTACTATAGCGTGTCACTGTGTTGCCATGGGGGGGGGGGGAGAGTGAACAAAAATAGCAACGTGCGTTTCGATCGTCAAGCAAAGTGGTGGGAACTATTGTTTTTGCTTTTGTTCGTGGTCCGTTTGTACGACGTGCATGTGACGTGTCCGTTTAGACACTAAATCCAGGTAACCATGCGAGGGAACATTGCACCCCGTTGGGTTTTTTTTTGTGGAGGCTGGGGGTGAGAGCGGTAGAGGGTTAAGGGCGTGTAGTGCTGTGCTGTGGTGTCTATGATAATGTGAGTGTTAATGTTCGAGAGAAGTGTGTGTGTGTGTGTGTGTGTGGTGTGGTGTGCTTTATGGGGGGGGGGGGGGGGGGCACAGAGAGAGAGAGAGAGAGGCTATTTAGATGTGAATATTTTTGAATTTAACAAAATGTGTGTGCTCCTCAGACAAAACAAAAAACATGAAATGGTCATAGCTTCTCAGTACCAAAATTGATGAAATTTAAAAAGAATCAATATAGTTTTAATCCTACTAGTCACTAATTAACATTCATAGAAATGTTTCAAAATCAAAATGAAGAGAAATGGCTTCCTTTTTGTGTGCTTTTTATAAAAGATAAAACTGACAAAAAACCTGAATTTATATCACAGAATCCCCTTATAGTCGTTGCTTTATCAGATGGCTTTTTTTTTTAATCTCTTAAAAACTAGTGTATCTTAGTATCTGAATAAAAAAGAAACTAAAAACTATGCTCTTGATGTTGTTTTTTCCCCCTCTTCTTTTTGTTGTTGTTGATGTGTAGAGTGGCACAGTGGTAGCGCGTTCGCTTCGTGTCAAGTAAACCCGAGTTCGAACCTGGGTACAGGGGATTTTTTCCTCTCACTTTGCACTAGGCCTTACGGTCTGAACGTGGAGTCTTTCGGATGAGACGATAAACCGAGGTCCCGTGTGCCCATGCACTTAGCATACGTTAAACCCAGTGGCAACGAAAAAGTTGTCATTTGGTCAAAATTTCCCCCCCCCCCCCCCCTTTCCTTCCTCATCAGTCACACAAAAATCGCATGCAAAAAAACAACAAAAAATTGGGTGGCGCGCCTCTGGCTGCGACGCGCTCTCCAGGTGGGAGCAACCCGAATTTCACAGACGCCTCTGTGACTATAAAGTACCTAATACCTAATACCTAATGTGCAAACTTGTATAAATGCAGGAAGTCTACGTTTTAACTTTGGTGTTCTTTATTATATCCACCTACAACTGAGACATAACACACACACAGAAGCATGCTCATACATATGTATTCAAGCATATTTGCACAGCTGGATATAGGGGAAGACGGGGTAAAAAGCGCATGGGCGGGTAAGAAGCCCACCCCAATTATCTCATGAAATGAAGCAAATTTCAGTCTCATTTTGCCCATGAGACGAATGCTAGACATTAACGCTCGTCTCATGGGCAAAATGAGACTGAAATTTGCTTCATTTCATGAGATAATTGGGGTGGGCTTCTTACCCGCCCATGCGCTTTTTACCCCGTCTTCCCCTATATATACACATGACATGACACACGCACAGAAGCGTGCTCATACTTATGCATTCAGTAATATTTGCACCCCTGGATATACACATATTCTAAAACATACCCTCGTTATAGAGAGATTGGACCTAAAGTTTGTGTCATAAATAATAATACATGATAGGCTACAGTATTGGAATATCATGCTACAGCTTAGTCTTTCGTGGAAGACTTTGACTCTCGAACGAAGGGGCCCTTGCACCGACTCTGGTGTTGCAGCCAAAGGGATCGGTTGGCCTTTGGGGACCTTCCCCAACGCCAGCTGTCATCCTCAAATCCCTTTGGCCGCGTGTGGATGTACCCTGGGCAAGGCATCTCCACTATAAACTAATTTTAACCCAGCCCGCCAGAATAGTATCCGCCCTCTGCTATCTGGCAGTCATTGTCGGAAACGACAGACAGGCAACTACTAATAACCCCAGAGCTTCCTAATTTAGTCAGAAACGACATTAACTGTTCTAGCGCCATGTCTTTTTTGACGTTCTTGGTTAATTGCCCGTTGCATCTCAACCGACAAGAGGGGAGTAACTATTTTTTTGGAGTGCGTATGCTTTGTTTTAAAAGGATGAAAGAGGGTCACATAAGCTCTAAAAACGAACATATGGCAGGGTACTTGGCAGTGAATGTTTTTGCATTTATTTTTTTGAGTGCGCATGCTTTGCTTTAAAAGGATGAAACGGTCACATATTAAGCTCTTCTTCTTCGATCGCTCAGACAGTTTCCTGTCAATTATGAGCGTAGATGCGTCATGCTGCCGTTACGTGCCTAACTAAGAAATAGTTAGGCTCAGCAAGTCCGACTTTGGCTGGAGGAAATGTTTTTGAAAGTGTTTCATGAAAAAAGGCAGGAGAATGGACGGTAAGGCAGAAAGATAGTAGATGACAGTAAGCAAAGGGAAAAGGCAGAGTCAAAGAGAGTGACAGATTAGAGGAAGTTACATGCACAGAACTTCCAGAAGGTGGGGGAACTATTTATACAAAAGACCCCCCGGTATCCCCACGGGGGGATATATTAAGCTTCTAAAAACAAACACATGGCAGGGTGCTTGGCAGTGAATGTCTTTGCATTTGGTGGGTGTGTAGAGTGATGTCTTGGGCGAATGTATTCATCCATGGTGCTAGAAGAGTAATGGGTGGGGGGTGGGGTGTACATATATGTGAAAACACATACGCATATCTCATCCGCAATCTGCGAAAATATATCTGGAAGTAAGAAATATGAAGGCGCATGCACATATACACGGAAGCCCATCCACATATCTGGCACAAGAATAGTAGATAGTCCGGCATCCGTATATTTCTTGCTTCCAGATTATATTTTGCGGATTGTGAATGGGATATGTGCATGGGTTTCTGTGTGTATGTGCACACGCCCTAACATCACCAAGAGTGACACGTACATACATACACACACAGAGCACTTACAGCACATACACAGCACTTACAACACCCACACACACAGAGCACTTACAGCACATACAACACACATACACACAGAGCACTTACAGCACATACACAGCACTTGCAACACCCACGTCCACACACAGAGCACTTACAGCACACACAACACACATACACAGACAGAGCACATACAACACATACACAGCACTTACAACAGTGAACACCCACACACACACAGCACCTACAACACACACACACCTCTTACAACACAGTACACCACTTACAACACATTCACACCACATACAACACACACCACTTACAACACATTCACACCACATACAACACACCACTTACAACACATTCACACCACATACAACACACACACCACTTACAACACACTCACACCACTTACAACACACACACACACACCACTTACAACACACACACACCACATACAACACACACACACACCACTTACAACACACTCACACCACTTACAACACACACACACCACTTACAACACACACACACCACTTACAACACACACACACCACTTACAACACTCACACACCACTTACAACACTCACACACCACTTACAACACTCACACACCACTTACAACACACATATACCACTTAAAACACACACACACCACTTACAACACTCACACACCACTTACAACACACACACACCACTTACAACACACACATACCACTTACAACACACACACACCACTTACAACACACACACACCACTTACAACACAACACACACACACCACTTACAACACACACACACCACTTACAACACACACACACCACTTACAACACACACACACCACTTACAACACACACACACCACTTACAACACACACACACCACTTACAACACACACACACCACTTACAACACACACACACCACTTACAACACACACACACCACTTACAACACACACACACCACTTACAACACACACACACCACTTACAACACACACACACCACTTACAACACACACACACCACTTACAACACACACACACCACTTACAACACACACACACCACTTACAACACACACACACCACTTACAACACTCACACACCACTTACAACACTCACACACCACTTACAACACTCACACACCACTTACAACACACACATACCACTTAAAACACACACACACCACTTACAACACTTACAACACACACACCACTTACAACACACACACACCACTTACAACACACACACACCACTTACAACACACACACACCACTTACAACACTCACACACCACTTACAACACACACACACCACTTACAACACACACACACCACTTACAACACACACACACCACTTACAACACACACACACCACTTACAACACACACACACCACTTACAACACTCACACACCACTTACAACACACACACACCACTTACAACACACACACACCACTTACAACACACACACACCACTTACAACACACACACACCACTTACAACACACACACACCACTTACAACACACACACACCACTTACAACACACACACACCACTTACAACACACACACACCACTTACAACACACACACACCACTTACAACACACACACACCACTTACAACACACACACACCACTTACAACACACACACACCACTTACAACACTTACACACACCACTTACAACACACACACACCACTTACAACACACACACACCACTTACAACACTCACACACCACTTACAACACACACACACCACTTACAACACACACACACCACTTACAACACTCACACACCACTTACAACACACACACGCCACTTACAACACTCACACACCACTTACAACACATTCACTCCACATACAACACACACACACACCACTTACAACACACACACACCACTTACAACACACACACACCACTTACAACACACACACACCACTTACAACACACACATACCACTTACAACACACACACACCACTTACAACACACACACACCACTTACAACACACACACACCACTTAGAACACTCACACACCACTTAGAACACACACACACCACTTACAACACATTCACACCACATACAACACACTCACACCACATACAACACACACACACCACTTACAACACACACACACCACTTAACAACACACACACACCACTTAACAACACACACCTGGTAATTTGTCTTTTAGTTTATTTTTATCATTTCCATTGTTTTTTTAAAAATTTCATCATTTCACATGGCTTTGCTTTTGTCATTTAAAATTAATTTACGGTCATTCACATTACAAGCACAAATATTTCATGGCCTTTCGATTCCAAATTGATCAATGAAGTAATAATAATTAAGACAGGCACATTGATGGTCACCAGAAACTAACTAACAACACCCACACTTCATAATGACTACTACGTAAATACCATACATAATAACCATACATAATGATAATAACCATACACAATAATAACCGCACAACGACACAACAGCATACAACATTCATGTTGATTGTTCCAAACAAAAATTACAAAAGAGAAATGCACAATGTTATTTCACATGTATAAAAGTTTCAGAGAAAACCCACATGCTTAACACTTTAACAGCAAAATAAAGTTATCGCTGCAGTGTTGCTTGGCACTGATACTACTAATCATCAACACTTTGCGTATCAATATAATAGATTTTGCAAATTTACTACTAAAAGTCTATTTCAGTACTTCAGTAAATTTATCAAAAAAGTGGGTAAAACATTCAGGAAATTTTAGGGATTTTTTTTTTTTTTTTAAACGAGCAAAAATTTTGCAACTTTACCGATATTTAAACAAATGAAATTTGCATCCTAGTTTTGTACATTTACTAGTGTAACTCGAAGAAATTGCCCACATTGCTTGGTTTGTGCTTTCATAGCTAATTTGTTCTAGCTTGTTCAAATCAGTTGAGTGAAATCAAATTCGCTTTAAAAAAACAACTTGATTTGTTATTTCTTATCTTAATCTACAGCAACAGTGCAAAAGTTGTTCAAATCGATTGTTGGGACTCAAGAAAAATGACAGCTCGCATGAGAGCAAGGCAAAAAGCAAAACGACATAAAGTTGAAGACATTGGCAGCTTTATACTCAAACTAACACAACAAAATTGAATTGCCCAAACAAAGTGGCAGACTCCTTTCTTTGTAAGAACAAACAAATAGACAAACAAAAAGACAAACAAAAGATACCTTTTTCTTACCAAAACACATCCAATTTCATAAAACACTGATATGTTCTCAAACTGGAAATCAAGCGACCGCATGATACAATTACATCGTGTCATCATACAACATTACAATATACTGGATAAGCACAAATGTTGACTATGGTGTGTAATAAACGGTTAAATCACACGAGAGTATCGGAAATTCATTGAGCTTTTTTCGCCCAATTTTTGTACTTCATCGGGTAAGGGATATGGTTAGAATCAGTTTAGGGTTATTTTCATGCCACAGAGAGTTTGAAATATTAAAATAATCAGCCAGGAAAAACGAATGTAAACCCTATAAATTCAGCGTCACCTTTAAGTGTTGCCGTACAGAATGGGAAATTCCCGTAAAAATGGCCACCGTTCCATGCCAAGTTCGCATATATGATAATGCTTTGAGCAGCTGTTTATTTTCTTAAATTGTAATTATAAATAATTCTGACGAAAATAGGCCTAAACTGATTCTAACCCTGGCCTTTACCCCATGAAGTTCAAAAGTTCAGCGAAAAAGGTTCAAGGAATTTCCGATACTCTCGTGTAATTTAACCTAAAAAAGTTACAAACAAAACAAATCTGACCAGTCAAAATCAATGGAAGCATAAATTCATACCAGAGACGTACATTTTTGGGGGGTAGTCAATGGCAGGCAGTTGAAAAAACCCCAGCAAACGCGATAATTCAATACCTGATATTTCAGCATCACATTAATAGGCGTCATTTTCATCTTAACTAAAGACCAGTCATGACTAAAAATGACAAAAACACTTTATTTTAAGATATCATAAATCTAGTACATTCACCATAGTACTCATGAGTGAATTATAGACACAGAGTAACGAGTTTATCATAACGAAGTGTCAAAATCCGACTACATGTGACAAAAAATTCAGTACATACGTACATTCAACATTAATAAATATCATAATGCGTAAATAATAATATCCCTGATTTGTTACCAAAAATCTTAAGTAAGATTCCCCTCAGCTGTGCATTAAAATCCTATGATTCATCCGTTTATAAATATAAATCACCTTCCTTTCGGAAATGATACAAATAAATACAAAATAGTATGGTAAATCGTCAAAGAGAGAAGGTTTCATTAGTCTATCTTTTAAAACGCAAAATAATGTTTTCTTATAACAGCTTATTTACTCCATATTTTGTGCAGTTTATTTGAGTGCAATTCAGAGATCGCTCAAACAAGTGAAAACACAACACTTGACTTAGTCTTTGTGCATGAGTGTGTGTGTGTTTTAAGTTCAAGTATACTGTAATATCTCCAAAAGAGAAATTTGTGTTGGGTGCAACAGCATGACAGAAATACAACATAACTGAAAGAACGTTAATCAAACGTGTGAAATGCAATTATACCAACGGAAATATTGTCATTGATGTTCATTATATCAACTTAGAAATCTGCACATTTAAACACATAGACACACATGCGCACACACATAAAGAAAGAGAGACAGAGAGAGTGCACATGAGAATGATTTGATTCAAATAAGCCAAGGCCCCTTATGAAGGGGAAGTGAACAAACATAGATCAACAGCCATTATGTGTGTGTGTGTGTGTGTGTGTGTGTGTGTGTGTGTGTGTGTGTGTGTGTGTGTGTGTGTGTGTGTGTTGGTTGAGAAAGACAGAGAGAATAAAAGAGAAACTTAATGCAATAAGTTTAATAAAATCAGCATAAATCAATTTACTTGACATATCTGATTGTCTTTAAACTACATGAAAAATGTTGTTTTATAAATTAGTAAGTTCTAAGCAGTTATAGTATGAAGAACAAAATACTGAGTGCTAACAGGTCTGCGCGTTGGTTGGGTACGCACGCACCCCCCCTGAAATCGTACATAGTAGCAGGCATGAAAGAATTCCGCGTCTCGCAGAAAATCTGCGGAATTTTTTCAAAACTTCCGCGGGCCCAAAAAGTTTCCGCGGAATTTTTTGTTTAAAAAAAGGTTTGTATAGAAGCAAAGGACCGATCTTGCCGTATTCTTATATCTACAAGTCTCTATTTGGCGATTCTCAAACTGGTTAACCGGAAGTCGCTTTAGCTCACTCGCTTCATTTGTGCGAAGGAAGGCGAAATGAGTACCTCCTGCTCAACAAAAGTAGCGATGTTAGATGAAAATGTGGGTGGAAGGATATTTGTGCCGACCACATTTTTGGAATAGATTATCCCCCCTCCCCGCTGAACAAAACTTCGGACGTTAGTTAGCTGAAAAATCGGCTGGAAAATTTGCTTTGCGGAACGTTCTGCGTCCCCCCCGCTGAACAAAACTTCGGACCGACGTTGGGTGAAAATCCTTGTGGAAGGATTTCTCGGCTGCCAAAATCTCATTCTTTGATGCCTGAAAGATGTTTGTGCTGGAAAAAAATGTTTGGGAACGTTCTGCCTGCCCCCCCCCCAACAAAACTTCTGACGTTAGGTGAAAATCCGGGTGGAAGGATTTCTCGGCAGAAAAAATCTCCTCTTTTTTGATCTTCATCCACTTTCATACCTGAGTAGAGAAATCATGTCATGTTTGCGTCATTTTGAGGGGTATGCAACCCCCCCTTGGAACTCTATATGGTATTTAATTTATGAATGGAACACACTGATAATTGATTAACGAGCCAAAGGTCTTATATCAACACAATTTCACAGAGTGTACTGGGTACATCATTTTGCAAGCAGTCTAGCACTTGCACCAATTTACTTGCTCAAGTAGTTTTTTTTAGTGCAAATAAATATGTAAATGTTTACTGAAGTGTAAGAATGAGAATGGAAGAGAGAGTAGGGGGCGCACATTAGAACATGGCTGGTTCTACGAGATCACGAATCGATAAACGTTCTTTCACAACGAATGACATGAACTGAAACGGTCATTCATATAATGAAATAGTGGTGTCTATTTTATCAATGATTATTCATGTATTGTTTACTGAATTAGTTTTATATAAAATGCCTGCACAGAATCACAACCATCTTGTCTCAGATGAAGTAGAGATGATATACAGTTACGGTTCTGGAGTAGTTATGTACATAAACAAATAAACATTTCATAAGCATTTAAATTAACCCTTTCACCGCCAGCAATTTGTCAGCCCCAAAATACCATTAAACTTAACTGGGTAGAGAACAAAAACCCTGCAATATTGGGAATTCCTCTGTGACATGTATAACATCAGACCTATCATTGACTCCCAAAATTAAAAATGGGGTCTTCAGATACCAGGCCCTGATTTGATGCCTTTTAGTAACATGGGTGTTAAACTATTGTGGTGCATAAATGCGGCATTGGCGGTGAAAGGGTTAACTTAAGGTGGGAACTTGCTCTCTAAGGTGATTATTTCGCTGGCAGTTGGATGAACCACTGTAGCAACAGACAAGACGTGGTTTCTTTTGCATTGATGGATGGCTATCACAGCAGACGATGGGACCCAGTGCGATGAAGAAAGAGATCACACTATCTGACCAACTTGGAAAACTTGCACAATATTTGGGGACGTTGTAGAGTTGTGAACTTTTCAAGTCATGTAGAAACATACAGTTGGTTGGGGTGAAATGGCCAACTTAGGACGATAATTTGACCAGCAGGGGGCAGTCAAACCGGTAGGGGCTTAGCGCATGATATTCTTAGTCTATTATAGTCCCGTCAACAGCTATGGTTATCTCTATTCTTAGTTGGGCATAGTGAGAGAGGGAGATAGAGCCCCTCCCTCTCTCTCTCTCTCTCACTTGTAAGAATAGGCATCGCCTAAAATCTTTAACCTTGTTAAATAAAGTTTTTCAGTGTTCAGTGTTCACTATGCCCAACTAAGAATATCACACGCTAAGCCCCTACCGGTTTGACTGCCCCCTGGCGGTCAAATTATCGTCCTAAGTTGCCCATTGGGTCAGTATTTTTCAGAATCTGCGTCATGGTTATGTTGTCGAGTTGTGATGTTAGCATAAAAGGCTAACAAAGTCAACCCATGAAACTAAACAGAACACACACACACACATCAACATAGCAGGCAAACATTGCCTAATGTTATGTCGGTAAAGGTCAAGATGTGCCACCCCCCCTACCTATCTCGGTTAATTCTATTTTTCCGTGATTGCCTTTCTTACCATACATAAAGCTGTATTTTAGGAACATTGTTAGGTAATAACCTTTTTGAAATACTAACCCTAGCCCTAAACCTAACCCTACCCCCCACCCTATAAGACGGAAAAACGCAACGAACCACAACTGTGACAAATCGCGGTGTACTGCAGTACATAGTGGGGGGTAGGGTTAGGTTTAGGGCTAGGGTTAGGGCTAGGGTTAGTATTCAAAAAAGGTTATTAGCTGAAAATGCTCCTAAAATACAGCTTTATGTATGGTAAGAAAGGCAAAAACGGAAAAATAGAATTAACCGAGAAATGCAGGGGGGGGGGTGGCACATCTTTACCTTTACCGTTATGTCTTTTGGATTATGCTGACATTTCCAAACTATATTATTATTGAAGAATCATATTTTCCCATTTGTTAAGCAATGGTGTTAACATTACAATATAACGGCACCTTTTCATGTACAACTGGTGTGGACATATCAAACCCAACTTCACCTCAACACCAAGCTATACTGAAAATTCATGACTTCAATATTCTCAACTTTAACCCTTTCACCGCCAAAGTCGCATTTTAGCACCTCAGTGATTGAACACCAATGTCACTAAAAGGCATCAAAGTGGGGTCTATTATCCAAAAACCCTATTGTCCTAGTTTTGGGAAGTAAGGACAGACCTTATTTTATATATGTCACAGAAGAATCCCCAATATCTTCAGATGGATTTTGTTCTCTACCCAGGTAAAGTTGATGGAATTTTTGGCTGAAATATGGCTGGCGGTGAAAGGGTTAACAGCAAACAAATGTCCCCCAAAGTATTGTAAAGCTGCTTTTTGGCTTAAAGCAAAAAATGGCACTACATAAAACCAGCAAAATACAGTAGCTCAACTGTTCTCTTCACATTCCCTCAAAATCATTCAGATATAGATGAAACAAGAAACCCCCCCATGGATGAGTGATTGTGTAAAACATGGAACCTATCACAAGATGTTGCATGTTCAGCATTGTCAATTTCTGACGAAATAGTAGGGACTTTCAAAGTTGATCTGAAGTGTCTGTCGCACACATAATATGATAATGTTGAAGAAAAAACAACACCACCCAGGTTGTGGCTGATAATATTGGCCACTGCAAAGAACACCTTTTGCAAGACTGAATGCTCTTGGTGGGTGGGGGAAGATGGTTGAGTACTGACCAAACAAGGGAATAACTACCCTATTTGAGGCCACTTAATGGCTGCCTTTTGCAAGAGTGAATGCCCTTTTGGCTACTGATCAACAAGGGGTTAACTCTTGCCATCAAGGGCGTTAATAACCCTAGTTGCAGTGGCCAATAGGTCGGAATTTAATGTTTCCTTTATCAAATACAATCATGGACACATTCCATGTAATATTACTTACGTGTGAACAGACGCAAAACTAATTGGACACGTCATATCAACAATAATATAGAATGCCTGGTGATAGTAAGTAAACCTGAGCGGTAAGAGTAACATGAGAATGATATCATCACCATGGGCCTTCCGTCTTCACTGTGTGCGCCGTGACTGATGGCAACAGTGAAATCATTTATCACTACAGATTTGACCAGAAAATCTTATCACAAAGAGATACAGGCATTGGCGCTTAATGCACAAGATGATATGATATGGGTGATGATATAATTAAATATGATCTTTTTGCTGTTGCTTGTTTATTCAGATAAAGAAGTTTGGAATGGAGAATATATCGTTTTTGTTGTTGTTGTTGCCCATTTTTAGCAATGTTTTTATTTTTGATAAATGGATGTCAATGAAGATCCTATATTTTGACATAATTATAAGATGGTCATTGTGTGTATGTAAGTGAGGGGGTGGAAAAGAATCGAGACGAAAGGAACGTGTTGAAAAAGCAAGATTTTTGTAAATTTGATAGAGTTTACCTCTGAATAAGTCATCACGGAAGTCAAAGTATGGTTAAAAAAAACCACACCCCCAAAGCTTAGTAAGCTTCTTTGTGCATGCTTTTCCTTTCCTCTTAATGCAAATGTTCAGGCAAAATAATTTGCAGTCATAATGTTAGTGCATTGCTAGTGAAAGCTAAAATGAGCCTGACTGAACAGTACCTAGATTACAACAAATTAACAATGTGAGACTAGTGATGTGGTTTTGTAGAGAAAAAGAAACCACATAATAAAATAATAAATGATTGATTTTTGTAACCACACAATACAAAACTGAACACCAAGACATTCATGTTGATACAAGTAATCAAATCAATACAATACATAATGTATTACATCTCCCAAAATATGTGCATGTATACCAACAAAATAAGAAGAAAACACCAGACAATTAACACACTACAGAGACATTAACTTTCAAATTCCAATGTCCCAACAAATGACAACAAACAGTACGCACAAAATTCAATTGGAACACAGACTGACACTAGAGACAGATCCACAACAAACATTACATAAGTCACACCAAACATTAGCATGGTAATACAACACAAGTCAAATGAAGCATAGCGTAGTCACAACAACAAGCATTATGACGTGACAACAAGCTAGGTACACATGACAAAAACATCACAAACATGACATGGCGAAGTTGCAACAGAAGACTATGTTAACTGAATGATTGGAGTGGGTTAACCGTGGAATGCAGTTTACAGGCACATTGATAACTCACTGTTAACATTTTCACCAGTTTTGACTGTTCTTT
The DNA here is from genome assembly GCA_017654935.2 of Phymorhynchus buccinoides. Classification (NCBI taxonomy): domain Eukaryota; kingdom Metazoa; phylum Mollusca; class Gastropoda; order Neogastropoda; family Raphitomidae; genus Phymorhynchus; species Phymorhynchus buccinoides. The sequence goes on from CM065699.1 coordinate 22,225,165, forward strand.
CTGACATCAGTGTCATGTAAACAAACAAAGAAACCACCCCACAACAAAACCCTTCTTCTTCTTCTTCTTCTTCGATCGCTCTGACAATTTCCTGTCAATTATGAGCGCAGATGCGTCATGCTGCCGTTATGCGCCTAACTAAGAAACAGTTAGGCTCAGCAAGTCCGACTTCGGCTCGAGGAAACGACTAAACCCTAAAACAGGCATTTGTTTTTTTATAAGCACACTGAAACACGAATGCAGAGGACAATTACAAGTGCTCACACTACGTATGCATGCTCTCTCTCTCTCTCTCTCTCTCTCTCTTTTCACACACACACACACACACACACACACAGAGTTAACACACACACATACCACATACCCACACAGGTGTGCTTGCAAGCATGCTCTCCCTATCACTACCATTAGTTAAAAACAGTTAAATCACCGTTGTCCAAATTCCACTAACTTGCTTTCCACACTTGTAGTCTGGTACAAATCAAGGCACTGTAAGTTACCAAAAAGGACTTTCACAAAACAAAGCAGCCTCACTTGTATTATTGAAAATTATGCTAGGGACGAAAAATAAATGCTGCCTAATGTTAACTTTGTGTGTATGACAGACATTGACACTGTGCGCGCGCACATGTGTGCATGTGTATGGATGCATGAATTACAAGTTTCGCATGAGTTTTTGTACTGGAGTCAAAGTATATATATTTCTCTGACGGTATTTGTTCTAAAAATAGGATAAGCAATGGCACAGAAAAAAACTTTTAAAAAGTAAAAACCACACAAACAAACAAAACCTCTAGCAGCGCCCAAACAAAAAAAGAAGGGACTAATATTTTTGAACAATGTAGGTTATTAAAACAACAAAATCAGCAAGCAAAGTACTTGTATTTTTCTTCTCAATAAAAAGCAATAGCAATTAAAAATTGTTTTCCTAAAGACACAGAAAGAGGAAAGGGTGTGAGTGAACACCGAACATATTTCCCCCCTTTTTACTGCAGAAACAGACATGTTGTAGTGGTACTCTCATAAGCCAAAGGCAGTTAATTATTAAGGAAAATTGTGGTACCACTTCTTACAGAAAGCAAAGACAAATAAAGCTTCAACATAAATTATAAAGGGTAAGGGGCTAATTGTGCTAATTGTTATAAAATCAAACACCTTCAACACTCCCTCAGCATAACATCAGAAAAATAAAGCCACAGCAGCTGGCACCGACTGGCGTTAGACTCAGCCAGAATGTACGCACTCACACACACATGTGCGCGTATTTGCGCACGCTTACCCAGATATACAGGCACACAATTGAAAAAAGAATCTGTCGACATACAATCCGTAACTTACATTAGCAATAGCATATAATATATATATATAGCAAACCAATTTCTAAATAAACCAACCAAACCCAGCATCGACGACCAGCAAACAATTTAAACACCATCAACAAAATTCTGACAGATTTCAAAGTGCAGTCAGCAACAAGTTAAAATGACAGAAAGAAATTCACTTTGTTCTCATGGTATCTATCATATAAATCTAAGGATTTTAGATTTGTACACACAAGCAACCCCCCCTTCGTTTATTTTTTATAGAACAACTGTGTCGATATCAAATGAATCTGCAATAAGTTAATCCATAAAATAGATACAATTAAATTTCTTTCATCTTAGAAAATAAATCATTCAATATTCATACCTCATTTCAATACTTTTTATATTGAATACAATGGTCGGTAAAAATGGGGGATTGATTATAAATAAGATTGGATATTCAGTAAAAAATGACAGGATGTTCTTTTGGCTTTGAATCGGCAGCCATTGACAATTGTTGACTACGCTTTACTTCGACCGATGCTTGGAGGCTTTTGAAGGTTAAGCTTCAAACTAATTTTACACATACGAAACAATAATAACAGGGTCAGCATTAGCCACAAAAAAAGCAACAGTCAAAACTTGGAGAAACTTTGTAGCTGTTGTGGCTCTGCTTGGTTTATGGCGTCGATTCAGCATTGCCAGTTTAGTAAACAGTGTATGGATGGGATGCAACACTTTACATGATTATCATGAAAACAAATCTGTAGCATTTGTACCATTCCATTTCCAAGACATTTCCAATGCAAAATAATGGGCCCTAAATGAACACACAATACTTAATAAACTGTTGTGACGGGGAAAGGACTAGTTGTTGATTGCTGATTGCAGGATCGTGATTAAAACTTAAAAGGGAAACCACTCTTTAAACAACTGTGCCTTATCACATACAGATCATCGGCAATCATTTTCTTTTACTTAAGAATTTATTTTTTTAAATTCACATCGACGTAAAAACTGCACTCGTTTACGTAAATCTAAGTTAATCCTCTGTATTTGCCAATGATTTGTTTCTGAAGTTTCATAAAGATACCACATACCATCTATTTCATAATTTCCCACTTCTTGTTTGTGCAACTTCACAGGGAAAAAACACACACGAAGAAACAAACAATGCACACACACAATGTGACAACCATTCACATAACCTTTCATTACATGGCATTTTCCACAAACAAATTTTTTTCCTTTTTTTTCTTCAAGATTGTTTTTATGCGAGTCAATTTGTTTTGGCGCCTGCATGTAGGAGAAAGGTTATTTAAACTTTCTTTCTTTCCTCACACATTTTCACAACGTTGCGAGCACATATTTCGCTTTCTCTCAACACAGAGAGAAGAGAGTATCAGCAAGAAGTGCTCACTCGAGCAGGAATTGTAAACACAACCAGTCTTCAGCTTCAAATGTCCCTGTTTGGCACCGAATTGTGTGCAGGCCTCAGAGAGTGTGTCCTGGTGGGGTCTTTGGAACGCTAGGTTTAGGCACTGGAAATAAAAAAACGCACCACAAAGAAGATTGTGAAACGATTGATAGAGATTGTGTCACGTTACAATCTCTCTCTTAACGATGCTGGAATACGTTACCCCAAAAGAAGAAGGGGAATATGATTCTTCACTCACCCATGAAGTTGGAATAAAGAATAACAAACAGGAAGGTGATCTTTCACAGAGAGTTGTGCCACCAGGAATATTTTTAAATAATGACATGGTCAATGAATGGTTGTAAGAGTCTCCCCTCACCCTGACACAAAGTTTTGAAGCTCAAACTGTGAAAAAAACTGTCGCAACCCGGGTGTAGCTGCGAATTGGGATTCGGAATGAGCGGCGTGGGAGCAACGCCACTGTACAGCCCAGAAGATGGGACAGCAAAAAAAAATATTAAAAAAATGTCGCAGTTACGCCAGACTACTGGATTGTAGCGACGTATTTGAAAGAGGAAGAAGGTATGACACTTGAAAAGTCTGACGCCAACAACAGACCCACAGAAAACTAGTTGTTTGTTTTGTTTGTTGTCGTTCCCTGGCTTAAAGACTCCAGGGATCATCCCAACAGCCGAAGCAATTGAACACTATGGTACAAATGCCCCAAATAGGGATGAGAACATTACGTGTGTGACCGTTTTTGATTACCCCGCCACATGGGCAGCCACACTCCGACTTCTGAGGAGAAAAATCCCGCTATCTAATCTTTCCTCTCTGTCTCTATCATTTCCCTTCTAGATGTGTTGGAATTGTGGCAAATATAAACTTTAACAGTTCATTTGCCGAAATATCTCTACATCCCCAATAATAACTTTTGTTAATCATCCCAGATGCACAATAAAGACGGTTCCAATTAGTTAAACAATTTGAAGCAAGCTGCAGAAATTGACTATGCAATATCGATTTTATTATTTTCCCTACATTTATGATCCTTTAAAAGTAGCGAATGAGATGTTATGTGGCTCAACGTCACATGGAAAGTCTTAACTCGGAAGGGAGAGAGAAGGATGGGGTAGATGAGTGATGAACAGAGAGCATTCACAATGTCGCTTCAAACGTCCCTCTGCTTACGAATAAATACATTACAGCCATACGCTCTCCTTAAGTCTCAGCTAACGGAGATCAACGATAAAACAACAACCTTGGCAGCATACTAACTCAGAGTCAGAAGAAAATGACCTTTAAAACAACAATAACCCATGCTTGACGAAATGCATGTCTTTTGCAAGTAAAAAATTATTGACATAGATTGCTACGTTGTCCTTAACAAGACAAGTATTGTTCTGGATTCATATACATTCCGTCGGTGTATATGCCAGAATTGGTTCCTGCCGACGTACCACAATGCAGATGGGTGTATGTGGGGCGCCAAAGCTTTGCCGGAACGACACATGACTTAGTCCTCACTGAACAGGCTTCTTATAGCCTATCAAACAATGATGTTATGCTGTAGAATGATGTTTTCTTTTCAGGCAGGCTCCAACTTACCCGAATCCCCATCAAATGGTAATGATCTGCATTCAGACACTCTCGCTAGAGACAAGTGTTTTAAGTCATTGGGGGTTAGTATAATCTTCTACACGATCAACATCTAAACAAAACATCCAGCTGATGATGTAGAGAACAGGCACGTTGATCTAAAGACACGCGTCTGCAGTGAAAGACCTCATTTTGGTTGATTATCCTCCTCTTGCTCTAACAGAGACATACGTCCAGGTCATCATCAGTATCATCCACACTATCATCACCCAAAAAGACACAAGGAGCAGGTGTCTAAAGATACGTGTCTATATGCAAGTCGTCAATGTTGATCCCTTCCACACTATCATCACCCAAAAAGACACAAGGAGCAGGTGTCTAAAGATACGTGTCTATATGCAAGTCGTCAATGTTGATCCCTTCCACACTATCATCGCCCAAAAAGACACAAGGAGCAGGTGTCTAAAGATACGTGTCTATATGCAAGTCGTCAATGTTGATCCCTTCCACACTATCATCGCCCAAAAAGACACAAGGACCAGGTGTCTAAAGATACGTGTCTATATGCAAGTCGTCAATGTCGATATCGTCCACACCATCCTCCTGTCCCTCCTCCCCGCCCTTATTGTGACGGCGCCCACCCCCTACGGCGCTGAGCTCCTCAAAGTCATGGTCCTCGTCGGAAGGCTCGCTGCTGTCCAGCCAGCTCTGCACGCGCGTCACCAGCCGCTCCTGGTAGTCCGCCTCGTCGGCGATCATCTCCTCCTCAATCGCGTTCCTGGAGCACAGATCCGCCAGGGGCTGGAAGTGCTTCGGCGAGGAGGCCGGCTGCCGCAAGCCGCGGCCGGAAGAGCCGGACGGGGCGGGAGGAGCGGCGGCGGCTTCGTCCTCTTTGGAAATCAAGCAGTTGTGGTGAGACGGGGGGTAGAAGTTGTGGGACGACGACTGGAGGTAGGCGGTCAGCTTCTCCCCGCCACCCCCTACCCCCACGTCGTGAGCCTCGGGGGAGGTCAGCGGGGGGTCCTCGCTGCTGTCCGAGGCCCAGGGCGGGGGGAGGCTACTCTGGGCGGCCCAGGGAGGCGGCAGCGGGTTGTGAGCGTAATCCTTCTCCTCGGAACACTTGCTGGTAGGGGTGGGGTCCGGGGTGGGCGGGAAGATGTCGAACAGCGGCCTGTGGTTGTTGGTGGGAGCCGAGGCGCCGATGGTGTTCTCCGGGGAGACGTATGGCGACCCCGACTCCGTGAGGTGGTTGTAGGCCAGGTTGTCTGCCCACGAGGGGGCCAGCGACATCAGCGGGTGGTCGTCGTCCGGCATGCTTAGAGACATGGACGACCGCACCGGGGGCAGCTGGGTCGTTCGTTTCCACGGCAACACCCGCTCCGCCTCAGTCTCTTCCGGGGGAGACATTGGCACGTCCTCGTCTAAATCTGACGCGCCCGAGTCTGAAAAAAGAAACGCGATAGATGGGTGTCTAGAAACGACTGTATACTTTGATGGAGAGATAAGGGGCACTGGATATATATATATACAAATAACTTGACCTTCATTTTATTTGACAAAGCTTTGTAAAAGATTTACAATCATTAATTGACCCTCGATAAAGGCACAGCCGAAACATTGGGGACAATAAAACCTTGGCTTATTTGTTTGCTGTCTGAATGAATGTTCAATCATAAAGAGACATATATAATAGTTCATAATTAGCACGTTTAAACGCTCCTTCCCGACCTCTCTCTCATTTTTACATTCATTGATCTTTATTGATCAATTTCATGCATTCAAGAAGAAACGAAAGGTTTCTTGCATACATCACACAGAGAGAGAGAGAGAGAGAGAGAGAGAGAGAGAGAGAGAGAGAGAGAGAGAGAGAGAGAGAGAGAGAGAGAGAGAGAGAGAGAGAGAGAGAGAGAGAGAGAGACAGAGAGAGAGAGAGAGAGAGAGAGAGAGAGAGAGTGAGAGAGAGAGAGTAGAGAGAGAGAGAGAGAGAGAGATAGAGAGAGAGAGAGAGAGAGAGAGAGAGAGAGAGAGAGAGAGAGAGAGAGAGAGAGAGAGAAGAGAGAGAGAGAGAGAGAGAGAGAGAGAGAGAGAAGAGAGAGAGAGAGAGAGAGAGAGAGAGAGAGAGAGAGAGAGAGAGAGAGAGAGAGAGAGAGAGAGAGAGAGAGAGAGAGAGAGAGAGAGAGAGAGAGAGAGAGAGAGAGAGAGAGAGAGAGAGAGAGAGAGAGAGAGAGAGAGAGAGAGAGAGAGAGAGAGAGAGAGGAGAGAGAGAGAGAGAGAGAGAGAGAGAGAGAGAGAGAGAGAGAGAGAGAGAGAGAGAGAGAGAGAGAGAGAGAGAGAGAGAGAGAGAGAGAGAGAGAGAGAGAGAGAGAGAGAGAGAGAGAGAGGAGAGAGAGAGAGAGAGAGAGAGAGAGAGAATTCTCACAAGAAACGGAAGTCCTTTTTTGTATCAATGAATAATAAAATAAAATAAAAGCTTTTTCAAACAAAGATTTCCCAAAGTGGTGTTACATTGTTTCTTTAAAAACAGAAGTCTCTCACCATCCTCTCTCTCACCATCCTCTCTGTCTCTCTCTTTCTCTCTCTCTGTCTGTCTCACACACACACACACACACCATGACAAGTGAGCCTGGAGTCCACAGGGCTCGCTCCTAAGGTGAACATGACACCCCCTCTCCTCTCCTCCTCCTCCTCCCCTTTCTGGACATTTTTCTTCTCTTCATTTATCTCGTTTTCATAGGTTTCAGAAACAGAGGTTCCTGAAAAAAAAGAGAAACAAAAAGATCTATTATATCAAGTGCTAGATTCCGAAAACAAAATCACGACAGTCCCCATGGACAGGGTTGGAAACGTTTAACTTTGGGGCAAAAATGGAAACAAATAAAAAATCCAGCACACACACACACACACACACACACGTGCGCGCCCAAACACACACACACATACACACACACAAGGCACATAAATACATACACACACACGAAAGACACACACACACACATGACATGCACACACACACAGCACACATCACAGGAACCTAACCTTAAGTTACTACTAATTTTCTTTCTTTCCTTTTAAAAAAAGATGTTATTAAAAAAAAAAAAGAAGCACTAAACGCACACAGGTTTGCACACATACAACACAAAAACAGACACAACACACAACACAACCCCCCCCCCCCCCCCCCCCCCCCCCCCCCCCCCCCCCCCCCTTTCCCCCCTCAACCAACCAGCACACACACACACACACAACATATCACAAACCTTTCAGGGGCACTTTGACTTCGCTGACAGTACTACCAGCCGTAGTAGCATCCTGAGCGGGGGTGCTAAGGGGGTAGGGGAGCTTCTCAGACACAAACACACACAACCAACCCTCCAGTCCTCCTGCCCCCCCCCCCCCCCCCCCCCCTCAACCAACCAGCACCAGCACACACACACATACACCACACACACACACAAAATATCACAAACCTTTCAGGGGCACTTTGACTTCGCTGACAGTACAAGCAGTAGTATAATCACCAGCCGTAGTAGCATCCTGAGCGGGGGTGCTAAGGGGGTAGGGGAGCTTCTCAGGGGGTGAAGAGGACAGGGTCTCCTGCTGCTGCTGCCGCTGCATCTCCGCGCTGATGATCCTGCGCAGCTGCAGGTGGGCCTGGTGGTGAGCCAGTTTCTGGGTGTGGCTGTTGCCGCTCTCGTCGCTCACCGTGTGCCTCCTCTCCATCACAAACTGCACCAGCCACAGGACAGGGTAAAGCCAAAAAGGTAATAATAATAATAATAATACATAGTATTTATATAGCACCTTTCTTTAGAATTAAACTCAAGGCGCTCACATTCACTGATTCACACGCAATTGGGCTAACATACACATTCATTCGATCATCATCTAATTAATGTGAAAAGTTACAGAGAGAAAGGTCTTTGAAACAAATGAGTTTTCATTTGGGTTTTGAAAGCGGGAAGAGATGAATTGTGACGGAGGTGAACAGGCAAGGAGTTCCAGACAGTGGGGGTGCAAAAACTAAAACTGCATTGTCCAAAAGACTTTAAATTCACTTTAGGAACTTTCAACAGTTTGGCATGGGAAGATTGGAGTGAGCGAGAAGGAGTGTAGGTTTGGAGAGCACTAAAAGGTATACACGCAGCTACATGTGCACGAATGCAACAAATAATGATGTGTGTCCTGTACTTTAACTCTTCTCTAGGCAACAGGACAGGGTAAAGGTATACACATAGGCAGCTACATGTGCACGAATGCAACAAATATGTGACCCAGCACCACGAAAGGGACATTAAGTGTCAAACGGACCATTCTGAGAAAATGATGAATTTGAAAACTTCAGACAATTCTCTTTCTAATGATACAAAAACCATTCTTGTATCTTCTTCTGTTCCAGACTTATAAGCATTTAAAGTTAGTAGGGTGAGCGTCGGCCATTTTGAGAAAACAGTCTAAAGTCTAGCCTAGCTGAAGAAAATGCATTGACCTGCTCATTTTAAAGCACTTATATAAGTTATAAGATCATTTAGAGACCATATTAACCCTTTCACCGCCAGCCATATTTCAGGCAAGAATTTCCATTAAATTTACCTGGGTAGAGAACAAAATCCATCTGCAGTATTGGGGATTCTTCTGCGACGTATATAAAATGAGGTCTATCCTTACTTCCCAAAACTAAGACAACAGGGTCTTTGGATAATAGACCCCAATTTGATGCCTTTTAGTGACATAGGTGTTAAATCACTGAGGTGCTAAAATGCGACTTTGTAGGTGAAAGGGTTAAAGATCGTCCTTTATAAATATGAAACACAAGATGTTGGAAAATACAATACCAATACATGTAACTCAAAATTGACAAAAAATGAGATTTTTGACTTTCCAAGTTTGTTGTGAGAAACTAGCCCAGCGACTTAATGTCCCTTTCGTGGTGCTGGGTCACATATGTGTGTCCTGTACTCTGACTCTTCTAGCGACATGAATTTTTTGACGTTCTTGGTTGTCCGTTGCATCTCAAGAGGGAACTAACTATTGCTTTCATGGCAGAAACACTGACAAAAGCTCTACAAGCAGACAAACGCATGGCAGGGTGCTTGACAGCGAATGTCTTTGCATTTGGTGGGAGTGTAGAGTGATGTCTTGGGCGAATGTATTCGCCCATGGTGTTAGTAGGTAGTATAAAGCGCTTCAGTGTGAGGCATACCACATTTTAACAGAAAGTAAACTTTCAAGTATACTGATACTTTTTCCCTACGCTGCACTGAACAAGGTGCTTTCATAATAAAGTGTGAACAGTTTACCTTTAAAAAAAAAAGTCCTAATTAATTTTTTCTCACAGTAACGGTACTGACCACAAAATAGTCTGAACATGGCATTTCTATACATTTTTAGAATGTTATTAGTTTTTATTGAACAAAAAGATTCTTGAACAAAAAACACACACAACGCTACGATTATGAAACTAAACATATGAAGACGTTTATACAACAAAACCAAATTTTCATCTTAAATAGGATTTTTTTCAAGGTACAATGTTTGAAATGACAAAGACATTCAAAATGGAATTGAAAAAAAAAGGGTTAAAAATACTGGGTATTTACCGTTTTTCGCGGGCGGAACATGTGAAACTGAAAAAAAAAGGGTTAAAAATACTGGGTATTTACCGTTTTTCGCGGGCGGAACATGGCATCTTCCAGCACGTGGTGCATGCGAGTGTCATCCATGTCCTTCTTGCTGTACACAGACTCCACCAGGTGGATGTCCACCACTGTGGACTGGGGAGGGCGGAACTGTACTTCAGCTTCACTGCAAGCATTGAATAAAGAATCCTGTGTCAGTGTGTGTGTGTGTGTGTGTGTGTGTGTGTGTGTGTGTGTGTGTGTATGCGTGTGTGTGCGTGTGCGTGTGTGTGTGATACAGTGGATGTCCACCACTGTGCATTGGGGAGGGCGGAACTGCACTTCATCCTCACTGCAAGCATTGAATAAAGAATCCTGTGTCAGTGTGTGTGTGTGTGTGTGTGTGCGCGTGTGTGTGTGTGATACAGTGGATGTCCACCACTGTGCATTGGGGAGGGCGGAACTGCACTTCATCCTCACTGCAAGCATTGTGTAAAGAATCCTGCGTCAGTGTGTGTGTGCATGTGCGTGCGTGCGTGCGTGTGTGTGTGATACAGTGGATGTCCACCACTGTGCATTGGGGAGGGCGGAACTGCACTTCACCTTCACTGCAAGCATTGTATAAAGAATCCTGTGTCAGTGTGCAGAAGA
>CM065699.1:22245750-22273250 GCA_017654935.2 Phymorhynchus buccinoides
AAAATATCTATTAGGGAGGGGTCTTAATAGGGAGGTGGACCCTCAGTAGTCTGGATATGAAGGGGAAAGAATGAGCAGCTTAGGACGCACATTTGACCGCCAGGGGGAGAGAGAGAGAGAGGGAGGGACTCATCTCCCTCTCTCTCTCTCACTACTCCCAACTAAGAATATCACGCACTAAGCCCCTACTGGTTTGACTGCCCCCTGGCGGTGAAATCGGTGTCCTAAGTTAACCATTGGTGAAATGCTTCTGGGTCACGTACTAGAGGCAGTCTTAATAGGGAAGGTCTTAATAGGGAGGAGGTTCCACTGTATAATCAAGGTTACCAGTGCATAAGGAATCGGGTATCAATATCAGTAAAGGCAGTGGGAACTGCTCTTAGAATGATGTCTCATATGTAAAAGGGGATTGTCCGCAAGGCCTTTTCTTCCATTGACCTATTAAAACAAACACTACCGGTAGTTAAGATATAATAATAATAATAATGAGGAAAATGTATATAGCGCCCATCCTACTATGTAGGCTACAGGGCGCTTTACACACAATTAAAATGGAATAAAAACATGAAACAAATATCCAATAACATGCCAATATGCCTTCTACAACGAAAGGAATGGAATGAAACACAATCACACACACACACCATTATCAACACCACAATCACTACCACTCACCCCACCCCAAAACACAATACAAGATACAAACTATTGAATAAAGTACAGACAAACCCCTATTTTACGACCCTCTGTTAAGCGACCACCTCTCATTTGAGACCGGATTTGTGCAAACAAAAGTCCCCCCCCCCCCCCCCCCCCCCCCCCCCCCCCCCGTGGGGATACTGGGCGGGGAGGGGCAGGCAGGAGGGGGTGTGTGTCTAGTTCCCCCACCTTCTGGAAGTTCTGTGCTTGTAACGTCCCTTAAACTGCCACCCTCTTTGATTCTGCCTTTTCCCTTTGCTTACTGTCCATCTTCTACCTTTCTGCCTCACTGGTCCATTCTCCTGCTTTTCGTTCTAGAAACTCTAGCAAAGATTGTCTCCAGCTTAAGACGGTACATGCTGGGCCTATTTCTCAGTTAGGCACATAACGGCAGCATGACGCATCTGCGCTAATGTCTGAGCAATGACAAAGAAAAAGAAAAGAAAAAAAATGGTAGTGCGCAACTTAAACAAAGGCCCAGATGAGTGGAAAGCAACTTGAACAAAGGCCCAGATGGGTGGAAAGCAACTTGAACAAAGGCCCAGATGAGTGGAAAGCAACTTGAACAAAGGCCCAGATGGGAAGGAAAGCAGCCCGTGCCAAAGGGAGATAAGGCACAGAGCCTTGACCCTGCCCCTTGAACACTGCTGGAAACTCAGTCATGGACCAGATACACTACATACCATTTGACCCCAATACGATCCGATTGTGACGATGTACTATGTGAGTCGTAAATCACATGAAACACTTCCCCGTCTAATAATAATGCTAGGGGAAGATGGGGTAAAAAGCCCATGGGCGGGTAAGAAGCCCATGCCAATTATCGCATGAAATAAAGAAAATGTCAGTCAAATTTACCCATGAGACGAATGCTAAACATTAACACTCGTCTCATGGTCAAAATGTGACTGAAATTTGCTTTATTTCATGAGATAATTGGCATGGGCTTCTTACCCACCCATGGGCTTTTTACCCCATCTTCCCCTACTGTTTTCGCTCACTACGCTCAAGTAGACCCCAATACAGGAATCACATCAAATGTCCGACACAAAAATACAGGGACGGTATTCACGTTGAGATAGCATGAGACTTAGCATGCTGCTAACTTAGAAGCTCTTCCAATGTCCTATAGGATTTAATAGGACTTTTGGAAGAGCTTCTAAGTTAGCATCATGCTAAGTCTCATGCTATCTCGACATGAATACCGTCCCTGATCTTTTATCAGATTCGTGTACGGCGGACTACAAACATAGAACATAACTTAGTAGGATTTCATCGTATTTATTTAGACAGTAGAACTGCACATGTATCATGCCTCACAGATGTCAAAATTGGTGTGTGGGTGAACGTGGGTGCATAAGTGTGATCATTGCTGCCATTTGTAAAGATGTTGTTGAAAAAGAAATTAAAATCGAAAATTTGTGCTCTCAAAGGGGGTGTTTGGTAATTCATTGACCAAATGTCAAAATTGGGTCGCAGTGAATCTAATCGTATGTAGTGCAGCTAGGCCTTCACAGTTACGAAGAATTACGACTCTAGAAATTGCACTTCACCTCTGACCGTCCCACGAGAGCCGCTTTGTCACTGCGTGGAACACTCCTCAATGCCCTTCTGCTTATCAGCCTCCAACTACTACTTGTAGTCATAATGATTTAGAACTCCTCTCTCTCTCTCTCTCTCTCTCTGTGTTTTGATAAAAATGTTATTATGCCTCATGTAACCCCCCTCCCCACCCTTCCACATGATATGGGCAGTGAGGCCTATTCATTAAAATTTTCGACTTCGACCTCTCTCTCTTTGATAATAATGTTATTATGGCTCATGTAATCCCCCTCCCCACCCTCCCACATGATACGGGCAGTGAGGCCTATTCATTAAAATTTTCGACTTCGACCTCTCTCTCTCTCTCTCTTCAATGGAAGAATAGGCCCAGCCTAAATTCTTATCCTTGTAAAATAAAGTGTCCGAGTCGGAGTCTCTCTGTTTTGATAATAATGTTATTATGCCTCATGTAATCCCCCTCCCCACCCTCCCACATGATACGGGCAGTGAGGCCTATTCTTATCCTTTAACATTTTCGACTTCGACCCTCATTTTCGACGACCCCTCCCTCCCTCCCTCTCTCTCTCTCCCCTCTCTCTCCTCCCTCGTTTGTTTCGGTCTTTCCTGAATAAGTTAATAAGGTCAAGAACAGCAGCGAGGTACAAAAGAGAGTTTCCTTTATCGAGTGCAGTAGTCAACCTCTGCCAAGGACACAAACAAAAAAAGGGGCTATCTTGTAATCCATACCCCCCCCCCCCCCCTTTAAATTTTCGTATTGAAAACTTTCACTGAGAAGCAACATTCTGCCATTCTCAGGACAGGGGTAGGGTTAGGATCAGCCTAGGATTATTTTCGTAAAACTGAAAGTAGACTTTGAGATGCAGGGTCGTAAACACGACGAGGGAGGGGTGTCTAAAGTACGGCTTTGCCACACACACAACAACAACAAAGAGGTTCATGACTGGCCATGGTGTGGTGGCTAACGAGTTTCAACTTCACGTTTCTCTGGGCTGGAAGTTGAAATAAAAAAACTTGAAAACTTGAAACTTGAATGAAGAAAGAGAAGTAAAGCAGGCTCTGCTGAAGTTTAAAATTGACAAAAGTCTCATTAGCTGTTGAGTGGAAATGAGAAAGAAAGAAAAGGATTAGGGCTTGTGTACTTAAACCCTTTCACCGCCAGCCATATTTCAGCCAAAAATGTCCATTCAATTTACCTGGGTAAAGAACAAAATCCGTCTGCAGCATTGGGGATTCTTCTGTGACATATAAAATCAGGTCTATCCTTACTTCCCAAAACTAAGACAATAGGGTCTTTGCATAATAGACCCCAATTTGATGCATTTTAGTGGCATAGGTGGAAACTCACTGTGGTGCTAAAATGCGACTTTGGCGGTGAAAGGGTTAAGAGAGAGAGAGAGAGAGAGAGAGAGAGAGAGAGAGAGAGAGAGAGAGAGAGAGAGAGAGAGAGAGAGAGAGAGAGAGAGAGAGAGAGAGAGAGAGAGAGAGAGAGAGAGAGAGAGAGAGAGAGAACAAGTGGGAGAGTTAATCCTGTAGTGAGTGAAGCGAGTGAGAGAGAGTGGGAGTAAGAGGGGAGAGACAGACAAACCGACCAAGATATACAAACAGACAGACAGACAGACAGTGACAATGCAGAAATACAAACAGATAAAACTGACAGCAAAACAACCTATGGACTGCAATCACTCAAAAACATTTCCGTGACATGATTGTGCATTTTCAAGGTAGATGCACGTAGGATATAGGCGGCCACTTATATATTATCATAAATTTCCTATAAAAGGGCTTGATGAGAACCAAAGCACGTGCTCATGGGTCGAGAGGACGTTAAACCCAACTTACTGTACAAAGCACGTGCTCGAAACAGTATGACATCGTTACATTCCTGACGCATATTTGCATTATCTACGCTTTTCGGTCAGTGACATAACCGATCTGTGAAGACTAGACGCAGCAGTATCTTTGACCTTTTCCTATCCATATCTCGTGGGGGTTTTGTTAACCATTTGATTCCCAGAAATCTCTGCTCAAGCATCAGAACTGTCTGAAGTTCAATCCTGTGAAAACCACGGTACAAAGGCCATTCAAAGCATAGTACAGTGGAACCTCCCTTATAAGACCTTCAAAAATCATCCAAAATGACGTCTTATAAGGGAGGTAATTTTAATACTTACAAAGAAGGGCAATGTCTCAGAGACGTAGGTCTTATATGGGAGGGAGTCTTATAATGGGAGGTCTTATAAGGGAGGTTCCACTGCAGCTAGACTAAAGAAACAATGCTCAACTCGGTTCCCAACAAATGAACATGACCCAAAAGGTATAATTCTGTCAGAAATCGCAGTAGAATGCCACCTGACTATAAAGGTCATACGCTGCAAAATGGGCAACAAATCTGACACCAAAAACAAACCCTCCGCCAGCAATTCTTAACAGTGATTGTGCTTGGAATTTTGAAAACCAGTCCCATCAGCGACAATGCCCACTCAACAACAGGTGTCAAAACCAGTCCCATCAGCGACAATGCCCCCCAACAACCGGTGTCAAAACCAGTCCCATCAGCGACAATGCCCCCAAACAACAGGTGTCAAAACCAGTCCCATCAGCGACAATGCCCCCCAACAACAGGTGTCAAAACCAGTCCCATCAGCGACAATGCCCCAGTCAACAACAGGTGTCAAAACCAGTCCCATCAGCGACAATGCCCAGTCAACAACAGGTGTCAAAACCAGTCCCATCAGCGACAATGCCCAGTCAACAACAGGTGTCAAAACCAGTCCCATCAGCGACAATGCCCAGTCAACAACAGGTGTCAAAACCAGTCCCATCAGCGACAATGCCCCCCAACAACCGGTGTCAAAACCAGTCCCATCAGCGACAATGCCCCCCAACAACAGGTGTCAAAACCAGTCCCATCAGCGACAATGCCCAGTCAACAACGGTGTCAAAACCAGTCCCATCAGCGACAATGCCCAGTCAACAACAGGTGTCAAAACCAGTCCCATCAGCGACAATGCCCAGTCAACAACAGGTGTCAAAACCAGTCCCATCAGCGACAATGCCCAGTCAACAACAGGTGTCAAAACCAGTCCCAGGGAAACCAAATCCAGTGAAAATCACGATATTAAAGCCTGTGTTAAACAATTTATCAGTCCTAGCAAACATTTATCATTCCCTGTGACTGACAAGCAAAACTTTTGTCAGTATTTTGGTTCTTCAATCAGTATTTTACTGATAATTACCAGTAAACGCGATTACTGCTTAACCCTCTGAAATTTGTAAATCCTCTGACAATAGACGATTTTTTGGGGAAAAAAACTAGGGGAGAGCACTTTGTGAAGATGAGTTGTTTACCTCCATTACTCGGTCAAATACCATAGCAACGATGCAACAATGGCATCGAATCTTGAAACCGCAGGATGCGAGTCAGCGACATGCAAACATTTTTTGAGAAAAATTAGGGGTGGCCAGTGGCCACAAACTGATAAAACTTGCGAAGTATGACGTAAAAATATAAATGACATACATTTTTAGAATGACGCACGGTGTTCTAAGTGCTGTATGTCTGCTCAAACACACGAGTCGATAGGCTACGAGAGTTGATGGTAGAGTGACTCCCCCTGTTTGACCGACTGAATTAGGTAAGATCACTCCCACACACCATGAAATTACTCTCCTTAATTATTTCCGAAGAATTCCTATTCTGATGGCTGCTGCATCAGACAAAAATGATTTGTCCATGTTGTTGTTTTTAAAAGGAAAAGGTTTGTTGATGTGAAAGCAGTTCTTTTCGTAATAATGATCATTTTCCTTCTTCTGCATTCCCAGGGGGGCCATATGGCCCTGATGCGTGAAATGTGTATGTCCGGTTTTCAGTTTTCTGGTCTCCTTGCTGCCTTCAGCTAATATCATTCCGATTTCGAAGGAGCTGAAAGGAGAACATTATTTACAAGACTTTGTAGAAAAAACTCAGCAAGAGAATGGGTCAATAAGGCTGAAAAATAGTAGAAGGTTATAAGAAAAAGAAAATACAGTCAAACAGATTGATGGATTAGAGGAAGTTTAGTATAGAACTTTCGGTAAAGGTAAAGATGTGCCACCCCCCCTGCATTTCTCGGTTAATTCAATTTTTCCGTTTGTGTCTTTCTTACCATACATAAAGCTGTATTTTATGAACATTTTTAGCTAATAACCTTTTTGGAATACTAACCCTATCCCTAACCCTAGCCCTAAACCTAACCCTACCCCCCCCCACTATGTACTGCAGTACACCGCGATTTGTCACAGTTGTGGTTCGTTGCGTTTTTCCGTCTTATAGGGTGGGGGGTAGGGTTAGGGTTAGGACTAGGGTTAGGGTTAGGGTTAGCATTCCAAAAAGATAATTTGGTGAAAATGTTCCTAAAATACAGCTTTATGTATGGTAAGAAAGGCAATAACGGAAAAATACAATTAATCGAGAAATGTAGGGGGGGTGGGGGGGTGGCACATCTTGACCTTTACCGAACTTTCAGAAGGCGGGGGAACTATTTGTACCGACAGACTCCCCTGGTACCGTACCGGGTGAACATGGTCCAAAACTGCTTAGTGCATAAAATCAGGACGGAGCTAAGAAAGAGAAATTGAGCATGATGGGGTGAGAAGGGAGAAAAGGAAGAAAATCTAGTTATAATATTTTTTTTATATCAGAAATTGTGAAACAAATTTAGCGGCTAAACAAAATCAAGAGAGTCTCCGAGTATGAAAACAGCAACCAGCTTTATGATGCAAATAATTGAAACAAATTTAGCGGCTAAACAAAATCAAGTCTCCGAGTACGAAAACAGCAACAAGCTTTCTGATGCAAATAATTGAAACAAATTTAGCGGCTAAACAAAATCAAGAGAGTCTCTGAGTACGAAAACAGCAACAAGCTTTCTGATGCAAATAATTGAAACAAATTTAGCGGCTAAACAAAATCAAGAGAGTCTCTGAGTACGAAAACAGCAACAAGCTTTCTGATGCAAATAATTGAAACAAATTTAGCGGCTAAACAAAATCAAGAGTCTCCGAGTACAAAAACAGCAACAAGCTTTCTGATGCAAATAATTACTGGACAGAACACATCAGTGTCACTGTCAGGTAATATTAAGCCACCGGACAACATTTGAAGTGATTCTGTGCAGTGATTAAGAAGATACTGTACAGACAGAGAAACATACAATACAGTGGAACCTCCCTTATACGACTTTCAAAAATCATCCAACATGAGGTCTTATAAGGGAGGGGTCTTGTAAGGGAGGTAATTTTAATACTTACAAAGGGCAATGTCTCAGAAAAGTAGGTCTTATATGGGAGGGGGTCTTATAATGGGGTCTTATAAGGGAGGTTCCACTGTACAAAAAAGAAAAACACAGACAAGCATTAAGGAAACATACAGACATGAACGATTACAACACCCTTCTGTACCAGAGAAAGAGAGGGAGGGCTAATCAAAGTCTCTACTACTATCTTTACTCCTTCTCCATTTCTCATTTACTATCCCCTTCTTCCTTCACCCCCCACCCCCAGCCACAACTCCTCCCCCCCCACTCCCCAGCCACCCCACCCACACACATCCCCCATCCCTTTTCCGGTTTGTTTCAAGGCTTTGTCGAACCAGCAATTCACTGGTTGAACGATTTGCTCTGGGCAAGTTCTCACTTTGAGTGGCGCAGTAACTAACAACACCGTTAGAGCGAGCGGTAAGAACAACGCAGTTGCTAATAAATAACCATTGTCAATATCTCGTCCCCAGAGCGGGCTGTTCACACACACAGGCACGCACACATCTTGGTCATGAATGATGCAGGAAACTGTGATGGAGGAGGGGAGTATTTAGTGTCTGGACAGATCTATACACTGTGTAAGATCTATGGAGACCAATGTTTTCATAGCTACCAACAAGGAAGAAGGGACAAGAGAGAGAGAGAGAGAGACGAAGGGAGGGAGATTTAGAGACAGACAGGGAGGAGGAGGGAGAGAGAGAGAGAGAGCGGGGGGGGGGGAGAGAGAGAGTGGGGGGAGAGAGAGAGAGAGAGAGAGAGAGAGAGAGAGAGAGAGAGAGAGAGAGAGAGAGAGAGAGAGAGAGAGAGAGAGAACATAGAGAAAAGAACGATAAAGAGACAGACGGCGGACAGACACACACAAAGAAAGAGAGTGTTTAGAGAGAGAGAGAGAGAGAGAGAGAGAGAGAGAGAGAGAGAGAGAGAGAGAGAGAGAGAGAGAGAGAGAGGAGAGAGAGAGAGAGAGAGAGAGAGAGAGAGAGAAAGAGAGAGACAAAGAGAAAGAGAGAGAGAGAGAGAGAGAGAGAGAGAGAGAGAGAGAGAGAGAGAGAGAGAGAGAGAGAGAGAGAGAGAGAGAGAGAGAGAGAGAACATAGAGAAAAGAGATACAGACGGACAGACACACCCAAAGAAAGAGAACAAATGTGTGTGTTAGAGAGAGAGAGACAGACAAAGAGAAAGAGAGAAGGACAAAGAGAGAGAGAGGGGGGGGGGGGGGAGAGAGAGAGAGAGAGACGGGAGAGAGAGAGAGAGAGAGAGAGAGAGGAGAGAGAGAGAGAGAGAGAGAGAGAGAGAGAGAGAGAGAGAGAGAGCAAAAAGATATAAACTGAAAGACTGAAGCAATCACTGAATCAGTGATTAATCAGAGAGAGAGAGAGAGAGAGAGAGAGAGAGAGAGAGAGAGAGAGAGAGAGAGAGAGAGAGAGAGTGTGTGAGTGTGTGTTGTGTGTGTGTGTGTGTGTGTGTGTAAAATGAGAGAGAGAGAAAAAGTGTGTGTGTGTGAGAGAGAGAGAGAGAGAGAGAGAGAGAGAGAGAGAGAGAGAGAGAGAGGAGAGAGAGTGAGAGAGAGAGAGAGAGAGAGAGAGAGAGAGAGAGAGTGAGAGAGAGAGAGAGAGAGAGAGAGAGAGAGAGAGAGAGAGAGAGAGAGAGAGAGAGGAGAGAGAGAGAGAGAGAGAGAGAGAGAGAGAGAGAGAGAGAGAGAGAGAGAGAGAGAGAGAGAGAGAGAGAGAGAGAGAGAGAGAGAGAGAGAGAGAGAGAGAGAGAGAGAGAGAGAGAGAGAGAGAGAGAGAGAGACAAACAAAGACTCCTGAAGAAAATGTAGAAAGAGACAAAGGAAAATATTCTGATGTTCAATTTGACATTTCAGTTTTCACTCACACACACACACACACACACACTATCTCACGCTATATCACTTTTCTATTCCAGCATTCATTCATTCACTTATCATTACACCACCCACTCATTCAACCAACCACCCACTCCAGCAACAACCCACCCACCCATCCGCACACTCCATCAGTCCCTAATATTCTCCTCCCACTCACCCATCCTCTCACTCACTCAAACCCCCATTCTTCTTCTGCATTGAAAGGCGATAGGGCCATAAGGGGTAACTTAAGGTACGCATGTGTCTGTTGTTCAGTTTTCACTGGTCTCCCCGCTGCATTCAGCCGACACATTCCGATTTCGGGCGAAAATCTGGAAGATTTTTAAAAAATAAAACAAAGGCAGTATAGAGACCTAAGAATAAATCAGAAAGATAGTAGACGACAGAAAGCAAAAGGAAAAAAGGCAGTCAAAGAGAGTGACAGATTAGAGGAAGTTACAAGCACAGAACTTCCAGAAGGTGGGGGAACCATTTATAGTTACAGAAGACCTCCCCACGGGGAGACCCAGCCCCTCTGTGCACTGACCCGTTCGTTGAGCATTTCGTTCATGGCGGGGTTCTTTTCCTCCTTCCTCTTCACCTTCAGAGCGTTCACCACTGGCTTGATCGTGATCCCCTGAACACAGAAGGAAAAAACAAGTTTTAGGCGCTATTTTCTTCTTCTTCTTTCGTTCCCAGGCCATAATAGGTAAGGTACGTGTGTGTCCGGTCTTCAATTTTCGCTGGTCTCCCCGCTGCATACAGCCAACACATTCCGATTTTGGAGGAGCTCAAATGAGAAAAATTATTTGGGCGATTTTTTTTTTAAAGGCAGGAGAATGGGCCACTAAGTCAGAAAGATTAGTAGATGATAGAAAGCAAAGGGGAAAGGCGGAGTCAAAGAGAGTGGCAGATTAGAGGAAGATACAAGCACAGAACTTCAAGAAGGTGGGGGAACTATTTGTACAAAAGACCCCCCCCCCCCCCCCCGATATCCCCACGGGGAGAGACTTGTGGAGGGGGCGGGGTCGTCCAGCTCCCCGTATGGAGGCACAAGGCATCCACCCTATGCCCTAGCTTAGGCGCTATGAACTGGAACACATTTTGGTGCGCGCGCATGCACACACACACAAACAGCAGAGAAACGCACAGCCCTCGCTCCCATTCTAATGTAGTCCTGTTCTTACAGAAGTGGGAGAATGACAAAATGTAGTTTTCAAGAAAGACTGACCAGCACCTTGAAAGTAATACACACATTTTGACACCACACACACACATGATACATGGAAACACGTACACATAATTACCAACCCACACAGTGTTTGTATATGTGATGCAGCACAGGAAAACAAGGCTAATGTCGTAAATGATCACTTTTGACTTATTCATATTTTCAGAAAAGCCAGAGACAACAGATTAACAGGCAAAAAACAGAATTCATCTATCTCTAATAGTTTATTTTTAACAATTTTTCAATCAATCAAATCTCTCCCTCTTTCTCTCTCTTGTGGCTGCCCGACTTTAGCCTCCTTTTCCTGTGCAGCATCACAAACACAACAACAACATACAGTATTTATATGGCGCTGAATCTTGATAGAAATCAAATCAAAGCGCACACACACGTTAGCATTCCTAACGCATTCAATCAAAAACGCAACACACAGACACACACACACACATTATTACCAACCCACGTAGTGCATGTATAAGCACACACACACACACACACACACACACAGGATTACAGGATGTAAAAAAAGCTTTGTCAAGCTTATTCTTTTATCGTCAATAATGATCATTTCGACTTGACTTGACACACACACCTATTATTATTTAATTATATGCCTGCACAGACTAACATACCTCCTACACGCACACCCACAAACCCCCTTAAACGGACATTTGCACATACCTACAGGCTACATACACATACAATTTCTTTATATTTTTGTTTGTGTGTGTCTAAGATCACTGTAAGGTGGATAGATGTTAAATTTGTGTTGGTGTCTAAGATCACTGTAAGATGGATAGATGTTAAATTTGTGTTGGTGTCTAAGATCACTGTAAGATGGATAGATGTTAAATTTGTGTTGGTGTCTAAGATCACTGTAAGGTGGATAGATGTTAAATTTGTGTTGGTGTCTAAGATCACTGTAAGGTGGATAGATGTTAAATTTGTGTTGGTGTCTAAGATCACTGTAAGGTGGATAGATGTTAAATTTGTGTTGGTGTCTAAGATCACTGTAAGGTGGATAGATGTTAAATTTGTGTTGGTGTCTAAGATCACTGTAAGGTGGATAGATGTTAAATGTTTGTTGGTGTCTAAGATCACTGTAAGGTGGATAGATGTTACATGTTTGTTGGTGTCTAAGATCACTGTAAGGTGGATAGATGTTAAATGTTTGTTGGTGTCTAAGATCACTGTAAGGTGGATAGATGTTAAATGTTTGTTGGTGTCTAAGGTCACTGTAAGGTGGATAGATGTTAAATGTTTGTTGGTGTCTAAGATCACTGTAAGGTGGATAGATGTTAAATGTTTGTTGGTGTCTAAGATCACTGTAAGGTGGATAGATGTTAAATGTTTGTTGGTGTCTAAGATCACTGTAAGGTGGATAGATGTTAAATGTTTGTTGGTGTCTAAGGTCACTGTAAGGTGGATAGATGTTAAATGTTTGTTGGTGTCTAAGATCACAGTAAGGTGGATAGATGTTACATGTTTGTTGGTGTCTAAGATCACTGTAAGGTGGATAGATGTTACATGTTTGTTGGTGTCTAAGGTCACTGTAAGGTGGATAGATGTTAAATGTTTGTTGATGTCTAAGATCACTGTAAGGTGGATAGATGTTAAATGTTTGTTGGTGTCTAAGGTCACTGTAAGGTGGATAGATGTTAAATGTTTGTTGGTGTCTAAGATCACTGTAAGGTGGATAGATGTTAAATGTTTGTTGGTGTCTAAGATCACTGTAAGGTGGATAGATGTTAAATGTTTGTTGGTGTCTAAGATCACTGTAAGGTGGATAGATGTTAAATGTTTGTTGGTGTCTAAGATCACTGTAAGGTGGATAGATGTTAAATGTTTGTTGGTGTCTAAGGTCACTGTAAGGTGGATAGATGTTAAATGTTTGTTGGTGTCTAAGATCACTGTAAGGTGGATAGATGTTAAATGTTTGTTGGTGTCTAAGGTCAATGTAAGGTGGATAGATGTTAAATGTTTGTTGGTGTCTAAGATCACTGTAAGGTGGATAGATGTTAAATGTTTGTTGGTGTCTAAGATCACTGTAAGGTGGATAGATGTTAAATGTTTGTTGGTGTCTAAGGTCACTGTAAGGTGGATAGATGTTAAATGTTTGTTGGTGTCTAAGATCACAGTAAGGTGGATAGATGTTACATGTTTGTTGGTGTCTAAGGTCACTGTAAGGTGGATAGATGTTACATGTTTGTTGGTGTCTAAGGTCACTGTAAGGTGGATAGATGTTAAATGTTTGTTGGTGTCTAAGATCACTGTAAGGTGGATAGATGTTAAATGTTTGTTGGTGTCTAAGATCACTGTAAGGTGGATAGATGTTAAATGTTTGTTGGTGTCTAAGATCACAGTAAGGTGGATAGATGTTACATGTTTGTTGTGTCTAAGATCACTGTAAGGTGGATAGATGTTAAATGTTTGTTGGTGTCTAAGATCACTGTAAGGTGGATAGATGTTAAATGTTTGTTGGTGTCTAAGGTCACTGTAAGGTGGATAGATGTTAAATGTTTGTTGGTGTCTAAGATCACTGTAAGGTGGATAGATGTTAAATGTTTGTTGGTGTCTAAGGTCAATGTAAGGTGGATAGATGTTAATGTTTGTTGGTGTCTAAGGTCACTGTAAGGTGGATAGATGTTAAATGTTTGTTGGTGTCTAAGGTCACTGTAAGGTGGATAGATGTTAAATGTTTGTTGGTGTCTAAGGTCACTGTAAGGTGGACAAACGTTAAATTAAAGAACAAACACACACCTATCATCCCATCCCCCCACACATAAACACTCACACACCTAACTCTCCCCTCTCTTTCACTCCTTCCCTGCCCCACCCCCTCTTCTCTCTCTAATCCCTCACCTGGATAAAAACGGTGAAGAAGACGATGATGATGGTGGCAGTGACGAACATGTTCTTCTCCCTGACAATCTCCTCGTTGATGAGCAGGGAGAGACAGAAAGCGATGCCGCCCCGCAACCCCCCGTACGACATAATGAACTGGTCGATGCCGCTCAGTCGAATCACCCTCCGCCGGTTCATCAGGAACGACAGGCCCATGATTCCTGTGAAACAAATACAATTAGCAAACAAATTAAGAAAGAAACAAACAAATATGCCCCTCAACACCCCCCCCCCCTCCATACGACATGATGAACTGGTCGATGCTGCTCAGTCGAATCACCCGCCGCCTGTTCATCAAGAACGACAGGCCCATGATTCCTGTGAAACGAATAACATTAGCAAATAAAGAAATAAAGAAACAAAGAAATATGCCCCTCAACCCCCCCCATACGACACAATGAACTGGTCGATGCCGCTCAGTCGAATCACCCGCCGCCTGTTCATCAAGAACGACAGGCCCATGATTCCTGTGAAACGAATAACATTAGCAAATAAAGAAAGAAAGAAACAAAGAAATATGCCCCTCAACCCCCCCGTACGACACAATGAACTGGTCGATGCCGCTCAGTCGAATCACCCGCCGCCTGTTCATCAAGAACGACAGGCCCATGATTCCTGTGAAACGAATAACATTAGCAAATAAAGAAAGAAAGAAACAAACAAACAAAGAAATATGCCCCTCAACCCCCCCGTACGACATAATGAACTGGTCGATGCCGCTCAGTCGAATCACCCGCCGCCTGTTCATCAAGAACGACAGGCCCATGGTTCCTGTGAAACAAATACAATTAGCAAATAAATAAATAAAGACAGAAAGAAAGAAACAAACAAATATGCCCCTCAACCCCCCCATACGATATAATGAACTGGTCGATGCCACTCAGTCAAATCACCCGCCGCCTGTTCATCAAGAACGACAGGCCCATGGTTCCTGTGAAATACAGGAATAACATTAATTAACGAGTAAATAAATACCATATATTTTCGGACTATAAGGCGATATTTTTCCCCCAGACTGAGACCCCTGCGCCTTAATGTGACTAATACATAGCTGCCAACCTTGGAGAAATGAAATTCCTGACAAAAAGTATGGGGATTCGGGGGGCCTTTAGCGGCCCCCGGTAGGATCCAGGAGCAACGCCCATGGTGTGTGTGTGTGCGTGTGTGAGGGCAACGTCCCTGAAGCTGAAGGTTTTCTATGAAATGAAGTTGCAAAAATTGACTTTTCATGGCGTTTAAAAAATATAAAAAAATTCATAAATAAAGGTATGAAATTTGAATCAATATCTTGTACATAAAAAAGTCTATAAAAAGAGTTCTGAAAAATCCTACTTTTAAGTTCAACAGGCTGCATGTTCAACTTAAAACTAAGAAAATGCATGTTTTAACCCCTTGACTGCCATCAACGTATTACGTACTGACCTGATGACATCACTGATGGTGTCATCAGATGAAGAGGAATAACCCTGATATGCTGGCTTTTGATCTAACATAGTCAAGAGAGTAATATCCCCAGACCATTTTGCCAGATTGGCTCTACCACTTGTCTTTTTCATTGCCCAATGGTTTTTTCTTTAATTTTCTCTGGCAGTCAAGGGGTTAATAAAACCTTCAGTACCCCCTACTTTCCTTGGAAATGTCCAATTCAAGAAAATCAGATAGTTTTCTGGCTTTTCCTGACAGACTTTAGAAATCTGAACATTCCTGAACAATACCTGACAGCTGGCAGCTATGCTAATAATATAGTAAGAAAGTGTAGTTAAAACATTTAGAGTAAAAAAAATTTGGGGTGAGCCTTATAGTTATAGTAATAAAAAAGCAGCTAAATAAACAAAGAAATATGCCCTTCAACCCCCATACGACAAAATGAACTGGTCGATGCCCCTCAGTCGATTCACCCGCCACCGGTTCATCAGGAACGATTGGCCCATAATTCTAGTGAAATGCATATTATAATTAATAAACAAACAAATAAAGAAAGAAGAAAAAAAACCCAAGTAAATGCCCCCCGCAACAGCCATACCAACAAAAGAAAATTTGGTTTTAGTAACCGAGTTGCGCCTTTATGGAACATGCTGTCTACTAACATCAAATGGGCACAAGATATTAATGCCTTCAAAGATCTAATACACACTTGGCAATAGTTTAAAGACACAAAATATGACTATGACGAATAAGATTGTTGCAAAAGACTGAGTGATCACAATTGACCTGATACGACCGTACACATATTTTTGAAAAATGATGGGACATTCCAAAACCCGATAGGGCTAGAGCTTGACACAAAGTCCCTAATAACATCCTGAATCCTGAATCAGGAAGTGACACAGCCACTCAAAAGCTGATAAAGGTTGCACTCCATAATTTGGGCAGCTCTAATTTCCATGGGTGCTCCTGAGAAATTAAAAAAATCCTGCAATAGGGCATTTGCCACATGAGGGCGACATTGAATTTCACCGAGTTGAATTTAGAGAGTTGAATTAGAAAGGTCAGCGTAACTCGGGCAGAACGAGTGCGGGCAAATTAGTAGTCTAGTATAGAGAACGAACATTCGTGGCAAATCCTCTATTGGACGGCCCCGGCGAAGCGCAGGGGCAGCGCACACACACACACACTTACTGCTCTTTTATTTCACCCCTCAATACACATGCTACATTCCTCTGAATATAGCAAATGTCTATATAGGCCCTTTTTTATTGTACAGTGTGTGGTGTGTGGTGCGTGTGTGTGTAAGAAAATCGTTGCTTCTCAAA
Organism: Phymorhynchus buccinoides; assembly: GCA_017654935.2. Taxonomy (NCBI): domain Eukaryota; kingdom Metazoa; phylum Mollusca; class Gastropoda; order Neogastropoda; family Raphitomidae; genus Phymorhynchus; species Phymorhynchus buccinoides. The sequence continues at coordinate 22,262,064 of CM065699.1, forward strand.
TTCTCATAATCCGGCGACACCGGCTCTAGGCAAATTAAAAATCTTGCAATTCAGGACATCCTACAAGAAGGATCATCCATGAATTTTTCTACTTTGCGATTTTTTTCATCCGAAACCTGGCAGCGGAAAATAACATTTTCAGAACACGGCGAGCAATTTTCTTATTTTCTGGGACAAATACGGACAAGCCGCGATGGTAGCAGACCTGTTTACCTCCCTACACAAGTCTCGAGTAGTCTGGATAGCTGAAATGAGTAGCTTTCACTCGAAATGTGTAGTTTTATTCATTAAACCATCAAACAATGTTCACTGAAAATGAGTAATTAGAGCATTATTTTCAATTTTGAAGAGTAGTAGAGGTCCAAATTGAGTAGAATACTACTGGAAACTGTGGTAGGCATCTTTGCATACGACAGTCAAGGGGCTAAAGCACTTCATTTTCAGTGACAAAAAAAACGCAGGCAAGACTACTGACCGACGACGCGGTAGACGATGCAGAAGAGGAGGGCGAAGAAGATGAAGTCGAACTGCCAGTCGAGGGTGTCCACGACGGTGGAGAGGCCCAGGAACATGAAGATGATGGTCTCGCTGATGTTGGCCATCATCTTGAGCGTGTACTTGGTGGTGGTCACCGACTTCTCGTTCATGTTGGCCTCCACATAGTGCCGCATCGTGATGCCGCCAAACGTCAGCCTGGAGGTCAGCAGGGGGCAAAAAAACAACTACAACAACTAGCCTGATGCACAGAGAGAGAGAGAGAGAGAGAGGGAGAGAGGGAGAGGGAGAGAGAGAAGAGAGAGAGCAGAAATATGGACAGAGAGAGAGAGGGAGAGAGAGAGAGAGAGAGAGAGAAGGAGAGAGAGAGAGACAGAGAGAGAGAAACAGAAACACAGAGACAGAGAGAGAGAGAGACAGAGAGAGAGAGGAGAGAGAGAGAGAGAGAGAGAGAGAGAGAGAGAGAGAGAGGAGGAAGAGAGAGAGAGAGAGAGAGGGAGAGAGAGAGAGAGAGAGAGAGAGAGAGAGAGAGAGTAGATCGTGAGAGTGCAGAGAGAGATGAGAGAGAGAGAGAGAGAACGCCTAAAACGGGGTAGGGATTGGGGGGTGGGGGGTGGAGATGGCAAGTGACCATTCATTTTGTCAACTGGCCATGCCTCTTGCCTCGCGCTGTGGCAGTAATGCAATAGCAGACTCACGTGAGATGAGGGAAACGAAGGTTGGCTTTTCATGGTGTCCACGAACGCTCATTGGGTGAGGTGAAAAACCCAACCCCAAACCCATAAAAAATTGCTTAAAAAACAAACACGCCAAACATCCTAGAATCCAAACATCCTAGAATGCAGACAAATAGGGGCTTGATGATGCACACATGCTCAGTACACAGACATACACTGACCCACATTCCCCACCCAACCCCTCCCACCCACACACACTTATGACAAGATCCCTGACAGATGCATCATCTCAGCGGTCAGATACGCCAGGTATCCCAGGATGGAGACAAAGAGGAGTTTGATGATGCGAGACAGACAGGCAAACACACGCACACACGCCAGGTATCCCAGGATGAAGACAAAGAGGGGTCCGATGATGCGAGACAGACAGGTAAACACACACACACACACACACGCCAGGTATCCCAGGATGGAGACAAAGAGGGGTCCGATGATGCGAGACAGACAGGCACACACACACACACACACACGCCAGGTATCCCAGGATGAAGACAAAGAGGGGTCCGATGATGCGAGACAGACAGGTAATACAAACACACACACACACACACACGCCAGGTATCCCAGGATGAAGACAAAGAGGGGTCCCCGATGATGCGAGACAGACATGCGGTAACACACACACACACGCCAGGTATCCCAGGATGTAAGACAAAGAGGGGTCCGATGATGCGAGACAGACAGGTAAACACACACACACACACACACGCCAGGTATCCCAGGATGAAGACAAAGAGGGGTCTCCGATGATGCGAGACAGACAGGTAAACACACACACACACAGACGTACTCCCGACCACACACGCCAGGTATCCCAGGATGGAGACAAAGAGGGTTCCGATGATGCGAGACAGACAGGTAAACACACACACACACACAGTACATCATCTCACACACGCCAGGTATCCCAGGATGGAGACAAAGAGGGTTCCGATGATGCGAGACAGGACAGGTAAACAGGCAAACACACACACACACAAACTTACGCCAAGATCCCCGACAGATGCATCACCTCAGTGGTCAGATACGCTAGGTATCCCAGGATGAAGACGAAGAGTGGTTCAATGATGCGAGACAGACAGACAACACACACACACACACAAGACACCACACATCACACACACACACACACACACACATACACACACGCACACACACACACACTTACGCCAAGATCCCCGACAGATGCATCATCTCAGCGGTCAGGTAGGCCAGGTATCCCAGGATGAAGGCGAAGAGGGGCTCGATGATGCGAGACAGACAGACAGGCAAACACACACACACACAGACACTTACGCCAAGATTCCTGACAGATGCATCATCTCAGCGGTCAGGTAGGCCAGGTATCCCAGGATGAAGACGAAGAGGGGCTCGATGATGCGCACGTGCTCCGTGTACTTGGTGATGAAGCCACCGATGACGCCGTAGACGACGCCGATGAGCGTGCCGCCCAGGGCGATGATGAAGAAGGAGCCGAAGCCAGCGGCGTAGTCGATGACCTCGATGTTGGCCTGCCCGATCTCCGTGTAGCCCTCCATCATGTGATACAGCACCTGGAGAAGAAAAAACTACCCTATTTTACAGACTACAAGGCGCACCTGATTATAAGGCACCCCCCCAAATTTTTTTAAAACACAAAATGCAGATTTTTTTAAATTATCATTTCATACTATATTAGTACTAATAGTAGTCACACTATAAGGTGCAGGGGTCTCAGACAAGGAAAAAACTATTGCCTTATACATTGTGCAATAAAGAAAAATGAGGAAACAAAACTGCTAGCTTGAAATTGTACAGAGCACATCCCAAGTCTATCTCTGTCTGCCTGTCTGTCTGTCTGTCTGCCTGCCTCTTACCACAGTGACGCCATCGTTGAGCAGCGACTCTCCAAACACGATGATGTAGAGCATCTCGTTGACGTGCACGTCCTCAAAGACGGCCAGCACCGCCACGGGGTCCACGGCAGAGATCAGCGCGCTGAACATGAAGCAGTGCAGGATGGAGATGCGCCGCGCGATCCACCCCAGATAACTGACGGCCCATATGGACAGCCCAATGGCCAGCTAGCAAAGAACAAAATAATATAAATAAATAAACATATTGGCAGAGATCAGGGCGCTGAACATGAAGCAGTGCAGGATGGAAATGCGCCGCGCGATCCACCCCAGATAACTGACGGCCCATATGGACAGCCCAATGGCCAGCTAGCAAAGAACAAAATAATATAAATAAATAAACATATTGGCAGAGATCAGGGCGCTGAACATGAAGCAGTGCAGGATGGAAATGCGCCGCACGATCCACCCCAGATAACTGACGGCCCAATGGCCACCTAGGAAAGAACAAAATAATATAGATAAATAAACATATCGGCAGAGATCAGGGTGGAAATATGCCGTTCAAGCCAGCCCAGATAACTGACGGCACATATCGACAGCCCAATGGCCACCTAGGAAAGAACAAATATAGATAAATAAATGAACACATTTGCAGAGATCAGGGTGGAAATATGCAGTGCAATCCACCCCAGATAACTGACGGCCCATATGGACAGCCCAATGGGCCCCTAGGAAAGAACAAATATATCAATAAACATATTGGCCCAATGGGTCCCTAAGAAAGAACAAATATAGATAAATAAATGAACACATTTGCAGAGATCAGGGCGCTGAAAGTGAAGCAGTGCAGGATGGAAATGCGCCGCGTGATCCACCCCAGATAACTGATGTCCCATATCGACAGCCCTATGGCCACCTAGAAAAGAACAAAATAATATAAATGAATAAACATATTGGCGGAGATCAGGGCGCCCAACATCAGTGTTTTTAAAACTCTTACACACAGACGTGCATCTATGACACTCACAAAGGACAGTACAGTGGAACCTCCCTTAGAAGACCTTCAAAAAACATCCAAAATGAGGTCTTATAAGGGGGGGGGGGGGTCTTATAGGGAGGTAATTTTAATACTTACAAAGAAGGGCAATGTCTCAGAGAAGTAGGTCTTATGTGGGAGGGAGTCTTATAATGGGAGGTGAGGTTCCACTGTAGCAGCAACAGAGCAAGAGAACAACTTCCTCCATCACACAAACAAGGAAATAATAAGACCGGTGGTGGGATGTACGGTGTGTGGGTGAAGAGGATTGTGGTACAGTGGAACCTCCTTTATAAGACCTTCAAAAATCATCCAAAATGAGGTTTTATAAGGGAGGGGTCTCGAAGGGAGGTAATTTTAATGCTTACAAAGAAGGGCAATGTCTCAGAGAAGTAGGTCTTATGTGGGAGGGAGTCTTATAATAGGAGGTCTTATAAGGGAGGTTCCATTGTACGTGTAGCAGCAACGTAACAAGAGAACAGCTTCCTCCATCACACAAACAAGGAAATAATAAGACCGGTGGTGGGATGTACGGTGTGTGGGTGAAGAGGATTGTGGTACAGTGGAATAAAGATGACCCCAAATAAAAAATAAAATAAATAAATAAATAAACACAGTGGAGTACTCTTAACGCAAAATACAAGACAAAGATTTTTTGTGTGCTCTAACCATAATTTGTGTTAAGCATTTTTAAGTACAGTGAAACCTCCCTTATAAGACCTTCAAAAATCATCCAAAATGAGGTCTTATAAGGGGGGGGGGGGTCTTAAAAGGGAGGTAATTTTAATACTTACAAAGAAGGGCAATGTCTCAGAGAAGTAGGTCTTATGTGGGAGGGAGTCTTATAATAGGAGGTCTTATAAGGGAGGTTCCATTGTACGTGTAGCAGCAACGTAACAAGAGAACAGCTTCCTCCATCACACAAACAAGGAAATAATAAAAGGGGTGGGATGTAATGTATGGAGTGTGGGTGAAGAGGATGGCGATATTGGTGATAGCAACATAATAATAATAGTAATAAACGGATATTTACATAGCGCTTTTTATCGAGCACAAAGCGCTTTACAATCAGTATTGAAACACTCACACACGCACAACAGACACACACGCACGAACGCGTTCTTGCACACAGACATACACACACATACCCACACACATTTCATCAAACACACAGAAAACACATTATCACTGAAACGCACACAAACTTACTCAAGCATAGACTTGAACAAACACGCGCACACGCACGCACACACATACACACACGCGCACTCACATACACAAAGCACTCACGTGTACTCACACTCACAGACACATACTCACACACACTCCTCTCCCCCCGGCCCCTCCCTCTAGTGAACACAATCTCTCCTGCGCATGCATACACTCATACACATGCAAGCAGATATACCCACACAGAACATGTGTTTATCAAATCAAGACGGCAGGATAAAATCAGTTACCCCCCCCACACCCACACACACACACCCTTCAACCCGTTCACCATCACCTTCACCCCACCTCACCCTTTTTCTTCTATCTCCATCTACTTTTAACTGTTGTAAGTTTGGCAAAAGTGTACTTTAGTCACCCCCCTCATGTCTACAACTCTCAATCTCAAAGTCTGGCTTCTTTCAGTTTTATGAAAATAATCCTAGGCTGATCCTAACCCTATCCCTTTGCCAGACCTGTTTACCCCATACACAAGTCTTGAGTATGTCTGGATAGCTGAAATGAGCAGTTTGGGCAAAGATATTCTAAAAGGGTAAGATGGATTACTTAAGAGCTCGGTGAACCGGGCTGATAGAGTTATCGTTAGTGGGGACAGTACACTTTTCACAGTGGAGGCTATCCAAAAACTCAGACTGGAATTTGAACGGAGAATTCAACTGGCCTATCGCCTTGTAAAATGTGTCCTGTTTAAAAGGGACATAACCAGTGTTTCTGTCCTCACTACTCATATAGGGAAAAGAGACCGGATGCTTATCTTCCCCTTTAGAATATCTTTGGTTTGGGTGCAAAAGGTGTAGTTTTATTCATTAAACCATCAAACAATGTTCACTGAAAATGAGTAGCAAAGAGCATTATCATCAATTTTGAACAGTAGAGGTCCAAATTGAGTAGAATGCTACTCGAAAAGAGTAGAGTAAACAGGTCTGCTTTGCGTCCCCAAATGGCAGAAATGAATGTTGCTTCTCAATTGATCTCAGTGAAAATTGTCAATGCGAAAATTTGAGTCAGTCAGTCAAGTCAAGTCAAAATGATCTTTATTGAGGGTTAAAGAATAAGCTAACAAGGCTTTTTTTCATCCTGCCCTCCAACAAAAATACAAACATTATGAAAATGCATAATAATAATAGAAAAAACCCCACAGAGAACATTCATACACGAGTATAAATTAAAAAAAAATTAAAAATATATATCGAACGAGAGAGAGAGAGAGAGAGAGAGAGAGAGAGAGAGAGAGAGAGAGAGAGAGAGAGAGAGAGAGAGAGAGAGAGAGAGAGAGAGAGAGAGAGAGAGCGAGAGAGAGAGAGAGAACACAAAACATAACAATTGGGAGAAAGGGAAAGAAAAGAAAAAAAGATGGGGGGGGGGGGGGGAGGGGGGGGGGGGGGGGGGGGGGGGAATGAAAAAAAAGGAAGAATAACATGCGTGTTGTGCGTGACTAAAATACAAGATTTCAAGATTTTATTAAAGACCCCCCACGTCACGTGTCACATTCCCTCTTATGCAAGGAAGATTTCTTAAGATTTCTTACCAGCTATAAGAGGGAAAACACGTGAAAACCGTGATTTTGACACATGATGTGGTGGGTCTTTAAACTCCAAAAGCCCCTCAGGGGTACATGTTTGTCGTAAGTTCTTTCACAGAGCCAATCATTATTTTAGACACTCCCCACCCCACCCCACCCCACCCACCCCACCCCCCCACCCCACCCCACCCCACCCACCAAAGCCACCACCGCCTCAAAGACTGGCAGGTTGTTCACCTTTTAACAATGTTCCCAAGAGGCATAACACCCTCCAACCTAACACCTCAAGCCTGATCAAACTAGAGGGCAACAGCCTTTCAGCAGACCCCCCCCCCCCCCCCCCCCCCCCCCTCCCTCACCTCTTCATGCCCTCCTCAGCCCAGCCCGTCTAGCAGATAAACAAGTCAACAAACGCTGTACAGTGGAACCTCCCATTATAAGACCCAGGGCTCCCAGGGACCCCCATTTGGGGGTCTATGAAGCACTAAAAATTCTAAAGGACCCTCTAAAAGAATGGGCAGGGGGTCCCAGGGATGCACTAAAAAAATTATTTTTAGCATTCGCTATGCCACTGGGACCCTCTACCCCGCCTCTAGGACCTTTTATACTGTAAGTGAAGGAGTCCCTGGGACCGCTTGTTTGGCGGGACGATTGGGAGCCCTGAAGACCTCCCATTATAAGACTCCCTCCCACATAAGACCTACTTTTCTGAGACAGTGCCCTTCTTTGTAAGTATTAAAATTACCTCCCTTACAAGACCCCTCCATTATAAGACCTCATTTTGGATGATTTTTGAAGGTCTTATAAGGGAGGTTCCACTGTAGTAGGCAGGTGTGCTTGGGGTCAGCAACAGAAACAAAATCGTGGGGCCAGTAACACTGCCTTGCATGGTTGGTTAGTTAATCATTGTTACGACACTAATAATATATAATATATATCAGAGGCCAGCTACTAAAGTGGGTATGTCACACTAACTTAGTGACTAAGCTGGGTACAAATGCACTGCTGGAACACCAATACACAGAGTGGCACAGCGGTAGCGCGTAGTGGCACAATGTGTCGCCTTGTGTCAAGTAAACCCGAGTTCGAACTTGGGTACAGGGGATTTTTCCTCTCTCTTCACTAGGCCTTACGGTCCGAACATGGAGTCTTTCGGATGAGACGATAAACCGAGGTCCCGTGTGCCCATGCACTTAGCACACGCTAAACCCAGTGTCAACGAAAAAGTTGTCATTAATTTTTGTCAAAATTTACCCACCCCCCCTTTCCTTCCTCATCAGTCACACAAAAATTACATGCACACAAAAAAAGGAGAAAAAAGGGTGGCTCGCCTTTGGCTGCAACGTGCTCTCAAGGTGGGAGGAACCCGAATTTCACAGACACCTCTGTGACTATAAAGTTCCTAATACCTAATACCACGCTAATACTATAATAATATGCTTGTTGTATTGCATTGAAGTATTGGAAAAGTTGTAGTTTAGACTCCCCAATGAAATTTTCGCAAAATATAGAAAAGGAAATCATTGTGAAACTGGAAGAGTTGCACCTATAATACAACACCAAACTCACAGTATTCCAGAGAGTGTTGATGACAGCCAATATCAGAATGGTGCCCAGGTTGTTGAAGAAGGCCCCGGGGAGCATGTGGTAGTAGTACTACAGACTACGGGGAGCATGTGGTAGTAGTACTACAGACTATAAAACAATACATACATGCATAAGACACTCACTACAAGTACAACACAGAATAGTACAACACAATGCATATTACAACACCAAACTCACAGTGTATTCCAGAGAGTGTTGATGACAGCCAATATCAGAATGGTGCCCAGGTTGTTGAAGAAGGCCCCAGGGAGCATGTGGTAGTAGTAGTACAGAATATAAAACAATACATACATGCATAAGACACTAACTACAAGTACAACACAATGCATATATTTATTACAACACCAAACTCACAGTGTTCCAGAGAGTGTTGATGACAGCCAATATCAGGATGGTGCCCAGGTTGTTGAAGAAGGCCCTGAGGGGCATGTGGTAGTACAGAATATAAAACAATACATGTACAAGACACTCACTACAACTACAAGAACATCACAGAATAGTACAACACAATGCATATATATTACAACACAAAACTCAGTGTTCCAGAGAGTGTTGATGACAGCCAATATCAGGATGGTGTCCAGGTTGTTGAAGTATCAAGTTGTTTGATGCAACACAATGTATATATATATTACAACACAAAACTCACAGTGTTCCAGAGAGTGTTGACGACAGCCAATACCAGAATGGTGCCCAGGTTGTTTGAAGCAGGCCCAGAGTGATAGTAGTAGTACAGAATATAAAACAATACATGTACAAGACACTCACTACAAGTACAACACAGAATAGTACAACACAATGCACATATATTTATTACAACACCAAACTCACAGTGTTCCAGAGAGTGTTGATGACAGCCAGTATCAGGATGGTGCCGAGGTTGTTGAAGAAGGCCCTGAGGGGCATGTGGTAGCCTGCGTCGTAGATGATGGGGGGCAGCAGGAAGAGGAAGAAGGTGTTGGCGTCCAGCGCATACTGGGAGGTGCTGGCCGTGTGGGTGTAGTGCAATACGGAGCCCACCACGATCCCCATCACAATCAGCAGGCACGACTCGGGGAAGATGGACGAAAGACGGTCGTAGAGGTGAAAGCCTGGAAAAATAACCAACAGAAAATGCCATGTTGGGATTCAAATCTAACGTGCTAGGGAGCATAGGATGGGTCTCACAATCAACAAAGGAAAGACAGTCGTAGAGGTGAAAGCCTGGAAAAATAACCAACAGAAAATGCCATGCTAGGATTCAAATCTAACGTGCAAGGGAGCTTAGGATGGGTCTCACAATCAACAAAGGAAAGGCAGTTGTAGAGAGGAAAGGCTGGGATTGGGCAGGGCTCCCAGGGACCCCCATTTGGGTGTCTATGAAGTACTAAAATTCTAAAGGACCCTCTAACAGAATGTGCAGGGGGTCCCAAGGATCCACTAGAAAAAATATTTTTAGCATTCGCAATGCCACTGGGACTCGATCCATCCTCCAGGACTCTCTATACTGTAAGTGAAGGAGTCCCTGGGACCCCTTGTTTTGCAGAACGATTGGGGGCCCTGTTGGGTAAAGACAGAAAATATGTGCTGCTTAAGATATTGCTGTATGATAGTGCGGAATTAAAACCACCCCAATCTCCATTATGATCAACAGGGACGAATCAGGGAAGGTTGTAGAGATGAAAGCCTGGGAAAACACAGAAATCTGATGTTAGAAATTTAATTGTATACATTTTTCAAGACAGAAATAATGGGCAAGTGGGTTTAGTGGAGGATGGAGTCCATCAGGATCCCATGAGAGAGAGAGAGAGAGAGAGAGAGAGAGAGAGAGAGAGAGAGAGAGGAGAGAGAGAGAGAGAGAGAGAGAGAGAGAGAGAGAGAGAGAGAGAGAGAGAGAGAGAGAGAGAGAGAGAGAGAGAGAGAGAGAGAGAGAGAGAGAACAATGAATAACCCCTGAACACACACCCTAGCCAATTAATTTAAGCAACTGGCCAGACACGACCATTTCATAACATAGTAATATCAGTACAACAAACTCAGGGCAAACATTTGAATAGGCGAAACCACAGGGATAAACAAGGGCATGGCAACAAATGCATGATTATGGTAATAAATATATGTGACTTTTATAGCGACGGTTGTCAAATAAACAATGATGATGATAAGCGATAAAAAAGACAATACCAAACCAGAACTGTGTTTGATGGAGTGACAGATGTATCAATTCAACCTCAATTAATTAATTTTGTAATCAAATGATTGACTGATTAATTTATTCTGTTTTAGTTGCTGCAATACATTTTGATGAAATGTTGTAGAAAGTTAAGAGTATAAAACTTACTCTTCAGTTAAATCTTTAAAAAAAAAATTCAGTTAAATCTTAAGCGCATCAGATAAAGTATGCTTATTTATAAATATTTATAGATACTAGCGCAACGCCAAGTACCAGTAACGCCTAGTAACGATAACGCCTAGTAACGGTAACGCCAATTACTGGTAACGCTGAGTACAGCAAATTTGAAGCGATTCGATTAAGAAACGGCAGAGTTATAAGGCCCCGTTTCCCGTTGGTGCTGCTCTGAGAGTGATGCGCTCTCCCTAGAAACGGTAACGCCTAGCAATGGTAACGCGAAGTACTGGTAACGCTGAGTACAGCAAATTTGAAGCGATTCGGTTAAGAAAAGGCGGGGTTATAAGGCCCCGTTTCCTGTTGGCGCTGCTCTCAAAGTGATGCGCTCTCCC
>CM065699.1:22290750-22295750 GCA_017654935.2 Phymorhynchus buccinoides
TTTGTAACAACTGGCCGACCCTTATTTTTCTATAAAAAAAAAGTTTGAAATCGCTGACGGGCATCCTGCGGTTTCAAGCTTCGACGCCATTGTTGCAATGGTATTTGACCGAGTAATGGAGGTAACTCTAATTTCCGCGAAGCGCTCTCCCCTAGTTTTCTCTCCCCGAAAATCGTCTATTTACCAGATCCCTGTGTTGTGGTCGGAATGACTGTAGTGGGCAAAACTAAGCAGGATTACGTCAGATTCACCCAGACAGTAGAATTGTAACAGTACCGTGCCTCACAGATGTCGTCACAGTCGGACAGCCGTACGCCCGAAGTTGGATGGTGCGGAACGGGGTCTTAACAGGCACAGAATGATTGACAGGCAAGCGTACGTGATTATGTACAATGATTTGAATGTCATGTGAGATGTTGTATAATAACTGTAAAACAGGCGCCGGCCTGGCCCTATTTTAAATGCCTCAAATAGTCTGTTGACTCAGAGGGCTTAAAATCTGTATCTTTCTCTCTCTCTCTCTCTCTCTCTCTCTCTCTCTCTCTCTCTCTCTCCCTGCGTACAACGGGGAGGGAGTAAGATAGAGATGGGGATTGAGAGGGCCCGAGCAAGACAGTACTGCTTACGTATGCAACTTTGCAAACATAATTTTTTGGGGGGTAGAAACTCAAAGGAGAAAACATTTGGAAGATTTTTGGAGGGAAAAAAGGCAGGAGAAAGGGCCAATAAGTAGAAAGATAGTAGATGCCAGAAAGTAAAGGGAAAAGACAGTCAAAGAGAGTGACATATTATTAGAGTGACATATTATTATAACAAGCACAGAACTTCCAGAAGGCGGGGGAACTATTTGTACGAAAGACCCCCCGATGTCCCCACGGGGAGCCTAGCAGGACATTGACAGTGAAATGACGGAAATGAAAGTAGGCAGTGAAATGAAATGGCAAGGGACAGCCGAGTGATGACCTGCCGGACAGAGGGGAGTAAGGGGAGTCATTTCATGGTGTGTGGGAGTGATCTTGACTCATTTCATGGTGTGTGGGAGTGATCTTGACTAATTCAATCGGTAAAACAGGGGACGTTACTCTACCATCAGGTACGTCCCCGGCTCTCGCCTCGTGTGTTTGAGCAGACACACAGCACTTAGAACACCCGTACGTCATTCTAAAATTTGTCATTTATATTTTTAGTAATGTACGTCACATTTTGCAAGTTTTATCAGTTTGTGGCAACTGGCCACCCCTAATTTTTCTTTTTAAAAAAATGCTTGCAAGTCGCTGACTCGCATCCTGCGGTTTCAAGCTTCGATGCCATTGTTGCATTGTTGCTATGGTATTTGACCGAGTAATGGAGGTAAACAAATTTTCACGAAGTGCTCTCCCCTAGTCCCCCCACCCACCCCGGAAAATCATCTATTGCACGTTAACACTGTCCACTGGCAACACAGTGATCAATACTATAATGCAAGTGATATAGACAAAGTTCCTTTTTCCCACGTACCATCAGGGATTGGAGTGGAGTGGAACGTCCTGCCACCAGCAGCAGTTGAGGCCAGAACCCCAGAGAGCTTCGTGACCAGAGTCTGGCAACACCTCAGTGGACAACCTCCTGCTGCAGACGCCACGTCTGATGGCCCCACTGTGGGGTCATCGGACTAACAAGCTACAATACTCTCCCCCCGCCACCCCACCCCCCCCCCCGTTTTTCTTCTCCTCCTCCCCTCCGCCCCATCCCCACTACCCCTTCTGCCAACAACCCAGCAGATCAACAGTTGGCTAGACTTATGGTTCTCTTTTATCTATCCCCTCTTCTGTCACACTACTATTTCTTCTCAGGCCTTGAGCCTTTCTTCTGGCAAAAGTGGTATAGAACCTCCCCGATTCCGTGGCAAAATAATCAAAGTGTTGATTGCGGCCACGCATCTAGCTAAGAAGGTGGTTTCCGTACACGTGAACGTTTTCCACTCTTTCCCCATATAACCCAGTGATAATCTTACGAGTTGTCTATTACTGTGTTGCCATCTATGAGGAAAGAGTGGGAAAATGTTAACGTGTATTGAGACCAATTAAAGTCTTTGCACACATGAACATTTTCCACTCTTTTCCCCGTGGAAACAGTGATATGCAAGTCATATTATGATTTTCCTATCCTGTCGTGGGGAAAGAGTGAAGAAGCTCAAAGTATTGAGACCATTATGACTGACTTAATCACTAAGTGCTAGTCACTAAGTTAGTGACTATCACTGTGTTGCCGTGGGGAAAGAGTGAAGAAGCTCAAAGTATTGAGACCATTATGACTGACTTAATCACTAAGTTAGTGACTATCACTGTGTTGCCGTGGGGAAAGAGTGAAAAAGTTCAAAGTATTGAGACCATTATGACTGGCTATCACTATGTTGTCGTGGGGGGGAAGTGAAAAATGTTCACGTGTACAGAGACCTTACCTCATGATCGAAACACTTGCTGGAATGGGAAAATGGAGGCACGCCAGAGTTGAACTGGCGGTGGGTGGGGGTGGGGGCCGCTGGGGTTGGTGAGAGTGGTGGTGGTAGTGGTATAGGTTAAGGGACAGCCTTTGCATGTGTTTGTGTGTTTGTATGTGTGTGTGTGCGCGCGTGTGAACTTGTGAGAGAGAGAGAGAGAGAGAGAGAGAGAGAGAGAGAGAGAGAGAGAGAGAGAGAGAGAGAGAGAGAGATAATGTGTGCTTTTGTGCATCCGAGCGTATGTGTGCGTGCGTGTGAACAAGATAAAAAAACAAGGAGAAAACTATAGTGGCAGTAATCTGATTTTAAATAAAATAAATAAAAATCTCACACAAAAAACCGTTTACAAAGATTAAGATTGACGTCAGAAACACGTCAACAGAAGTTAAAACTCGCCCAGAAATGATATTGTGCAGTAATAAAATCTCTCAGGTAACTAGACAAAACCAAAAACCAAATTAAAAAATTGAGAAAGTGCTCTACATGTTATAAACTCATCAATCAAAACTTTTCTTAGCACAATCCATTTCCATTTTGACAACATAGCCTACCCCGAGAAAAACAAGCTTGCTTGAACCCACAGATTTAAAAATAATAAAAACGCAACAAAGGCAGCCTTGAATTAGCCATTAACCAACACAAACCATTATGAAGTATTGTATATCCCCACCTCATCACCTCCCACACATCTCCCCCCCTCCCTCTGTGTGTGTGTGTGTGTGTGTGTGTGTGTGTGTGTGTGTGTGTGTGTGTGTGTGTGTGTGTGTGTGTGTGTGTGTGTGTGTGTGTGTGTGTGTGTGTGTGTGTGTGTGTGTGTGTGTGTATGCATGTGCGTACGTGCGTGCGTGAATGTGTTATCCTGAATTAGACAGGTCTACTTAAACTAACCCTGAACTGGCTGAAGCCCCCTTGTTGACAGATCACAAAACATGACATGTGCATCTGTCGCACCCCCGTAGGTAGGCCCACGTCAATGCATTGAATACTAATTTATATTCACCGTTGACGAACAAGACCCCACCCCTCACACACGGACTGCAAATCAGCTGGTTTTTCAATAGCAAAACAAAAAGGAACAACAATAGGGACGGTGATGCAGCTCTAGTTTAGCAACCATTCTCTCTCTCCCCTAAAACTAACCCCCCCCCCCCCCCCCCCCCCCCCCCTTCCCCAGCGTACTACCTAAGTACCTTCGTTGTCATTTTAGGGGGAAATTACATCTTGCATAATTATATATCAGATATCCACTTTCATCCCCCACTCTCCATTACACTACCGTCGTTCTCATTTTAGAGGAACATTAACCCTTTGACTGCCACCAGCGTATTACATACTGACCTGATGACATCAGTACAGATGAAGAGGAATAACCCTGATATGCTGGCCTTTGCTCTAACATAATCAAGAGAGTAGTATCCCCAGACATTTTCTCAGATTGGCTCTATCAGTTGTCTTTTTCATGTCATGATTTGACCAATGATTTTTTCTTCAATTTTCTCTGGCAGTCAAGGGGTTAAATCTTTACTGTTATTTATATATATTTACTGTTAAGCGTTATTATCCCTGCCCCCTCCCTATTTAAAGCATTGCCTTCGTTCTTATTAATTTTGAGGGGAAAACTACCGTATAATTACGAACTACAAGGCGCACCTGATTATAAGGCGCACCCCCCAAATTTTACACAAAATTAGATGATGTTATTATAGTTTCTTACTATATATTATCAGTCACATTATAAGGCGCAGGGGTCTCAGTCTAGGAACAAAAGTATCGCCTTATAGTCCGTAAAATACGGTACATCTTGCGCATTTACTATGACTCTGTATGAGCATACTCTACTGATGCGGGGCACAAAATGTCCGAGTGGAAACCAGAAGACTGCACCAAACCCAAGAAATCTCTAAAGAGCTTAAGAATAAGAAGAAGAATGTTGTCATCCTGGGTCGACTTGGTGTTGCAGTACCTCCAGGATCGACCCCACTATCTTTACGTACAGAAATGTCCCATATACCTGTACCAGGTCAGAGGATACATTTTAAAAAAAAACCTCATTCAGATCAGATCAGAAATCAATTTTACGTCCTCCAACCTGCTTTAAAGCATATACATTTGTTAATATGGGTGATGGGGAAGTGCAGTGTCTCCTCGGTTGGTTGCCTCATGACGGCCTAACATAGATTCGCTCCCCTTGGACTGCTGGTCTCGGTTTCTGCGACTTGAACAAACCCGGGTGTAGCTGCGAATTGGGATTCGGAACGAGCGGCGTGGGAGCAACGCCACTGTACAGCCCAGAAGATGGGACAGCAACAACAAAAAAGAAAAAAGAAAGAAAAAAAAGAAAAGAAGAAATGTCCCATATATATAGTATATATACCTGTCCCAGGTCAGAGGATACATTTAAAAAAACAACCTCATTCACTGATTCAGATCAGATCAGAAATCAATTTTACGTCCTCCAACCTGCTTTAAGGCACATATATGAGGGTCATAAAGGCGAGCTTGGCACATTCTTTTTTAAGAA
>CM065699.1:22318250-22320750 GCA_017654935.2 Phymorhynchus buccinoides
ATGGTTGCATAGGCAGTGGGAATGAGGGGCTTCATCGAGCCCCCCCCCCCCCCCCCCCCCCCCCCCCCCCCCCCCCCCCCCCCCCCCCACCGCCTCTCCCCGATCACTTTCTATCTTTCACCCGGAATGCCCCAGCGTCATTGAGCAATCGACTAATCGATTTATGCACTCGAAATGGCCACTCATTGTTGCATATAGCAAAAAAGGCATATTATCCGAGGTCTTTGCGCGCAGTGTGCAGCACGGCAAAGTTGAAAAACTCAGTACATGTATTTGGCAAAGGGTCCATTTTTGTGGATGAGTCAATCTGAGAGCAAAGTTCGGAAAACAGGACGGGGTTAAAAACAAGGACGAATATATCAGTGAGAATTTGAAGATTATGAAGCAGGTGTGGTGTTTACTGATGCCCTAGGTACACCGTGAGTTTGTATTGTAGGCCAGCCAGTCGTTTCTGAGAATGACAGCCAGATAGCAGAGGGGACGGCTGCTATTCCAGCGGGGTGGGCTAATATGTATTTATTTATAGCGGAGAAGCCTTGCCCAGAATACATCCCTACTCTCTCGATCAATGGAATATAAGGACAGATGGCTTTGGGAAAGGGTCTCCAAAGGCTAACCAATCCCTTTGGCTGCAGCACTAGAGCCAGTGCAAATGCCCCCTGGTTTGAGAGTCATAGTCTTCTTTAATATACTAACCCGTACCATGATCTTCTAGTGCTGTTGAAAATCGTTCATTGTACAGCTCTCGTTTACTATTGGCCCTATACTTTGCAGAACTTTTCTTTTGTAATACTTTATGAAACTTGTATGTGGAAGGCAGTGTGATTCCAATAATTTAATTTGGGTCTTGGATCGTCGACGGGGTTCAAGTATTGGCATGATGGGCTTAACTTCAAGATGTCCCTGACAGTTCACCCCGCGGCGGATGATTGAGGGCAAACATCCTGATTTGAGTTTACTAGGGTCCAGACTACTAAAACCAAAAAAATGGTCTGCAAAAATCCGCTAGGGGGGTGCATGATTTCGTTTTCTGGTTGACGGTCTATTATCACTACAGGCTAATACCAACCAATGATTAGACATTTGAGTGAAAGGCCGACAAAAAGTCGGTTAACTGGCCGGGTGCAAAGACACTCTTTGCCGGGTGTAAAGGACGGGTGTTCCTTTCGCGAACATGTGTCCTCTCCCGAATACCATGATCTACAATAAGCCTAGTATAGGGCCTCCCATAACCATATTATTATTATATTCTTGATCAGCATATCACAACCTATTCAGATCCTGAATTTTGAACCGCCAGTGCAAATCTCCGCCAAGGAAGACTCACAAAACCGAAAATTTCTTCCTTCATGTCCGAGCTGCATATCATGAACCAGTGGGTAGAATGGCTTCACATTTTGTGTGGTAATGTAGCATGGTGAGCAATGAAATAAATATTTGCCTAAAAAACAAAAAGAAGAAGAAGCAGAAACAGGGTCATCTTAGACTAATGTGCGCATAAGGACAAAATTTCCGCGAGAGGACTTAACAGACGGGTTTATGCAAGGAGCGTGGTAGGGTGGTGTGGGGGAGGGAATCGAAAAAAATCGATGACAATATTAGGACAATGTATATTGTATTCATTGCCACCTTCGGGTGCTACGTTTCCATGGCTTGCCATCTTGTTTTGCGAATGGCCAGGGCTGCTCAAACACATGTAGCTATGAACTAATTTTGACTGAAGTTTGTGAACTATTAATAGTGTTTGGTGTTTGGAATTCCTCTTCTTTTATTCGATCGCTCTGAAGGTTTCCCGACATAATATGAGCGCAGATGCGTCATGCTGCAGTTTTACGCCTAACTAAGAAATAGGCCCAGCATGTCCGTCTCGCGGTTGGAGGAATTATTTGTTTACAGGAATGGATTGTTTTTTCTTAGTACCTTGTTCTTCCACAGATACACGACTATCCTTAAAAACTAAGTCTTTGAGAAGCGAACAACAACAACAACAGCAGCAATAACAACGAACCTACATAAATACTTTCGTAGTGGAGGTGTGGCTGCGAGTTGGGACTCGGAATGAGCGGCTTGGGAGCAACGCCACTGTACGGCCCAGAAGATGGGACAGCAAAAAACCCAAAAAACAAATTCGTAGTAGCATAATAGGCCTAATAATAGGCGTAATGGTATAAGTCGATGGATATAGCGTTAATACTATGCTTGCAAACGTTTCGTTTCGTTTTGCAAAGCTCAAATTATAGTTTAGCCGACTTCTCAGTTGGTTTATTATTGCTACAACAACAACCACCACCACCCAAAACCCATCGGTCTTGTTTATGGATGCGTAATCTTTATAATCTGCTTGCTAGAAAACACAACTGAAGTAAATTCATAAATCACAGCAATAGTCTCAGTTATAAATATGGTTCGCATAAACATATTTTTATACTTTCAACGAAAACGAAAATTACCACAATTACTCATGGCAGAAATAGGGCCCACGTCATATGATTGATAACAT
>CM065699.1:22325750-22328250 GCA_017654935.2 Phymorhynchus buccinoides
CCATTTTCGTCGTCTTTAAATATTCCAAAAAGTGCTTTATAATGAGTAGGTCAATGCATTTTCTTCAGATATAATAGGCTAAACTTTAGACTGCGATTTCTCAAAATGGCCGACAGTCACCCTACCAACTTTAAATGCTCATAACTCTAAAACGGATAAAAGTGACAAGAATGGTTCTTACATCATTTGAAAAAGAATTGTCTGACGTTTCTAACTGTACCAATTTCGCAGTATGGTCATTTTGACACTTAATGTCCCTTTCGTGGTGCTAGGTCACATAATTGTCAACTTGGTCTGTCGCCACATTGGCGGTTCTGAAGCTAAAACTCTTAAGATATTTACGTACATGTAGAGTGGGCCCATTTCTCAACATGGCTCTTACCATTGGCTGACAATAGCTGCGTGAAGTCGGGGGTAACAGTAATGTGAGTGTTAGAGCTGAACAAAACCTGTCACTTTGCCTTTATTGGGAATTTATTGATTAACCCTTTCCTCGCCAGCCAATTTTTAGCCACAATTTTCCATTAACCCTTTCACCGCCAGCCATATTTTCAGCCAAAGATTTCCATTAAATTTACCTGGGTAGAGAACAAAATCCATCTGCAGTATTGGGGGATTCTTCTGCGACGTATATAAAATAAGGTATATCCTTGCTTCCCAAAACTAAGACAATAGGGTCTTTGGATAATAGACCCCAATTTGATGCCTTTTAGTGATATAGGTGTTAAATCACTGTGGTGCTAAAATGCGACTTTGGCGGTGAAAGGGTTAAACCTATCTGAGTAGTGAAAAGATTTTGTCTGAAATATTGGGGATTCCTCTGTGATGTATGAAATAAGGCCTAACTTTACCTCTCAAAATGAAAAAACACTAGACCATTGGATAATAGGCTCAGATTTGAAGGTTTGTAATAACATGGGTGTTAAATCATTGTGGAGCAGAAATGCGACTTTGGCGGCGAAAGGGTTAAAGGGGAAAAAAGCTTCAATTTACTTTTTTTTCCTCTATCAAAGAATTACCTCCTTTAAAGAATAAAGAAAGAGCAATGATTGGCATGAGAAATGATATATCGGCCCGTTTAACACGGCTTCATGTTTAGCGGAGGCATTGTTAAAACTAGAACAGCCTGGATCAATGAAACGGGCGCACGGGTTTAATTGAATGAAAGAGCATAATCCGTGAGAGAGTGTGTGTGTGTGTGTGTGTGTGTGGTGTGTGTGTGTGTGTGTGTGTGTGTGTGTGTAATAATATATATATGTATATATATATGTGAGTGTGTGCGTGTGCGTGCGTGTGCGTGCGTGCGTGCGTGTGTGCGTGTGCGCGCGCAAAGAAGCAGGGTGCACAACTGTACAATAGCCCCTACTTGACCAGTTACGTTGTTGTTCTTCTTCTTCTTCTTCCTTCCCAGGCCATATGGCCATAATGGGTAAGGTACGTACGTGTCCGGTTTTCAGTTTTGAGTGGTTTCCTCGCTGCGGACAGCTGACACATTCTCATTTTGGAGGAGCTTAAAGAAGAAACATAATTTGGAAGATGTTTTGGAGAGAAACCCCCCCAGGAGAATGGGCCATTAAGTAGGAAAGGTAGTAGATGATAGAAAGCAACAACAAAAAAGACGGAGTCAAAGAGAGTGGCAGATTAGAGGAAGTTACAAGCACATAACTTCCAGAAGGTGGGTGAACTATTTTTATGAAAGACCCCCCCCGCCCCCCCCCCCCCCCCCCCCCCCCCGCGGTATCCCCACGAGGAGAGACTCGTGGAGGGGGCGAGGTCGTCCAGCTCCCCGTATGGAGGCACGAGGCATCCACCCACTAAACGGTAAGCGTGGTTAGCCTTCCTTTGTACAACAAAAAGCAAACCAGTATTCAAACTCCAAAAAATGGGATGATCATGAGGGCGCAGATAAGAGAGCTTCTCTACGAGTACGATGTTGAAATGTAAGGGGGAGGAAGGGGGGGCTAAGAGGGGACATTATGGGAGAGGGGGGGGTGGGGTAAGTTCGAAATGAAGTACGTGGTTATGCTCTCCAGGTTGCCATTTGCAGGCCGTTATGCTCCTTAGCAACGACAAGTGTTGAGGCCTACAGCTCCATTTCAAAACTGTGTTTAGAATTGATTACTTCGATTTTGTTGTCAACATATTAAGTAACTGAAGCTACCCCCCCGCCCCCCCCCCCCCCCCCCCTCCTCCTTCTCTATGTCTCTGTTAGAGAAAGACCCATTGAAACGCAGACACAGGCACAGACAGACACACTGAGACAAAACAGACATACACTGAGACAAATACATAGACAGAGACCAACAGACAGAGAGAGAGAGAGAGAGAGAGAGAGAGAGAGAGAGAGAGAGAGAGAGAGAGAGAGAGAGAGAGAGAGAGAGAGAGAGTTTGAAGTTGAAAACTTGAATTTTATTTTTCAAGGATAAAGATTTTAGGCAACGCCTAGTCTTCCAATCTGTCCTTGGTACATATACGAACATAGAATACAAACATGGCAAGG
>CM065699.1:22335750-22348250 GCA_017654935.2 Phymorhynchus buccinoides
TTTCGTTCCAAGGACAGATTGGAAGAATGGCAAAGAAATAAAGAAGAATGGGCCCGGCCCAAAATCTTAATCCTTATGTAATAAAGTTTTTCAGTCTTCAGTCTCTCTCTCTCTCTCTCTCTCTCTCTCTCTCTCTCTCTCTCTCTCTCTCTCTCTCTCTCTCTCTCTCTCTCTCTCTCTCTCTCTCTCCCCCCCTCTCTCTCTCTCTCTCTGTCTCTCTGACACACACACCACACACACACACACACACACACACACACACACACACACACACACACACACACACACACCACCAAAAACCCCACCCACACACACATACACACACGCGCGCGCGCATGAGCAAGCTAATTCACACACACACACACACACACACACACACAAATCTTAATCCTTATGTAATAAAGTTTTTTTAGTCTTCAGTCTCTCTCTCTCTCTCTCTCTCTCTCTCTCTCTCTCTCTCTCTCTCTCTCTCTCTCTCTCTCTCTCTCTCTCTCTCTCTCTCTCTCTCTCTCTCTCTCTCTCTCTCTCTCTCTCTCTCTCTCTCTCTCTCTCTCTCTCTCTCTCTCTCTCTCTCTCTCTCTCTCTCTCTCTCTCTCTTCCAAGAGTTGATCTGTTCAAAACTAGTCTGTTGTATGCGGGCGGTTGTTTGTGTAATACGATTTCAGCTTCTTTTAAAATTCATTTAAGTCTCAATGTTTTGAAAAAAGACTACCATAAGTACCTTATGATAAACAGGTAAACTACGTCGCCTAACCTATCTAAAAACTGTATCATTTTTTTTTTTTTTCATATATCTTGTCAAGTTTACTATGTACATACATTTTGCGTTGTTGGTGTTGTTGTTGTCGTTTTGTTGGGTTTTTGTTTTTGGATGAAGAGAAGAGGGGGGGGGGGGAAAGGTAGAAAGAAAAAGAAGGGGAAAAGAGAAAGGGAAAGAAAAGAGGGTAGGGGGGGGGGGGGGGGGGGTAGGGAGGGAGAGACAGAGGGAAGATGGCGGAAGATGGTAATTACTTGTGTTTTGATATTGTTGTTATATATTTGGTTGAGGTTGATTTTTGTTTCGTAATGTTCTTCTTGATTGTTGTTATTTCTATTGACTTCATATGAATAATGTGGTTGTGTGCGAGGTTCGGGGGGGGGGGGGGGGGGGGGGGGATTAGGGGGGGGGGGGGGGGAGGTGAGTGGGTGTACGAATGTACATGATGCTTTGTTTTTCTTGTTCATTATTGGAAGTTTTAGTTATGGTTTTTTTTCTTTTGTGTTCGAGGGCAAGATGTAAACAAGCCCATTGTGTGCTTATTCTTTTCCCTCAATAAACAAGTTTCAAGTCTCTCTCTGTCTCTCTCTGTCTCTCTCTCTCTCTCTCTCTCTCTCTCTCTCTCTCTCTCTCTCTCTCTCTCTCTCTCTCTCTCTCTCTCTCTCTCTCTCTCTCTCTCTCTCTCTCTCTCTCTTCAAAGTATGTTTCGTAACTTTATGAGTACAATTGATCACGGTCAAAGAAACAGACACAATGTAACGATAAAAAGAAAACCGATCTTCTATGAGAGAAACAGAGACAATTGAACTGAATTGAATGAATTTTATTTATAGAGGGTAATAGAATAGGCATGCTGTGTCTTACATCCAGCCCTCTTAAAAAAATAGAAAGGCACAATCAGAGAGAGAGAGGGAGAGAGAGAGAGAGAGAGAGAGAGAGAGAGAGAGAGAGAGAGAGAGAGAGAGAGAGAGAGAGAGAGAGAGAGAGAGAGAGAGAGAGAGAGAGAGAGAGAGAGAGAGAGAGAGAGAGAGAGAGAGAGATAGATAGATAGATAGATAGATAGATAGATAGAGAGAGAGAGAGAGAGAGAGAGAGAGAGAGAGAGAGAGAGAGAGAGAGAGAGAGAGAGAGAGAGAGAGAGATGACAAATGACAAATGACAAATGTTTGAATTGTATATAGGCCCGTGACCCGTTACAATTCAGTTAGAACAGAAGCAAGGATGAAAGAAATGAACAAAAAAATGTGATTAAAGAAATAATTATTGAATGAATAACAAGCAAACTAAGAACATACATTTATACCTACAAGCATACATCACAAGCAGAAGGAATAACATTTAATAGTACACAAACTAGTAAGCATCAAAACATGAATACATACTCGGAAAGACAGTCACATGGATCACATTCGGAAACTTTCGCAACTCTGTTCATAGAATGAATCATTAGGTCTACGTTTAAATGAAAGAAACATAAATTAACATGAATTTAAGTTGTCTGTCAAGATCACAGTTACGAAGTCTTGCACTTTGATCATGCTTTGAGAGAGAGAGAGAGAGAGAGAGAGAGAGAGAGAGAGAGAGAGAGAGAGAGAGAGAGAGAGAGAGAGAGAGAGAGAGAGAGAGAGATAGAGAGAGAGAGAGAGAGACAGAGACAGAGAGAGAGAGAGAGAGAGGTAGAGATAGAGAGAGAGAGAGAGAGAGAGAGAGAGAGAGAGAGAGAGAGAGAGAGAGAGAGAGAGAGAGAGATAGAGAGAGAGAGAGAGAGAGACAGAGACAGAGACAGAGACAGAGAGGTAGAGATAGAGAGAGAGGCGTTACTTTTTAGTGTTTGTAATAATCCTTCTTGTCATGGTAATAATCCTTCTTGTCATGGTAATGATCCTTCTTGTCATGGTAATAATCCTTCTTGTAGTAATCCTTCTTTCCATAGTAATCCTTCTTGCCGTAGGACGGTCCATAGAACCGGTGATCGGAGTAGCCTCTCTGGGGATAATCGTGGTAATCGTAATCTGTGACAAAAGGAAACATCAATTCAAAAATATGATGATGATGATGGTGATGATGACGACGACTATGATGATGATGATGATGATGATGATGATGACGACGACTATGATGATGATGATGATGATGATGATGATGATGATGATGAAAAAGAAGAAGAAGATGATGATGAAAGAAAGAAGAAGAAGAAGAAGAAGAAGAAGAAGAAGAAGAAGAAGAAGAAGAAAAAAAAAAAGAAGAAGAAGAAGAAGATGATGATGATGATGATGAAAAAGAAGAAGAAGAAGAAGAAGAAGAAGAAGAAGAAGAAGAAGAAGAAGAAGAAGAAGAAGAAGAAGAAGAAGAAGAAGACGAAGAAAAGAAAGAAGAAGACGAAGAAGAAGAAGATGATGAAAAAGTAGAAGAAGAAGAAGAAGAAGAAGAAGAAGAAGATGATGAAAAAGTAGAAGAAGAAGAAGAAGATGATGAAAAAGTAGAAGAAGAAGAAGAAGATGATGAAAAAGTAGAAGAAGAAGAAGAAGACAAAGGAGAAAAAGAACAACGGAGATGACACAGAAGAAAATGATGATACTGGTGGTAGTAGTGGTGACAATAACAGTATAATGTCGTTGACGACAGCAATAATGGCAACAGTGATGATGGTGACAAAGATGACAATAGCAATTCTGCTTATTGCCACGGCTGCCGATATAAATCATAACGCAACAACCATGACCCCAACAAGAACAATAGAAACAATGTCTGTCTGTAATAACAACGACAAATGGTGTTAGCAAGATTCTTCTTCTTCTTCCGCGATCCCAGGTCATGCTCAAATTTCCAATCCGGTCTTGAGGGCGAAGTCTGTCGTCTTTTTCAGCACCTCTGTGGGTCCCCACAGCTTCTGTTGGAGCTCCATCCATCCCTTCCAGGCCAGGTTTGACATCTGATGTCGTGGTAAGTGGGGCACTCTTGGAGGATGTGCTCTGCTGTCTTTTTCAGCGCCTCTGTGGGTCCCCACAGCTTCTGTTGGAGATCCATCCATCCCTTCCAGGCCAGGTTTGACATCTGATGTCGTGGTAAGTGGGGCACTCTTGGAGGATGTGCTCTGCTGTCTTTTTCAGCACCTCTGTGGGTCCCCACAGCTTCTGTTGAAGCTCTATCCCTTCCGGCCAGGTTTGACATCTGATGTCGTGGTAAGTGGGGCACTCTTGGAGGATGTGCTCTGCTGTCTTTTTCAGCACCTCTGTGGGTCCCCACAGCTTCTGTTGGAGCTCCATCCCTTCCGGCCAGGTTTGACATCTGATGTCGTGGTAAGTGGGGCACTCTTGAAGGATGTGCTCTGCTGTCTTTTTCAGCACCTCTGTGGGTCCCCACAGCTTCTGTTGGAGCTCTATCCCTTCCGGCCAGGTTTGACATCTGATGTCGTGGTAAGTGGGGCACTCTTGGAGGATGTGCTCTGCTGTCTTTTTCAGCACCTCTGTGGGTCCCCACAGCTTCTGTTGGAGCTCCATCCCTTCCGGCCAGGTTTGACATCTGATGTCGTGGTAAGTGGGGCACTCTTGAAGGATGTGCTCTGCTGTCTTTTTCAGCACCTCTGTGGGTCCCCACAGCTTCTGTTGGAGCTCTATCCCTTCCGGCCAGGTTTGACATCTGATGTCGTGGTAAGTGGGGCACTCTTGGAGGATGTGCTCTGGGGATTGGATTCCAGTGCCACAGGGGCACTCACTGGCGTGTGTGAGGTAGCAAGATTCAAGATTCCCATTTCAAGATACAATATTTTATTATCCTTTCACCCCTATTGGGGCATGGAGGATTTCATTAAACATTAACAATAACGCAACTTATAGTAATACTTAAAAAAAAGTTATTATAACATTAAAATACGAAATTATGCTACATAGCATGTTTTGGGGGGATTTTGCGTAGTTTTATTGAAACCTGTTTCTTCTTCTTTTGTTTTCATTCTTTTTGTTTAAAGCACAAAACAAATTACAGAATGAAATTTTGAAAAAATAAGTTATTATAAAATGAAAATACGAAATTATGCTACGTAACATGTTTTTTTTTTAAAAATTGCGTAGGATTATTGAAACCTGTTTCTTCTTACTTTCTTTTCTTTCTTTTTGTTTAACCCTTTCACCGCCAAAGTCGCATTTTAGCACCACAGTAATTTAACACCTGTATCACTAAAAAGCATCAAAACTGGGGTCTATTATCCAAAGACTCTATTGTCTTAGTTTTGGGAAGTAAGGATAGACCTTATTTTATATGTTATGTCCAGAAGAATCCCCAATACTACAGATGGATTTTGTTCTCTACCCAGGTAATGTAATGGAAATGTTTGGCTGAAATATGGCTGGCGGTGAAAGGGTTAAAGCAGAAAACAAATTACAGAATGAAAACACAAATCTGAGGAGAACACAGCAGTGTGCGGCAGTAGTATCAATTTACAGGAAAAAAACACCCACACAACTAGCAAATTCAAAACAAAACGAAACCCTAATACCCATCCACTAAAAGTCATGGCTGATATGAGTCTACTAGATATTCTTCATTTAACACGTGAACTTCCTTTACTGAATGAACATAATTTTGAGAAAGTACATTCTGAAATAATTTCTTTGTCACACAAACCAATAAACAAACAAACAAAACCCCAGAAAACGTAACAAATAGAAGAATAATATAACAGAGACTGTAACATGCAAATAAGACACTGTATATGAAATAAGTACAATAGACTATTTAGAAACTTTCTGTTGTTACAGAAAGTGATCCTGCTGTTCACCATCGTGCCTTGATGACAGCAGTGAATCATACCATCCATTACGACAACAACAACAACAACAACAACAACAGCAACAACAAAAGACACAACAGCAACACAGAAGACACTGTATATGAAATAAGTACAATAGACTATTTAGAAACTTTCTGTTGTTACAGAAAGTGATCATGATGTGCCTTGATGACGGCAGTGAATCATACCATCCATTACAACAACAACAACAACAACAACAACAACAACAACAACAACAACAACAACAGCAACAACAAAAGACACAACAACAACAAAGAGGACAATGTATATGAAATAAGTACAATAGACTATTTAGAAACTTTCTGTTGTTACAGAAAGTGATCATGATGTGCCTTGATGACAGCAGTGAATCATACCATCCATTACAACAACAACAACAACATCAACAGCAACAACAACAACAACAGACACAACAACAACAAAGAGGACAATGTATGTGAAATAAGTACAATAGACTATTTAGAAACTTTCTGTTGTTACAGAAAGTGATCATGATGTGCCTTGATGACAGCAGTGAATCATACCATCCATTACGACAACAACAACAACAACAACAACAACAACAGCAACAACAAAAGACACAACAGCAACACAGAAGACACTGTATATGAAATAAGTACAATAGACTATTTAGAAACTTTCTGTTGTTACAGAAAGTGATCATGATGTGCCTTGAT
Organism: Phymorhynchus buccinoides; assembly: GCA_017654935.2. NCBI lineage: Eukaryota > Metazoa > Mollusca > Gastropoda > Neogastropoda > Raphitomidae > Phymorhynchus > Phymorhynchus buccinoides. The sequence goes on from CM065699.1 coordinate 22,341,995, forward strand.
GACAGCAGTGAATCATACCATCCATTACGACAACAACAACAACAACAACAACAACAACAACAACAACAGCAACAACAGACACAACAACAACAAAGAGGACAATGTATATGAAATAAGTACAATAGACTATTTAGAAACTTTCTGTTGTTACAGAAAGTGATCATGATGTGCCTTGATGACAGCAGTGAATCATACCATCCATTACAACAACAACAACAACAACAACAACAACAACAACAACAACAACAACAACAACAAACCAGTAAGCGATGCTTGATAATGATAATGCGTTCTGCGTTGCGTTCTGCGTTGCGTTCTGCGTTCTGTTTTTACTGAACTATTTGTTCATATTTGTCCAGTTTGTTGATTACAACATTGCAATGTCATTAGTTATTAGTTCATAATATCATATTCTTTGTTGTTGATAAATGCGTTTATTGGTTTTTTTATGTGCACCTGGATAATGCAATTTCTCTGTTATGAGATAATAAAGATGATTTGGATTTGGATTTGGATCCTAGCTCACTAACCTTTGAGGCCAAAATAGGAAGGATTGATGTAGCTGAAAGGGTAGGAAACCCCGCTGTACTTGACGTAGGAACACAGGGCTTTGAGGAAGAGCTTCAGCTCCCACAGCTTCTTGTCCAGCTCGTAGTGGGTCACGCAGTACGTGCAGGGGTCGTTGTAGGAGGCCTGGGTTACCCTCGACATCGCCACCACCACCAGAACTCCCAGGAACAAGACGCGGCAACTGGGCGCCATGGTGCTGGTGAAAGGTGATTAAGATGCAGTTATCAATAGGGTAAGACGGGGTAAAAAGCCCATGGGCGGGTAAGAAGCCCATGCTAATTATCTCATGAAATAAAGACAATTTCAGTCACATTTTGCCCATGAGACGAGTGTTAATGTTTAGCATTCGTCTTATGGGAACATTTGACTGACATTTGCTTTATTTCATGAGATGATTGGCATGGGCTTCTTACCCGCCCACAGGCTTTTTACCCCGTCTTCCGCTACATGCATCGTCACACGAACTCATAAAGGTACTCTCTGTCCTTTTTTTAAAATTCTTTGTTTAATTTTTTTTATTATTATTGTACCTTCTGATTTTAATCCCACGAAATGCGTTAGTAAAACATTTTGTCGCCATCATGGTCCTCTCTCTCTCTCTCTCTCTCTCTCTCTCTCTCTCTCTCTCTCTCTCTCTCTCTCTCTCTCTCTCTCTCTCTCTCTCTCTCTCTCGACTGAAAAAGTATGTATACTTTTTTCATTACCCTGTATGAATAAAATTTCGTTCGTTCTCTCTCTCTCTCTCTCTCTCTCTCTCTCTCTCTCTCTCTCTCTCTCTCTCTCTCTCTCTCTCTCTCTCTCTCTCTCTCTCTCTCTCTCTCTCTCTCTACGTTCTCTCTCTCTCTCTCTCTCTCTCTCTCTCTCTCTCTCTCTCTCTCTCTCTCTCTCTCTCTCTCTCTCTCTCTCTCTCTCTCTCTCTCTCTGCCCCCAGTGTCTTTTCAACTTTCACCCTGGTAATGGTGTGTTGTGTTTTGTCTTTGTGTGCTCGCATGTTCACCTGTTTGCTTGTCAGTTCGAACTTTTACTCGGAAAGTTATGAACGCAGTTTAATAAGTTTCTTTATTCTGTGGTTAAGGATTAAGAGTTCACCCATAAAACATTAATACCCAAAGTTTAATCTAGATTGCCGTTTGAATGCCTGAGAGACTTTAACATTAACGCATTAATATGCAATCTTGATTGTACTTGAGACACAAACGTTTTTAATTTTGAAAGTTGATGATACCTTACTTTGTTACTTGTTATCCACTGTCTTTCAAAAATGAAAATGTAAAGATTGAACATGGTATCATAGCAGAAATTACTAATTAACAAGAGGCAAAGCCTGCAAGGCTCACGTCTGATTTTTATTACTATAGCAGGCATGGGAATTCCCATGACAATTTCCATGCCTGTATAGAGAGAATACTGTTCTGTAGACACTTGTGCATCTGAAAACAGAATTAATTTTTATTTTACTGTGTAAATTAAAATTATTTCTATGCACCCCTACCCCTTTCTTTAAAATTTAATTATATGTATGCGCATGTAACATAGTGGAGCCCTATTTTTATTTTTGGCAAACAAGTAAAATTGAAAAGCATATTGACCAAGCTTTCAGAAAAAAACATAGTGACCAATCCCCCCCCCCACCCCCCCCCCCCGCCGGGGTAAGGGGGGTCTACGGACACCTGTAGTAGGCCTAGTCTTTGCCTGTGGGTCTAAGCCTCTTACTCTTAGAAAATTAATAATTGAAGTTGCGTGATTCGTAAGGCCATACTCCTGATCTGTTACTGTTTTAAACTGATTGTTCATGCGATGAAAACTTGTTCCACATCATCTACATTTCTGTAAGATATTTTATATTAGTCCTAATATTTTATTTTCGTTTCGTTAATCCCCCCCCCCCCCCCCTCTCTGCCACAAAGCAAAGGTCAAGGTCACAGCCAGCAAGCTCATCCATGTTTATCTTCCCCTGTACAGTCTTTGCTCATGGTGATCAATCGTCTAGGCCTAACAAAGGATTCGTACGTCGAAGGCAGTGAAATCGACGAACCCTGGATTTTCCGTATATTTTTTTTTCAAGACTGAAATGAATGTGGGCTAAATGTTAAGTACGTCGTCTTGATTATGAGGTAAGGCATGGACTCTAGGCCGAGGCCTTGTTGCCGGAAGTGCAGTAGGCTAAGTTATGCGCAGAGATGATGGGCAAATGAACACGAACAACCGTTACTCAAAGGCGCAAATAAAAGCTAAACAACCGGGCCGTCAACGCACACACTCGGTACATCCATTTGTTACAGAAAATATAAGTTGACGACGTTAAAATGTACCTATTTGTACACACCTGAAGTCTTGTGTTTCTTTTTAAAGAGCGTTTTTGTATATCTAATGGAGAGTCTTCTTTCCAGTATGTATCTCCTACTCGGTACAACACAACAGTTACAGTAATCTCTGCAACAAATGATTTTCTTTCTTTTGTTCCTTACCGATGTATCTGACTGCTTTGATCGCCATGACTTGAAGGCTCACGTCAAAATCAAGTATCCTGCTAACTTTAACCCTCTAACATTTATGTTTTTTTGAGAAAATGACAACGTTAAAGTTTCAGTGGAGAGTGAGAGTCTTCTTTAGTTTGAAGAGTGTGACTGAGTCAAGGTTAAAGGTTGCACAACAGTAATCTCTGCAACAAATGATTATCTTTATTTTGTTCTTTATCAATGTATCTGACTGCTTTGATCGTCGTGACTTGAAGACTCACGTCAAAATCAAGTATCCTGCTAATTTTAACCCTCTAACGCCTTTTATGTTTAGAGAAAATGACAACGTTAAGGTTTGAGTTAAGGTTAAAGGTCGGGGCCACGGACGCAACACACACACACACACACACACACACACACACACACACACACACACACACACACACACACACACACACACACACACAACCGAACATGTACGATACTATAGACTCACTTTGTTTTAAAAAACGACGTGAGCCAAAAAGTGATACTAATCTGTCTGGACACTGCACTCTTTCTCCGGTACGTCTGCACCTCACAAACGTTAGACAAGCCCTTATGATTTAGTATCCTGTAACAGCATAAGCCGGAGTTGTCCTCCTGATAAAAAAAATTGCAATTTTTATGCTTTCTTCTATGTGTTTTGATTGGCCATTATCTGACCATTGCATCTTCCATTCAAATCTCTCATGACTGTTGAACAGACTTTAAAAGACACACTGACCCACCACGATTATTAAGTCCCTTTGTGTTTTTTTCTGGGTAGCTGTGACCCACATACAAAATCCCCCAACTTCAAATTGAGGCTGCTCTTGAAAATTATGTTTCGGTTTGAATTGGGGGCATTTGAATGGGAGTCAAACCTGGTCAAAACAAGATTTCTTACCAGCTATAAGAGGGAAAACACGTGAAACCCGCGATTTTGACACGTGATCGGGGGGGGGGGGGGGGGGGGGGGGGGGGGGGGGGGGGGGGGGGGGGGGGGGGGGGGAGGGGGGGGGGTCTTTAACGTGAATGAATTTGTCCTAACAAAAAGCCACTCTCATGTGACAACTGAAATCGGAAAACTGTATGGAAGTTTATTTGTAGCTTGAAGCTGAATCTTCGGTACCCTTTTCCACCTTGTAGCATGGTCTTACATCGTCATCATGTGTTCTGTCTGCGGTAAAGCGCTGCCAGTCAACAGCCTACTTGTCAGAACGATTATGGGCCTAATTTTGTTTCTCTAGTACGTTAGTTTTGCAGCTATTAAAGACCCCCCACGTCGCGTGTCACATTCCCTCTTACGCTAGGAAAATGTCTTAGCAGTTCTTACCAGCTATAAGAGGGAAACTCGTGAAAACCGTGATTTTGACACGTGACGTGATGGGTCTTTAAAGGATATTAGACTCTATGAATAAAGAATAGACATTAGAAATGAAACACTACGAACACCTTGTATTTGCGTTGTTACCCGTATGAGAACACACAGACACCAGAGAAGGGCAGAAAAACGAAAGATGAAAGCACGAATGTTCCTTAACCTTATATAAGAGCAGAGCCTGCACCTTCGTCTTTCTGTTTATGATGCCCGTTAAAAAACGAGCAGCAGTTTGGGTGACCAGTAATGGGCTATTAGGCGGGTGTTTTAAAACACTGTCTTCCGAGGTGTGGACGTTTACAGGATGCACTTTACTTTTTTTCGCGGTTTAATGTTTAAGGAATAAGTTCAAAGTAATGGGGAGGGGATAACACGATCAATAACTTCATCCACAACATGGCGATGGCGCCGCCTGGTGAGTGTTTCAGTTTAGCTGCAACAAAAGGTATGTGTTCCAATACGGTCGATGTCAACACGTTTCACCACTGAGTTTTGAGTGAAAAGAATTCACGTGACGAGTCTATGCCAAGACTCCAACCGACTTTACTCGAGCGCTCCCGCCCGACCCTTTCCTCCCAAGAACAACGTTGATGAACCAATTTCCAGGTGTACCCGCTACATCGAAGTCTACAGCACCAGAACTACTTGTCCCTAAGAGCTACGGCTGTTAGGACGTAAAACCTTCTGCAACCAACCAACCAACCAACCAGTGAAAAGAACGAAAGGGCGTTTAAGATTATTAAAGCCATATTCATCATGGATGATGACTAGCTCATCATTGTTGGAATGTATGTAGCCTGTAATAAATGCGCACCACATACACATCGTGTGATAACACACACACACACACACACACACACACACACACACACACACACACACACACACACACACACACACACACACACACACACACATACACACACACACACCACACACACACACACACACACACACACACACACACAGACACACATACACAGACACACCCCACCCCCACACACACACACACACACACACACACACACACACACACACTGTGCGCGCGCACAACACACAGACACACAGACACAGACACACAGACACAGACACACCCCACCCCTACACATACACACACACGCACACGTGCACGGGCGAGTATTTGTGTCTGTACAAGTGCTCTTTGTCTCACGTGCGCGAGCGCACGTGTTGGTTGTTTTTGCACGCAAATCCGTCTGAAAAGTAATAAGCTAACATCTCCATTTTTTAAAACTGTTCTTTGTTTTTGTATAACCTTAATCACAACTTCAGAACTTAAAGGTGGACCCGGACGGATGGGTTTTTGCAAGAAAGACATCGAGATCACCATGGAAGCACTATTTACAGAGATCGCAACACCCACTTTGCTCTGGTTTCATAGAAATCAAACCGTCAAATCGGCGATTCATCCTTGGCGGAGGTGCTGGAAGTCAAATTCTTTCAATGATGGAGAAGGCGTGTGCCGTTTCTTTTGTAATGGCGACCAAATTGTTTGCACGATTGTTTTCGCAATGCAAGCCTTTTTATTAATTTTATCTTTAAAAAAAAATTATGCAGCATATTTAAAAGAGTTTCGCTCACACCAAATGAAATAGCTTCAGTGGTTTTTTTTGTACTGCACTACAAAAAAGAAAAAGCTTGAACCACAATGGGTTTGGCCCCCACCCACCCCATCCAAAATGGCTTCTCTCTCAGGCATCTCCGCCAAGGAGGAATCGCCGTTTTGACGGTTTGATTTCTGGGAAACCAGAGCAAAGTGAGTGTTCCGATCCTTGAAAAGGCTGTCTTTCTGGTGATCTCGACGTGT
>CM065699.1:22353250-22355750 GCA_017654935.2 Phymorhynchus buccinoides
AGATAACCTTACAACATGGACAGAAAAGAATAACATGGCAATTCATCCTAGTAAATCTAAATTCATGTTAATAACTACTCGACAAAAAAGACAAAACTTAAAAGATAATCTGCCTAAACTCAAAATTTATGACAGTCTTCTTGAAGAAGTAGATTCATGTAAATTACTGGGTGTAACTATTGATAACAATTTATCATGGTCTAAGCACATCTCTGTCATTTGTAAAAAAAATAGCTAAGAAAGTATTCCAACTTAATAGAATAAAGCATTTCCTAGATGATCATACACGAAAACTCTTTTTTAATGCATATATTCAGCCCGAAATAGATTATGCTTCTACGTGTTGGGATCTTGCTAGCGAAAACTGCTTAAAGCCGCTAAAAAGACTCTACAAGCGCGCTCTTAAAATTGTTCTTCTTAAGTCTTCTTCCCTACAAAATAATGATTATAAGGAACTAGGCATTCTTCCAATAGATTCTAAGTTGAACCTTAATAAAGCTGTTTTCATGTACAAAATTATGTATAAACTGACACCAACCTACTTATGCAAACGATTTCCTATTACTAACATTCGAAACAAAAGTAAAGTATATATTCCTCGCCCCAGAACAAACCTGTTTATGACCTCCCTTACCTACTCTGGTAGTAAACTGTGGAATGATATGGAAAATATCAATACAAATATAGCAAGTGTCTCATCTTTTAAGAGAACATACCATAAACACCTCTTAAACAAGCTCTAAATGATCATATTTATTTCACTTCCATATCTATTGGTGTTGCAAAACAACGACTTACTAAAATATTCGTGCTCATAACAATTACAACAAGTACTTAGTACATGTGTGCATTAATTATGAGCATACTTGCTACAATGTTTTTGCTTCCTGTACGCCGCGGATTAAGTAACACTGTGATGTATTTTCTTTTCTGTACTTAGAGTGTGTGTGTGTGTGTGTGTGTGTGTGTGTGTGTGTGTGTGTGTGTGTGTGTGTGTGTGTGTGTGTGTGTGTGTGTGTGTGTGTGTGTGTGTGTGTGTGTGTGTGTGTGGTCTATGATATTTGAATTTTGTTAAATGATGTTTGTATTTTTGCTTGATCTTGAAAACTTAATATGTTTTTCCCCATTTTTGCTTATTTGCATTGTTTCTTGTTTTCTTGTTATTTGATAGTCATGGTTAGTTTTTTTCCTCCTTGAGGGCATGGTGTAAAGAAGCGAAAGCTTATCTGTTTACCCTCATTAAAAAAACATTCGTATTCGTATTCGTATTCGTATTCGTATTCTCTCTCTCTCTCTCTCTCTCTCTCTCTCTCTCTCTCTCTCTCTCTCTCTCTCTCTCTCTCTCTCTCTCTCTCGTGTGGGTGTGAGCATGCATGTGTGTGCATGCATATCTGTACTCGCGCGCGCGCGCGTGTGTGTGGTGTATGGGTATGTGCATATGTGAAGGAAGATGTCTACTGGGAAGGGAAAACTAGTCGTAGGAATAGGTCGGATGAGGAAGAGAGGAAGATAAGAAGGGGTGAGAGGAAGAAAGTTGGAATAGGCTTAAAGACACCCCCCCCCCCCCCCCCCACGTCACGTGTCAAAATCACGGTTTTCACGTGCTTTCCCTCTTATATTTGGTAAGAAATCTGAAGAAAGCTTCCTAGCATAAGAGGGAATGTGACACGTGAAGTGGTGGGTCTTTAAATGAAGAGCGTTAAGGAAATATGCGAAAACTCTGTGAATCATTGTATATGTTTGCTTCTTTTGATTACATCTTTCATATTATGTTACAACTTTCATTTATTCCAAGTTACTCTACCTTGGTTATTGGAATGTTACATACCTATGCCCCCCTTGACATAAGGGCGACTACTAATGGCAATAAAACATTTGATTAGATTTGATTTTTGTTTGATCTCTCTCTCTCTCTCTCTCTCTCTCTCTCTCTCTCTCTCTCTCTCTCTCTCTCTCTCTCTCTCTCTCTCTCTCTCTCTCTCTCTCTCTCTCTCTCTCTCTCTCTCTCTCTCTCTCTCTCTCTCTCTCTCAAGGACAGATAGGATGACTAGGCGTTGCCTAAAATCTTTATCCTTGAAAATTAAAGTTAAAGATTTCACGTTTTCAAAGCTCTCTCTCTCTCTCTCTCTCTCTCTCTCTCTCTCTCTCTCTCTCTCTCTCTCTCTCTCTCTCTCTCTCTCTCTCTCTCTCTCTCTCTCTCTCTCTCTCTCTCTCTCTCTCTCTCTCTCTCTCTCCCCCCCTCTCTCTCTCTCTGTGCCTAATATATATATATCCTTGGAAAATAAAGTTTACGTTTTCAACCCTCTCTCTCTCTCTCTCTCTCTCTCTCTCTCTCTCTCTCTCTCTCTCTCTCTCTCTCTCTCTCTCTCTCTCTCTCTCTCTCTCTCTCTCTCTCTCTCTCTCTGTCTCTCCCCCCCTCCCTCTCCATCTCTCTGTATATGTGCGTAAGCGCGCGCGTACGCTCGCCCGCATCTGCGAACTTGCGCGAGCGCATTATAAT
>CM065699.1:22358250-22375750 GCA_017654935.2 Phymorhynchus buccinoides
CTTCTTTCTTGGTGGCGATCAACTTCTTTAGATCGAAGTCAATGTGCATACTCAGGGCCGTGCACACTCTGGAGATGTGACCAGAGAAAAGAAGAATAGAGACACACACAGGAGGGGGAACATATGCCATTGCTGTAGCATTCAGCCAGTCAGAAAATACCAAGTTCTTTGAGATCGAGAGTCATAAACATGAAGAGGATAGGGATTGGATCAGCCTAGGGTTGTTGTTGTGAAACTGAAAAGAACCAGACTTTGAGATCGAGAGTCATAAACAGGAAGAGGATAGGGTTAGGATTAGGATTGTTGTCATGAAGCTGAAAAGAACCAGACTTTGAGACCAAGAGTCGTAAACACGAATAGGATAGGGTTATAGGTTCAGCCTACAATTGTCATGAAACTGAAATAAACCAGACTTTGAGATCGAGAGTCGTAAACACGAAGAGGATAGGGTTAGGATCAGCCTAGGGTAGTTGTCATGAAACTGAAAGAAACCAGACTTTGAGATCTTTGATAGGGATCAGCCTAGGGAGTCGTGAAAGAAACCAGACTTTGAGATCGAGAGTCGTAAACACGAAGAGCATAGGGGTAGGAACCGCGTTGAAGCATGGTCATCATCCCTCGGGACGGACGAATCTTTACATTAAACAGTGCCCTCTTCATTTGCTATGTTGTCCTGGATAGATAGTGCCCCTTTGTACTGCTTTGTAACTTTGAAGTGTGTCTCATCCTGATGCTATGTTCGTTGGAAACTGCCTATTTTACCGTCAATGCAAATGGATTAATGGTTATTCATAGCTTGATTCATTAGATGGTTAGCCTTTAATCTCTGTTCATGTTCTTTTTCCTTCTCGTGTCATCCACCATCAGCATTTTGAAGATCGACGACGATTGGATATAGTTTCCAATTATTAATTAAGAGATACAATTTAATAATGATGTTCTGTTTCATGTATGCATGTTTAGGCACTTGACCTGTAAAATATATTTATTATCAACACTATTATCAAAGTGCATTAAGGTTATGTCCACCGCCAGATATTGCTGCTAAGAAATTGATCACTTAGCGTTGCTATTTTGCTGTTTTTATCTTTTTACTGATTAAGAGAATTTTCGTACTGATAGTTTTTTTTCTTTCTCTCTGTCTGTTTGTTTCTCTCTCCTTTTTTTGTTTTTTCTCTCCCCACACTCTATTCTCTGTCTCTCCCTCTCTCTCTCTGTCTCTCTGTTTCTCTCTATCTCTCTCCCTCAAACACACACACACACACACACACACACACACACACACACACACACACACACACACACACACACACACACACACACACACTCTCTCTCTCTCTCTCTCTCTCTCTCTCAAACACACACACACACACACACACACACACACACACACACACACACACACACACACACACACACACGCGCGCGCGCACACACACACTTGCATGCACACACACACACACACACACACACACACACACACACACACACACACACACACACACACACACACACACACACACACACACACACACACACACACACACACACACACACACACACACACACATGACACATGCACGGGCACGCACATTCAACACACACACATACACACACACGCACGTACGCGCGTACCACACACGCATACGCACACGCACACGCACGCACACACCACACACACACACACACACACACACACACACACACACACACACACACACACACACACACACACACACACACACACTCTTCCCATTGTCAACAGCATCCAGTTCAAAACACTCGTGAAGGAGAAAGTTAACAAAGAACAAAGCAGATTTCAAGGTTGTCTCCTCCTAGAGATAAACTCAAGTGTCACTTGAACACCACCTAATCTTCAACCGTACCGTCTCACAGTGGCCTTAGTTCAAGAGGTCCTGGGAAAGGCTAAGTGATGCATAATTCATCGTCCCATTACTAAAGGTAACTAGTTTCAAAGTGTTCGAACTGGTTCAGCAAGTGAGTAGGCCCTAACAGTAACATCTATAGAGTGTCATGTATTAATGTCCACATCGACTACTGTCCATCGACTACTGTTGATGTGTATGTGAACAAGGCGTTGCCTGAATACAACCAAACAAAAGGAAGATAACTGATATTCTAAAAAATTGCGTTAAAGACCCACTGACCCACCACGATTAAGTCCCTTGGGTTTTTTTTCTGGGTAGCTGTGACCCACATACAAATGCCTCCAACTTGCTCACTGTGTCTTTTATTTGTTGGTTCGGGAGTTTGAGTGTGGGGAGCAAAGAAAGTGTTGAACGATGTAGTGAATGTGTGCAGCAAGGTTGTTGGGATGAGAGAGACTGGAATGCAAGAGTTGTATGAAAGACGCGCAAAGCAAAAGGCCAGGCAGATTGCAATTGATACTTCTCATGTTTTAAACAAACACTATGATCTTTTACCATCAGGACGCCGCTACAGAACTTTTAAACTGAAATCCAGGGCCCAGAAATCTTTTATCCCTTCCTCTATCCATTTCTTAAACCCATCATGAATCTTTCAAAATTGTTGCCTGTTACTGATCGCCAGCATGTGTGTTTAAGTAAAGTGTGAGTGTATGGGAGGGGAGGGGGGGGGACGAAATAGAGTGTGTACCCTGAAGGTGTGCATTACGTTTATGACTGTGATTTTGGTCTTTGTTCAATTAGATATCATACATTTCTTTGCATTTTAAATTGTGCTTGTAAATATGATAATGCATGTGTGCTCTATACCTTTAATCTTCTATGCCATATTATAACCGTTCAATGTATTTTATTGTATGTTTAATGTCTATGTTATAATCGTGGCACTTGGACGCAATTTCTCTTTTCAGAGATAATAAAGATGTTTTGATTGATTGATTGATTGATTGAACTTCAAATTGAGACTACTCTTTAAAATGATATTTCGTTTTCAATTTGGGGGCATTTGTATGGGAGTAAGTCCCTTGGTTTTTTGCTATGGGTAGCTGTGACCCACATACAAATGCCCCCGACTTCAAATTGAGGCTACTCTTTAAAATGTTTCGTTTTCAATTTGGAGGCATTTGTATGGGAGTCAAACCTGGTCAAAACAAGATTTCGTACCAGCTATAAGAGGGAAAGCACGTGAAACCCGTGATTTTGACACGTGATCTGGTGGGTCTTTAACAAGCGCTTTCCGTTCTCAGCTTTCAATCCCAAGTTATCGTTCTTTTCATTTCAGAAAAAATATGCATCATCTAACATATTATTAAACCTATCCCTTCTCCGATCAAAGCAAAAAGATGCTTCTAAGTGAACATTTTCGATGAGGAAACACTGGTTGAAATTAGCGAAGGTTGAAATTCCCGTTTCGCGCTTGTCAATGAGTCAATTCAAAGTGTTGTGTAGTGCCGCACCTTCAATTTGATTAGCTGACCTGCGCAGGAAGAACAGGGGCTCCAACTTGACATTTGCCGCGGACCCTAAAGAGCCTGCCACACGACATACGACTCGCTTTCAACGCGATGCGATTTTGACGACGTGAGTCATGATTGATTGATTGATTGATTTTAAAGTCTGTTCACACAATGGTGATATTAGACTGAAAAGAAAAGAAAAAAAGTTGTTTTTAGTGTGTGTGCGTGTGTGCGTGTGTCAAAGTCAAAGTCAAATTTTTTATTTTCAGATGGAACATTGAATAATCAATAATGGTTTGCTGTTTTACATCAAGCCATCTATAACACAACAGTTAAAGAAGGAAATAAACATGAGAACACCCCCACCACCGCCACCCACCCACACACACAGATACAAACCAAACCAAAACAAACAACAACAAAGACATTAATAAGTTCATGCACGCACACCCCCGAGTACTCGTATACACACTCTCTCTCTCTCTCTCTCTCTCTCTCTCTCTCTCTCTCTCTCTCTCTCTCTCTCTCTCTCTCTCTCTCTCTCTGTCTCTCTAACTCTCTCTCTCTCTCTCTCTCTCTCTCTCTCTCTCTCTCTCTCTCTCTCTCTCTCTCTCTCTCTCTCTCTCTCTCTCTCTCATAAACAAACATCTATACGCTCAAAATACATATATACATATATACATATATACATATACATACATATATATATATATATAACAAGATAAGATACACAGGCACATTAATACTTCGAGTAATTTTCAGTGTGATAGAGGATCAAGATGATGATTCAGATCAATAAACCACATCATATGAAACATGATATAAATAAAATTGACAAGAATGTGATCAAGAAACCAACATAGAAACCAACATGTGTGTGTGTGTGCGTGTGTGCGTGCGCGCGTGCGTGCGCGCGTGTGCGTGCGCGCGTGCGCGCGTGTGTGTATGTGAATATGAGTGCGTGTGTATGAGTGAGCATAACTATGCATATGATTTTATGACGTGAGTCATGATTCACGTGAAATTCATTGTATTGAGTCTGTTGAGTAAGCGAAAATAGCAGAATTGTTTTAAAACGGAAGTATTTTCATGTGAATCAGTAATCGCATCGTCATAATCGCATCGCATTGAAAGCGAATCGTATGCAGTGTAGCAGACCCTTTTAGGCCCCCGCTACCCTGCATCACAGTTGAGAAACATCAAAGGAAACATCTGGAATGTTCACAGGTACTCTATTAGACATCTACAGGTTAGAGTAGGTACATTATAGTCACAGAGGCGTCTCTGTGAAATTCGGGTTGCTCCCACCTGGAGAGCGCGTCGCAGCCAGAGGCGCGCCACCCAATTTTTGTGTGTTTGTTTTGCATGCGATTTTTGTGTGACTGATGAGGAAGGAAGGGAGGGGGATACATTTTGACCAAATGACAACATCGGACACATAGAGACAGCGGACACATAGAGACAGGGGTACATAATTATATAGACAGGGGACACATAGAGACGGGGACACATAGAGACAGGGGCACATAGAGACGGGGACACATACACAAAGGGGAACATAGAGACAGGGGACACATAGAGACAGCTAGGGACACATAGAGACAGGGGTACATAGAGACGGGGACACATAGAGACGGGGAACATAGAGACAGGGGTACATAGAGACAGCTAGGGACACATAGAGACGGGGACACATAGAGACGGGGACACATAGAGACGGGGACACATAGAGACGGGGACACATAGAGACAGGGGTACATAGAGACAGCTAGGGACACATAGAGACGGGAACACATAGAGACAGTGACACGTAGAGATAGTTAGGGGACACATAAGACAGCTAGGTGACACATAGAGACAGGGACAACAGCTAGACGGGTACACATAGAGACAGGGGCACATAGAGACGGGAACACATAGAGACAGTGGCACATAGAGACAGGGGCACATAGAGACGGGAACACATAGAGACAAGGGCACATAGAGACGGGGACACACAGCTAGACGGGTACACATAGAGACAGGGTCACATAGAGACGGGGACACATAGAGACAAGGGCACATAGAGACAGGGGCACATATAGACGGGGACACATAGAGACAGGGGCACGCAGAGAGAGGGGTACATAGAGACAGGGGAACATAGAGACAGGCGACACATAGGGATGGGGACACATAGAGACAGGGGCACATAGAGACGGGGACATATAGAGACAGGGGACACATAGAGACGGGGACATATAGAGACAGGGGGCACATAGAGACGGGGACATATAGAGACAGGGACACATAGAGACGGGGACATATAGAGACAGTGGGACACATAGGGATGGGGACACATTGAAACAGGGGCACATAGAGACGGGGACACATAGAAACAGGGGCATATAGAGACAGGGGCACATTGATATGATTGGATGAAGAGAGAGAGAGAGAGAGAGAGAGAGAGAGAGAGAGAGAGAGAGAGAGAGAGAGAGAGAGAGAGAGAGAGAGAGAGAGAGTTATCAACTTGCAATTTATTGAATTTCATCCGGAAAACACGTGCAAATAACGCGCAAAGCACGTGCAAATACAAAGCGAACTCAGCACAAAAGAAAAAACAATCCACTCAGCGCGAAGCTTTCTACAATAAGGTAAAGAAGTGTCACTTTGTGAGCTGTCCTTGTTCGAAGCATGATCAGGGCTGTCTTCTTTTCTTTCTGAAGTTTGCTGCTTTTCCAAATTTTGCAAATGGCGACCGGGGCCTGTGCGTTCAAGAACTACAAACTTTGTCAAGGTAAGCATAACCAATGCAATGGTGAATATTCTAACGTAAAATGAAAGGAGAACGAAAGGGTTAGCATACAGTTAGAAAAGAGAGGTTGGGAATCTTGCACCTGTGGTAGGGTTGAACGTGAGCTGTCGTCGCAGCAGCCGCCATTTTGGAATAGATTTAAGTTGTGAACTTTTGTTGTTGTTCTTCTTCTTTCAATAAGTATCCTCCTTCAACATTTTGAAGATTATGATGCTGTAACAGGGGGCTTCCGTAAATATTCTGCTTCTTCCGGTAACCGGCAATTATTGACAAGTACTGGTTGGGAATCTTGCACCTGTGGTAGGGTTGAACGTGAGCTGTCGTCGCAGCAGCCGCCATTTTGGAATAGATTTAAGTTGTGAACTTTTGTTGTTGTTCTTCTTCTTTCAATAAGTATCCTCCTTCAACATTTTGAAGATTATGATACTATAACAGGGGGCTTCCGTAAATATTCTTCTTCTTTCGGTAGTGTCCATCTGCCGTAACCGGCAATTATTGACAAGTACTGGGGGTTCAAAGAATGTATGCTTCGCGGGAAAAACAAAAACAAAAGGGCATGCGAGGCTGGGCACCCCTGGCTAGACCTAGGCTAGTCCGAGAACACCCAACCGCACTCGGAAAACCCCCCCATGTTGAATGTGACTCACCCGTGGGGACACCGGGGGGTCTTTTGTAAAATAGTTCCCCCACCTTCTGGAAGTTCTGTGCTTGTAACTTCCTCTAATCTGTCACTCTCTTTCTCTGCTTTTTCCCTTTGCTTACTGTCATCTACTATCTTTCTGCCTTTATTCTCCTGCCTTTTTTCAAAAAAATCTTACAAGTATTTTTTTTCTCCATTGAGCTCCTCCGAAATCGGAATGTGTCGGCGGCTGTACGCAGCGGGGAAACCAGTGAAAACTGAAAACCGGACACATACGTACCTTACCCATTGTGGCCATATGGCCTGGGAACGCAGAATAAGAATAAGAATGTGACGCCATATTTATTCCAAAATGGCGGGGTCTCCCTCCTTCTTAGAACATTGATAAAATTAACAAAATACAGGAAATTGGGGACAACCCCAGCCATAAAATTCGACAACTGGTGTACATTCGCTACCCTCTGTACCAATTTCTTTTCAATGAACATTGCTTTACTGAAGAGCAACATTTTGTTGTGCTCTGTGTGGCAGGATAGGTCGGAATAAAAACATTATTTTTTTTAATGAAATGAAATGGAACGGAGACATTCAGACTGAAACGTGCAGTAGTAGTAGTAGTAGTGATCAGGGCTTGATATGGGCTTCGCGGCCCTTGTATGTCCTATCATTCTTCTTGTATCTTGATTTTTTTGGTATTGGCTGTTTGCAAATTTTCCTGTGCTACAAATAAAGAAATAGGAATGGCCAATATTTTTATTCATGAAATTCCTTATAAACAAATTTCATAAATGGTTCTTTATACAGAAGACATGTTAACATATTAACAGTGAAGTAGCAGTAGCTAAAGTATAGGGCCTGAATTCACGTTGAGAGAGCATGAGACTGAAGGACATTTAAGATATGATGATTAGTCTCATATTGTCTCAATGTGAATACAGGCCCAGTTTTGTTTACAATCTCTGCGTTGCTCGATTTTTTCATTGTGTCCAACCGTAATACACCGGTATTTTATTATTTTACGGGAGTATTTTTTGTGTGCACTTTACCCGGTAGTTAAAAAAGAATCCAAGCTTTAACACTAACCGTTGAATCCGCTACGAAAAGAGATTTTGTTTCATGTTCTCATGACGGGGTGTTGTTGGAAAGATGTTGTTTTGCCACCCCCTCTGTTGTCCATTATCAGTGGTGCTTTATAAGCCTACTTCTTGCCGACATGAAAGGGCAATAATTTTAACCCCTTCAGGACAGCACTGCCTTACACAAACTTCATTACAGGCCTGGGGCTGCCTAGAAAATATAGCAAATAAGCAGCAAAACAAAACTCAACACTGTCAATGATTGAGATTTGACAGCGTTACTGGTTGATCCAAGTATTTTTCGTTTTGAAATCGTGGGTACTTGCATTGCTTCCTTATTACTAACACTGTTAATGAAAACTTGTTTGAGTTTTTCTGAGGGTTGTCTGGGGGCCCTTTTTAAAAATGTACATTTTAAACATTAAAAATGCAAGCATTTATGTGAAACGAAGAAGAGAAGTAACTCAACAAACGTGGTTTGGATTTTGAAAAAAAAAAAGGATTTAGAAGTTTGAGATTAAAAAATCGCTGTAACGAGATTACTCGGACTAAGGCCCTGACTGGCGTTCTCCTGTTCCGAGTATACTCGGAATTCGTCGGGAATGAGTTGAGCCCGAACTGCTCATGCCACCTAGCGAGTCAGGGGCAGATAATTTTCTGTGGCTATATGCTACTTCATGACAGGCAAGGACGATGATCTTATGTAGGTGGCGTTCGCATCCCAGGGCACGAGGCAGTGGCAGATAATTTTCATTATAAAGCCTAATTCTATAAATTAACTTGGCCGATCTTGATGAGAAAAAAAGTGATATAATTATGCGTGCTCACCGCTTCGTTTATCGCTCAGTTTCCTGTCGTATGAGCACAGGATGGGTCATGCTGCCGTTATGCGCCTAAGAAAATGTAATAGTTAGTCCCAGCATGTCTATCTTCGGTTGGAGAAAATATTTCTAAGATTTTGTTTTTATTTGGTGCAAAACAAGAGAATGGACAGACATTAGATTGACAGTAAGCAAAGGGCAGTCAAAGGAAGTGACAGATTAGAGGAAGACACTAGTACAGAACTTCCAGAAGGTGGGAAACTATTTGTACATTGTTCAAACTTTGCATACACATAAATGTTTATGCAAGCTCTCAAACAATAATGATTTGAATAATTACATACTTAAAACAACACTGTAAACCGATAACAAACGGATAACATTTTAGATTAGTGGGTTAGAGAGTATTCAACAGGCAACATGAGTTAAGAAAGTCAACACTGAAAGCCTCGATAGCTCGTTGGTAGAGCGTCTGTATCATGTATCTCATGCCAATGGTTCCGGGTTCGGTTCTCGGCAAAGGCACTTTTTCCAGAAGGTGGGGCAATATTTGTATAAAGACACCCCCCCCCCCCCCCTTCCCGATATACCCACGGGGGAATGCATGCTAATCATCGTCTTCTGTGTGCAGGAGTTCTTCCAGCACCTGATGTATATCCTTGGTGCTGGGTCCACGCTGCGAGAGTGGGAATGTTCCCTGGGCCAAGCCATTGGACGCCACAAACGCCATTTTGGCCCGGGTATCCAGAATAGCATTTGGCTGCTGGTGCTGAACGACAGGTGACTGTGGTGAAGGATGACCCCCACTGCAGCTGTCTCCCTGCGGCTAATTTTGGCCAGGTTCCAAGATCCCTTCACGGAACCTACAAGCTCCGCTTTTCAAAGCAAAAGGTACCATTTTTGTTTCTTTCCAATGTGGGTGCAGTCTTTGAAGCTAGCTTAAGCTGGAGACAGACTATGCCACTGCCTCATATGACTCGATCAGGTCGTGACGTAGACCAAATTTTGTTTCCCGCACAGAAGTCACAAGCCATCTGACTCGATCAGACTCGATCATGAAATTTATAACCCGCCCTATTCGGCCCTGTCACCTGACTGGGCCCGACTGAGTCAGACTGATCAAGCAGGATGGTATGAAATGAAGTGAAACGTCACGACCTGATTGAGTCGAATGAGGCAGTCACATAGTCTGTCGCCGGCTTTAAAGGCGGGCCCTGACGGATGAGTTTTTGCAAGAAACACGTCGAGATGACCAGAAAGTCTTTTCAAGGATCGGAACACTCACTTTGCTCTGGTTTCCTAGAAATTAAACCGTCAAAACGGCGATTCCGTCCTTGGCGGAGATGCCGGAGAGAGTAGCCATTTTGGATGGGGTGGGTGGAGGTCACTCATTGTGGTTGAAGCGTGTTTTTTTTTGTAGTGCAGTAAAAAAAAATTGGAGCTATTTCCTTTGTTGTGAGCGAAACTCCTTTAGATAAACTGTATAAAAAAATAAGGAAAATAAGTAAAAAGGCTTGTATATGCGAAAATTTCGTGCAAACGATTTGGTCTAAACGTAGGCGGCCATTAGAAAAGAGTCGGCACATGTCTTCTCTTTCAGTGAAATCATTTGACTTCCAACACCTCCGCCAAGGAGGAATCGCCGATTTGACGGTTTGATTTCTAGGAAATCGGAGCAAAGTGAATGTTGCAATCTCTGTAAAGGCTGTTTTCCTGGTGATCTCGACGTGTTTCTTACAAAAACTCATCCGTCAGGGTCCACCTTTAATGCTTGTTTTAGCACTAAGTAGTCATTATTTTTTGCTTGATAATTGTGACCCAGCACCACGAAAGGGACATTAGGTCGTTGGGTTAGCTTCTCACAACAGGCTTGCAAACTATAAAATAAAATAAATCGATTTTTGGGTCAATTTTGAGTTATGGGCATTTTTGTGTTCTCTAACATCTTATCTTTCATATTTATAAAGGATAATCTTTAGTATGGTCTCTAAATGGTCTTACAAGTGTTTTAAAACGAGTAGGTCAATGCACTTTCTTCAGCTATGCTAGACTTAAGACTGTTTTATCAAAATGGCAGACGCTCACCCTATTCACTTTAAATGCTCATAACTCTGGAACAGAAAAATATACAAGAATGATTCTTGTATTATTAGAAAGAGAATTGTCTGACGTTTTCAAAAAAAAAATTCTTTTTCAGAATGGTCAGTTTGATACTTAATGTCCCTTTCGTGGTGCTGGATCACATATTGTAGTCATGGGTGCAACTACACAAAATGCAAAACCCTGAAAGGCCAGGGTCCAGGGGTAATGTCCCCCTGCAGCTGAAGAAAAAATTGATTTATGAAAGTATTTTTGTTTGCTTTTTCCACAATTTATGCAAATGCTCCAGGAACGCCGAAGAAGAATACAAATGCTTATTTTAAAGAGTTTGAAAAAAATACAGTAGACACACAAAGATGTTGTTTAGCAATTTAAAAAAACGAACTTCCTTTTCTGGTAAAATTCAAAAACAGGAAATCCTTGTATACCAGTAAACGTTGCACCCATGTTTAATTGAAATCTCACAGTGGTCAATGCTTTGGCTGTCATTTGTTTCAGTCTCCCGATCCCCTCGCCACCCCACCTAACTGTTCGTATAGCAGGTGTTCACTATGAATTTTGGGAAAGCTATACGGTTAGGATCAGCCTAGGATCAAATTTTATAAAAGTGGAAGAAACATACCTTAAAAATTCGAGAGTCGCAAACATGAGAAGAGAGGTAGATAATATTCGCATTTCTTCCTGTCGAGAACGATAATCATGACTGGCAAGACAATCACTATGTTCTTTTCTGTTAGAATTATCGTTCTTGACGGGAAGAAATGTGAATATTACTGAGGGGGCGACTAACGTACGTCTTTACCCAATGTTCGATCATCTTTTCCTGTAAGGGGAAGTAATTCAGTGACGGGAAATTGTGAAGCAGGTGGCGTTGTTAGTCAACGGGTTGTCTTCTCTTGCGGTCTCAGAAAATGGGAAATTTGTCTGGGGAGAGCCGGGTACTACTATCAGAGAATCTATATTATAATACGCGTGACGACAAGAATTGTTAATCTCTATTTTCTCCTAAGTCGCGGCGATTTTTGCCTTCAACTGTGAAACATAGGGGCACGTGTAGGTGCTTAACAGTTCTTCCAAGTGAAATTCGCCAAGTCGTCGGTTAAAGCCGTGATTTCACATACAAGTTGCTTAACGGAGGGAGTGATTTGAAAGAAAGACAGTTTCACGGCAGTGGAATAGCCGTGACGTCTATCAAAATGTGTCGTCTGCTAAACACGGTCATGAATTGACATGAAACCGAGCAAGCATTAAGTGTGTGCTGTCTACTACAGTGTGTGTGTGTGTGTGTGTGTGTGTGTGTGTGTGTGTGTGTGTGTGTGTGTGTGTGTGTGTGTGTGTGTGTGTGTGTGTGTGTGTGTGTGTGTGTGTGTGTGTGTGTGTGTGTGTGTGTGTGTGTGTGTGTGTGTGTACTAGTGTGTGTGTGTGTGTGTGTGTGTGTGTGTGTGTGTGTGTGTTTTCACATTTATTTTTCTTAAAGTGACAAAACCTAAGTCGGTTCTGTGCGAGGCTTACAATTGCTTTCATGAAGCTGCGTCAGGTGTCCGACTGACTTGACTGCTTTCCCTTCTTCCTCCCTTCTTCCTCTTATAATAATTTTGTTTACATCGAGTGCCGTACAAGCCTTGATAGGTCAATGGGTAAAGCGGCGCAAATCAGTAGATCGAGGCACGTCCGTGGTCGCGGGTTCGAGTCTGCCCCTAGCCACAATTTTTTTTTTCTCGGTAGGAGGGGCATCATTTTTTTTTTAAAGGAGAGGGGAGTGGGCGGAAGGGATGGGGCACCACCACATATTTTTGGGTCTCTTTTCTTCATTATTTACATCTAACCAGTTCTTCTTCTTCTTCGATCGCTCAGACAGGTTCCCATCAATTATGAACGCAGATGCTTCATGCTGCCGTGCGGAGCACGGGTTTATCTAGTAAATTAATATTCGGCAATCTTGTACATAAGTCACACCCCTCAACTTTCAGCATTGACAAAAAGTGTGTGTGTGTGTGTGTGTGTGTGTGTGTGTGTGTGTGTGTGTGTGTGTGTGTGTGTGTGTGTGTGTGTGTGTGTGTGTGTGTGTTCATGCAGGTCTAGTAGTTGTAAGAGTAGGCGTAAGCATTCAGCTGCAGTGGCAACATTAACAATAGCTGCTATGGTAGTGTGCATAGTTTGTTGCAGTAGGTATACAGTAGATTGTTGTCTTTTGTATCCGTAGTGATCAATCTTGGTTGATTCTCGTTTTATATTGGTTTCAGCCACTACATCTATTCTGTCAACGCTTGTTATTCTCCAACCTGGGTTTTCAACGACTTCAACGGATTGGATCTTTCAACAAGTTCGACTTTCAAGATTTTCAATCTTCATTAAATTCGACCTTCGAAATCTTCACCTTGAAAACCTTCGACCTTCAACAGAGCCTGATCCTGAAGTCGTCTCCTAAATTCAGTTCAACAAGCTCTACGGTCATCAACGTCAACATTTTCATCCAGTTCGACCTTCAAGTTCGACCTTTTATATGATCGTCGACCTTCAAAACGTTCGTCCTTCAGCAGAGGCGGTATTCAAGTCATCTTCTACATTCAGTTCAACTCTTTCATCCAGTTCGACCTACGACCTTCGACCTTCAAATTGTTCGACCTTTGATGTGTTCAACCTTCAAAAACGTTCGACCTTTGATGTGTTCGACCTTTGATGTGTTCGACCTTCAAAATGTTCGACCTTTGATGTGTTCGACCTTCAAAACGTTCGACCTTCCATGTGTTTGACCTTCAAAACGTTCGACCTTTGATGTGTTCGACCTTCAAAACGTTCGACATTTGATGTGTTGGACCTTCAAAACGTTCGACATTTGATGTGTTCGACCTTCAAAACGTTCGACCTATGTGTTCGACCTTCAAAACGTTCGACCTTTGATGTGTTCGACCTTCAAAACGTTCGACCATCAAAACGTTCGACCTTTGATGTGTTCGACCTTCACAACGTTCGAGCTTCGATGTGTTCGACCTTCACAACGTTCGACCTTCGATGTGTTCGACCTTCAAAACGTTCGACCTTTGATGTGTTCGACCTTCAAAACGTTCGACCATCAAAACGTTCGACCTTTGATGTGTTCGACCTTCACAAAGTTCGAGCTTCGATGTGTTCGACCTTCACAACTTTCGACCTTCGATGTGTTCGACCTTCAAAACGTTCGACCTTCGATGTGTTCGACCTTCACAACGTTCGACCTTTGATGTGTTCGACCTTCACAACGTTCGACCTTTGATGTGTTCGACCTTCAAAACGTTCGACCTTTTATACGTTCGACCTTCAAAACGTTCGACCTTCACAACCTTCCATCGTCTTCAGAGGTGGGATCTTCGTCGTCGACAATTCTTTTAAACAAGTTCAACAAACTCGACGTACAGATTTGACCTTCGAAATTTTCAAACCTTCATCATCATCATCATCTCCGGCTTTCGCGATCTTCAACGACATTTGACCGGCATACGAGGTGCGCGTGTGTGTGTGTGTGTGACAATAGACACCATTAACTTCCGATGCCTTACGTTTGTTTCATGTTGCCGACATCTCTGACGATGGGTTAGCATCATCAGTTGGCGTGATCATGAGTGTCGTCTTAAGCAGTTAACACCGGTAGTAGTAACATGCAAATTAGAAGAAACGGTCACTTGTTGGACGTTTCTTCTAAATATTTTAGTTTTACGTGTTGTTACCCGCATTGACTGTTTTAATACGCACTCCTGATTACGGTATCTGTTAACAGGCATCCTGAATACCCGTAGTATTAGGTATTAGGTATTATGTACTTTAGTCACAGAGGCGTATCTGTGAAATTCGGGTTGCTCCCACCTGGAGAGCGCGTCGCAGCCAGAGGCGTGCCACCCAATTTAAGAAAATGTTTTTTTTGTATCCGATTTTTGTGTGACTGAATGATTGAAATTTTGACCAAATGACAACTTTTTCGTTGCCACTGGGTTTAGCGTATGCTAAATGCATGGGCACACAGGACCTCGGTTTATCGTCTCATCATAAAGACTCCACGTTCAGACCGTAAGGCCTAGTGCAAAGTGAGAGGAAAAATCCCCTGTACCCAGGTTCGAACTCGGGTTTACTTGACACGAGGCGAACGCGCTACCACTGTGCCACTCTACACCACTTTATCTGTAATCTTTGACAGAGAAAGTGATTAAAATACAATGTTTAAATTAAATCAACAGTGACTGTTACAGATGATGTTCTTAGTCGACGATGATAATATTATGCATGTTATATTATTTGTAAGGTCACAATACGCGTGGTTATTTTCCACTCTTTTCCCATGGCAACGCAATGTTATGCCATGAATCATGAGTAGCGTATGACCGGTGTTGCCATGGGAAAAGAGTGCAAAATATTAACTTGGCATTTTGACCATTATGCATTGTTCCATTCTTTAAAGGCCCCATGACCCGAAGAATTTTCTTTGTAAAAATGCATAGAGATCGCTACTGAGAGAAATCGTTCTGCATAAACGGCACCACGCAGTTTCCTTTGGTTACCCACAAAATCGAGCGTCAAAGGTGGTCATTTTTGCCATAGATTTTTTTTTAGGGGCCAGGTGCGACTCCCATACAAATGCCCCCAAATTCAAAACGACACAGCACTTTTTGAAGAGCAGCCTCAATTTGATTTTTGGAGGAAATGTGTAGTGTGGCCAGGAACAAAAAATCAAGCGACTTAATTTTGCTTGGTCAGTGTGTCTTAAAAAAACCTTGTTTGAGCAAAGGCGCAGTTTAGCTAACCCCCCCCCCCCCCCCCCCCCTTGTCCCTTGTCCCTCTCTCCCCTCCTCAACTTTCCTCCCCCCCCCCCCTTTCCTCCTCTCCTCTCCATGGTTTACGACTTTCAATCTTAAAGTGTCTTTTCTGTCAGTTTCACGAAGTTAACCCTAACATGTTACTACTAACCCTAACTGATACTAACACTAACCCCATATTAACCCTAACCCTTTCCCCCCGACTAAGGTGAAATGTTTGCTTCTTCGCTGTAGCAAAACTGCGTCTTTGCTACGAAATGTTATTTGTGCGTGGCAGGTTCAAATCCTCCGAAGTCGGAATGTGGCTGCCCGCGTGGCGGGAGGGTAATCGGTTGACGCGCGTGATGTTCTCATCCCTAGCCGGGTGCATTTGTACCATAGAGGTTCAAGTGCTTCGGCTGTCGGGATGATCCCTGGAGTCTTTGAACGCATGAAGCGATTTGACCGAAAACAAAAAAAGTGGGGGTGTTCTTTACAATAATGCTGATGGAATAAGAAAATAAAAGCCAAAAAATGTGATCATTCTTCTCTGGTAAAAGCCAGAAGGTTCTATCATTCTTCTCTGGTAAAAGCCAGAAGGTTCTATCATTCTTCTCTGGTAAAAGCCAGAAGGTTCTATCATTCTTCTCTGGTAAAAGCCAGAATGTTCTATCATTCTTCTCTGGTAAAAGCCAGAAGGTTCTATCATTCTTCTCTGGTAAAAGCCAGAAGGTTCTATCACAAGCTGAATAAAGACAATGTCCCTTTCGTGGTGCTTGGTCACATTTTGTATTGGGTAGTATACTTAGACAGAAGGCACTATCAGATTTCTTTGTTCTTTTTATGGCAGTACTAACTCTTTTACCAGAGAAAAATGACAGCACTTTATGGCGCATAGGTCTATTTCTATGCTCTTTATTATGATGTGTGCATTATCATTTGTGACCTGTCGCCACAAAATGAGTCGTGATGTCCCGGCTATGGGTCACTTTTGAGTTATGACCAAATCATTATTCCGCATTTAACGAGCTTTCTAACAAACCAAACACCTTTTTTTAAATACAAATTTCCCCATATTCAAATTGAAGCTGCTTTTTAAACTGTGTCGGTTTGAATTTGGGGCCATTTGTATGGGAGTCAGACTTGGTCAAAACAAGATTTATTTCCAGTTATAAGAGGGAAAACACGTGAAACCCGTGATTTTGACACGTGATCTGGTGGATCTTTAATAAATCTTCCCAGCATAAGAGGGAATGTGACACGTGACGTGTGGGTTCTTTAACTACTGTCCTTAATATTGCCAACACATTTTTTTTAATGATTTAGGAAACTGTTTAATCGATGTATGCACAATATCACAACAAATAATTCAGATTTGTTTTGATAGAGTTGGTAAATGACATTGAAAAAACAAAATTATTATTAGTCAAACGTACGCCCCATTGTTTTAGATACATGTTATTTCCTTGAAACAATATGTTTGGAAATTTACAAAAGTCACCCCACCATAGCAGAAAAATCAGAGTTAATTTTTTTTCTCACACACCTACCCTAATTTAACTTCCATCAGAGTCTTGGAAATTAAAGCAAGTGTACTCGTTACATGTAATGTGATTTTGTTTATCGAGGCGCCCCCCCCCCCCCCCCTCTCCCCCCTTGAAAAAGAACCGTCACAAGGTATGTTATAGGTTTTATTACGAACATTTATGGTCAAAATGCACACTATTTTTTTTCACTTCCTATGGCACCAAAAAATATACTCGACTAGTAATAGTATGACTTGCATATCACTGTGTTGCCATGGGGAAAAACTGAAAAATGTTAACGTGAATGAATGAAAAATGGTGTTTTACGTCCTCTCGGTCTGGAACAGACACATATGGGACATTTGTAAATACAAAGA
>CM065699.1:22385750-22395750 GCA_017654935.2 Phymorhynchus buccinoides
ACGTTCGTTGTTGAAAAACAAGACGTTTTTAATGCCTAGTAGGGGAAGACGGGGTAAAAAGCGCATGGGCGGGTAAGAAGCCCACCCCAATTATCTCATGAAATAAAGAAAATTTCAGTCAAATTTGCCCATGAGACGAATGCTAGACATTAACGCTCGTCTCATGGGCAAAATGAGACTGAAATTTGCTTCATTTCATGAGATAATTGGGGTGGGCTTCTTACCCGCCCATGCGCTTTTTACCCCGTCTTCCCCTAACTAACTAGGCAGCGGATATAATTTATTTATTGCTCATCTGTCTGTCTTTATCAAGTTACAAAAACGGAATGGATGTATGCTAAATGTAAAATGCATGTATATGTTTGATTATGGTTGATTCATTAAAAAAAGGTTTGAAAAAGCAAACAAAAACAAAACTAGGCAGCGGATATCGTGCACACGACGTTTGTAAACGATCGAAAATACATGCTGTTAGTTGTCACACTTTCCCCATGGCAACACAGTGATAAGCAAGCAGATAGCGTTACTAGAGTATCACTGTGCTGATGTGGGGAAGGAACGAAAACTTAGCAACGTGTATTTTGACTTTTATGAGTCTAGCTGTGTTCAGTGTCGATCCGATTCTTTGTGTCATTGTGCCTTTTTTTTTATAATCAG
This sequence comes from Phymorhynchus buccinoides, assembly GCA_017654935.2. Lineage (NCBI taxonomy): Eukaryota > Metazoa > Mollusca > Gastropoda > Neogastropoda > Raphitomidae > Phymorhynchus > Phymorhynchus buccinoides. The sequence goes on from CM065699.1 coordinate 22,386,408, forward strand.
AATTATATTTTGTCTCTGATCTATCGGACAATTTATGACATGCTAGGTGTTTTTATTAATTGTTCACTGGCGTCCACACGTGAGACCGTACGCACTTGAGTGGGCACCTGTTGTCCATTCTGCAGTGCATATTTGCTTATATGGCATTTTTTAATATATTTTATTTACTAGTGTGTGTTTGTTATCCTTTTTTTACTGTTTTTTAAAAACCTGGATCCGATAGAGTAGAGTGGCTCAACGTTTCCAGCACTGTGTGGACTTGTGTGCTATAGGGTGCAATGATGGAGGTGTCATGTTATGAATTGTACTGTATGTTTTGTTGTTTACAGGTTGTGGAACGTTGGTACGATACATTGATGAGTGTTTTGTAATAAGTGGTCGAACACTGCAAACAGCATCATGGCCACAATAGACGTTGCTGTTTTTGTTCTCTTTCCCCATGGCAACACAAGTCGTATATTACTCGTGTAGCCCTGCGTTGCCATGGTGGAAAGAGTGGAAAATAGCAACTTGCATGTTGACCATAATAATTTAAAAAAAATGCATGCGATGTTATGGAGTGTAGGTGAAACTCGTTTCTACCAGTATTTAAACTTGAAAACAAAAATGCTTTGTAAATGATGTGGCTCTCTAAGCGTGGGTTTAGATTATTTTAATATCAAGGATGTGAACGTTAGAACAGCTTAGAACATCGGCTACCGTAGTCATGAATGCGTCTTGAACAGCTAACAGGGGTAGTAACATACAAATTATGATAGTATGAATGAAAAATCTGTTATTAGCTGAGCTCCATACCCCCAATCTGAAGGACTGAAATGTTGGTTCATTTGAAATGCAGAATAGTTTGCTTTGATCAAACGTTTCTGTGTCCAATGTCTGTTTTGTGAACCTCAGAAACAAACTCAGTTAGCGTTTACTTTATGAATTGTTCTATGTTCTGAAAAGACGAAAATAATAAAATGTGCTGATTTACTTCTGTTTTTTCCCTAAATGGGAGAGGGACAGTGCCCCTTATCCAAAGACAGCTGTTTCGATCTGTGAAGATCTAGAAATTATGATAAACTGCAAACTTGTGTGCCCCAAAACAGACACAATGTTGACCCCTATCGCGTCTTGACCTTCTCTTGTTTTTTACTAGTATGTGTTTATCCCGGCCGTTTATCCTTTCTGTGGTTTTTTTTATAACCTGGATCCGATAAATAGAGTAGAGTGGCTCAACGTTTCCAGCACTGTGTGGACTTGTGTGCTATAGGGTGCAATGGTGGAGGTGTCATGTTATGAATTGTACTGTATGTTTTGTTGTTTACAGGTTGTGGAACGTTGGTAAGATACATTGATGAGTGTTTTGTAATACGTGGTCCAACTTTACGCGGTGACAGTCCTGAGATGACAATAGTTGTTGACGGGACTATAATGAAATTTGTTTTTTTTTAAATAAATAAATCTTGTCTTGACACAGCCCCCTGCACTAATGCTCCTCTAGCTCCATAGCAAACAGTAGTCACATTCAACAGGAACTGATGGCACCGATTCAACACTGCACTATCATCTGACTCGTCATTATCATCATCATCATCATCATACACTATCATCAGTATCAAACAAAAAATGTGTGAAAAGTATCACTTTTTAGGCTAATATCCCTGTAGTTGCGAATTGGCACTCGGAAGGAGCGGCGTGGGAGCAACGCCACTGTACGACCCAGAAGATGGGACAGCAACAAAAAATCCCTGTAGTCGAGAGGCATATAAAAACAAAGTATGGAACATCCCTGTAGTCGAGAGGCTAGATATAAAAACAAAGTATGAAAATAAGTCCAAAAGAATTACTTGTGTGATAAATCTGCATGTTTGCCATTTTTAAAAAAATGGTCCGATTCACTAAACTGCATTATAAATGTGGGCATGAGGTATGAAATGTGTGGATAATTCCGCACACCCAAGTCCTAGCTTACATGTAAAACAAATCTTCGTCTTTTTTTCTTTCTCGTTTACTCCTATCCATTTAATGCCCTTTTTATCCCATTAACAAACTGTACCATCATCAATGTATGTTTTGTTCCAAAGAGACTGATTTTACCCCTTTCCTGTCTCTCTGTTACTATGATTCATCCTTTTTCTTTATCCATATTCTTTTTGTTTAGATTACATTCACTACTAACACAACACACGTGGGCATGTCCTATATCATTATTTGTCTTTTTCATCAACATTCTTTTGTTTAAATTACCTTCACTACTAACACAACACACGTGGGCATGTCCTATATCATTATTTGTCTTTTTCATCAACATTCTTTTTGTTTAAATTACCTTCACTACTAACACAACCAACGTGGCATGTTTATCATTATTTGTCTTTTTCATCAACATTCTTGTCACTAAAAGGCATTACCTTCACTATTATCCAAAGACCCGTTGTCATGTCTTTGGGAAGTAAGGATAGACTTTTGCTTATATATACCTTCACTACTACAGCAAAAAACCCCAATTGTTGTCGACGGGCTATTTTGTTCTCTTAATCTTAATTTAATGGAAATGTTTGGCTGAGATATGGCTGGGGTGAAAGTTAAATCTCATTCCTATAAAACACAACACACGTGGGCATGTCTTATATCATTATTTGTCTTTTTCATCAACATTCGTTTGTTTAGATTACATTCACTACTAACACAACACACGTGGGCATGTCCTTATCATTACCTTGTCTTTTTCATCAACATTCGTTTGTTTAGATTACATTCACTACTAACACGACACACGTGGGCATGTCCTATATCATTATTTGTCTTTTTCATCTCCTTTTTTAGATTACCTTGTACTTATCAAATTATTTCTCTGTTTTCACGGGGCTTCTTTTGATCTTAACTTAACGCAAAGAACTCGTGAGCATGAGATGTGGATTGGGCGAGCCGCGTCTCATTCCTATAAAGTTTTATTTTGTTGTTGTCTGTTTTATATCATTATTCATCTTTTTCATTAACATTCTTTTGAACACGCACACAAAAAAAGAACATTCCTTTGTTTAGATTACCTTCACTACTAACACAAAGAACTCGTGGGCATGAGATGTGGATTGGGCGAGCCACGTCTCATTCCTATAAAGTTTTATCCCTTTTTTGTTTTGTTTGTCTTATATCATCATTTCTCGTTTTCATCATTGTTTTGAACACAACAAAAAGAACATTCCTTTGTTTAGATTACCTTCACTACTAACACAAAGAACTCGTGGTATGAGATGTGGATTAGTCGAGCCACGTCTCATTCCTATACAGTTTTATATCTTTTTGTTGTTGTTGGTTTGTCTTATATCATTATTTATCCTTTTCATCAACATTCTTTTGAACACACACAAAAAAACAAGAAGATTCCTTCGTTTAGATGACCTTCACTACTAACACAAAGAACTCGTGGGCATGATGATGTGGATTGGGCGAGCCACGTCTCATCCTATAAAGTTTTATATTTTTTGTTGTTGGTTTGTCTTATATCATTATTTCTCTTTTTCAACAACATTCTTTTGAACACACGCACAAAAACCAGAACATTCCTTTGTTTAGATGACCTTCACTGCTAACACAAAGAACTCGTGGGCATGATGATGTGGATTGGGCGAGCCACGTCTCCTATAAAGTTTTTTTTCCCTTTCATTTTTTGTTCTTTGTCACTTTCACCTTTAATTAACTAATTGTATCCATCTTCAGTTATTGTTTTGGGTTGTCGACTTCACTTAATTAACCGCATGACAAACGTGGGCATGAGATATGAAATGGGTGGTTCATTTCTCAGTCCCAAATCGTTTATGTTTCTTCATTGCTTTTGGGCATGAGATATGAAATGGGTGCTTCATTTCTCAGTCCCAAATCGTTTATGTTTCTTCATTGCTTTTGGGCATGAGATATGAAATGGGTGCTTCATTTCTCAGTCCCAAATCGTTTATTTTTCTTCATTGCTTTTGGGCATGAGATATGAAATGGGTGCTTCATTTCTTATCGTTTATGTTTCTTCATTGCTTTTGGGCATGAGATATGAAATGGGTGCTTCATTTCTCAGTCCCAAATCGTTTATGTTTCTTCATTGCTTTTGGGCATGAGATATGAAATGGGTGGTTCATTTCTCAGTCCCAAATCGTTTATTTCTTCATTGCTTTTGGGCATGAGATATGAAATGGGTGGTTCATGTCCCAAATCGTTTATTTTTCTTCATTGGCTTTTAATTGCATGTAATCTTTTTTTTTCTTTTTCTTTTTTCTTTTTTTTTCTATTTATTTAATGTCCCTACTTGAATATCTGTATTTGTTTTTAAAAATCGGGACTTTACTGGTGTTGCACTGCCTCTGGGCATTGCCTCCAGGATCGTTCCCACCATCTTTATATCTACTAATCTCCCGTATGCGTCTGTTGCAGACCGGAGGACGTTAAACGGATTTTCATCAGGTCCCTACTTCACACTAACAAAACGTACCACACCCTTAATGTATGTTAATGTGTTTTACCCTTAACCAACTTCACCTAATGTGTAAGCCCTGCTGCTGTTAAAATTATTGTATATTCTGCACTGTTTATTTTAAAATATTCTATGTACCACACAAACAAATACACAATAAGTGCAAAGTGACGTTATTTTATTGACGAGACGAAACGGAACAAATAATATTTCAACAAAATGTCTTTCAAACAACATAGACAACACAACAATACTTCCCCTCTTCACAGTCGAGCAGTCTCCGAATGATAAGGTTTAGATGTCCAGAAAATCCTTTTATTTGATCAGTGACGTTGCCGTCTGTTTCAGTTAAAATTCTCTATTAGAATAAGGCATAGCTACCTATTTTCATTTTCTTTTTTTGTGTAGGTTTTGTTTGGTTTTCGTTTTAATTTTTTTTTCTAAATGTTTTGATGGTTCATATTCTAACAAAACTATCTGAACCATTGAAAGGCTTGTTTTTAGCAAAACTATATGTATTGTTAAAAAAATCTGGACTTTACTGGTGTTGCACTGCCTTCTGGCATTGTCTCCAGGATCGTTCCCACCATTTTTATATCTACTAATGTCCCATACGTGTCTGTTCCAGACCGGAGGACGTTAAACAGATTTACTACTACTTGTATTTGTCTTCTCTTATTTCTATAATTATCGAAGTGTTTCTATTCATGTTCTGAAGATCATTTTAATCTGGGTATTACTAAACCAACAACCGACGTCACTGGAACTCGCAACAAACAAATAAGCAGACAACAAATGTAGAGAGACGTTGTTTTATTCACGAGACACGCAACAAAACAACTGGATATTTCGGCGAATGCGCCTTTATCAACATAACGGCGAAAACAGCGAAGATTAAAAAAATATAAAACAAATACTTCACAGTCCAATCTGTAAAATGTGGGTAAAATCTGTACAACAATTGATTTGGAGGGTTATTTTTTAAAGGCTTGATCACAATGTTTTCACCGTTCATATTCTGAAATATATAACCTCTCTAGTAGAGGTGCCTTTGTCTATGTTATTTCCCCATACTTATGAACAATGTTTTGAGGGCCTAAGTATTCTGAATATTCACCTTACAGCTCTTTTTTTGGTAGAAAATGTTTTCATCATTAATTTTTTTATTTTTGTTTTAAAATAAAACTTTTTAAAAGAAGCCTATAATAACGATTTTTTTTTCAATTTCGTTATCTCCTTTTGGCCTCACTATTTCATTCTTTGATTAACCAAAAATTCCTTTCGAGGCTTACCAGTTTGTTCTGTGTTGTGTGTTTATGTGTAACATATTCAAGGCTAGAAGGCTATGCCACTCTTGGATAGATGTTGATTTGTTTGTATGTTGTCCTCTCCACCATTGTTGATGTGTACTGTGTGGGTGGAGGGTCATAAAGGCGAACTTGGCACATTCTTTATTGAGAATGATGCTTTGTTTGTCTCACTTTGGTTCTGACCCACGCACTGCTAGGTGATTGGCATCGTAATCAACATGGAGCAAATCTTGTGATATATCTCCGTATGAAGATAATGCATGTAAAATGATATGATACATGTAAAATGAAGTACATGTAAAATGATATAATACATGTAAAATGAAGTATTACATGTAAAATGATATAATACATGTAAAATGAAGTACTACATGTAAAATGATATAATACATGTAAAATGATACAATACATGTACAATGATACAATACATGTAAAATGAATAAAGCATATTCGATGGCTTCGAGTCAAAACGGACTATCTTTAGATAGTCCATTGACGTATTATTGGACTTATTACAAAAACAAATAACTTGTATCAAACAATGACTGCAAAAATATAAAAAGTGGGTTATACTTTTTATATTTCTGCAGTCTTTTTTTAAAATACAAGTTAGTAGCTTTCGTAATATGTTCACTACTATGTCTAAAGATAGTCCGTTTTGACTCCAAGCCATCGTGTAAAATGATATACTAGACTTTGAGATGATGATCGGGTTGCCATGCTTAGTAGCCTACAACGTTGGTTTGACTTGTGATAGAAAAGAAAAAGATGCGTAAAATTGGTTTCGTATGCATTCTATGTGTATTTACTTTTCTCGGTGTTTTTCAAGTTTTCTTTCAGTGTGTGTGTGTGTGTGTGTGTGTGTGTGTGTGTGTGTGTGTGTGTGTGTGTGTGTGTGTGTGTGCGTGCGTGCGTGCGTGCGTGCGTGCGTGCGTGCGTGCGTGCGTGCGTGCGTGCGTGCGTGCGTGCGTGCGTGCGCGTGTGTGTGTGTGTGATATATCAGCATATCTTTGTAAAAGGTCTCTGTACATATGAACATTTTCCCCTCTTTCTCCATTGGACACGGTGATATAAGAAAACATCTATCTTTCTGACTTATTGGCCCACTCTCCTGCCTTTTTTTCAAAAAATATCTTCCAAATTTTTTTTTTCCTTTGAGCTCCTCCGAAATCAGAATGTGTCGGCTGTGCGCAGCGGGGAGACCAGTGAAAACTGAAAACCGGACACATAATTATGTACCTTACCCATTATGGCCATATGGCTTGGGAACGCAAAAGAAAAAGAAGAAGATGCACGATAAATGTCTGATGCTGAAATAGACATTTCAGCAGGTGCGTTTTACGATGGGCTACAAATTAAATATAGTCGGCAAAACTAGTAGGATTTCATTTTCATTTTCATTTCTTTATAAACAGTGGTATTTCATGAGAATCATGCCTCACAAAATGTCAGTTGGATAGTCGTACGACTGCAGTTGCATGTGTAAGTCGGCACTGCACACGCGCGCACACGCGCACACGCACACGCACACGCGGCACACGCGGACACGGACACGGACACGGACACGGACACACACACGTATGTACGTATGTGTGTCCACCCCCACCCCCACATACGTGCGCACGCGCACACAAACACACACATACACACACACGCATGCACACGCACGTACGCACGGACACACACACGTATGTACGTATACCCACACACACCCTATGCACCTACCCCCCACCCCCCACCTACCCGGTACCCACACACACACGTGCGCGCACGCACGCACGCACGCACGCACGCACATACACACACACACACTCGTATGTACGCATATCCCCCCCCCCCCCCCCCATACACCTACCCTCACCCACCCACCCCACACACACACTCGTATGCACTTATACCCACACCCGGCACGCACGCACATACACACACACACTCGTATGTACGAATACCCCCCCCCCCCCCCACCATACACCTACCCTCACCCCCCCCCCCACACACTCGTATGTACGCATATCCACCGCGCGCGCGCACACAAACAACACACACACGCACACGCACACGCACACACACACACACACACACACACACACACACACACACACGCACACACACGCGTATGTACTTATACCCACACGCGCGCACACACACGCGTATGTACTTATACCCCCCCCCCCCCCCATCCCATGTACCTCCCCCCCCCCCCCCCCCCCCCGCACATGCACACATGTACCATAGACACGTACACAGACAGACACACACACACACACACACAGAGAGAGAGAGAGATAGAGAGAGAGAGAGAGAGAGAGAGAGAGAGAGAGAGAGAGAGAGAGAGAGAGAGAGAGAGAGAGAGAGAGAGAGAGAGAGAGAGAGAGAGAGAGAGAGAGAGAGAGAGAGAGAGACGCACACACACTCGTATGTACGCATACCCCCCCCCCCCCCCCACACACACACATACACACGTGCGCACACATACACATACACATACATACACACACACACACACACACACACACACACACACACACACACACACACACATACACACTCGTATGTACGTATACCCCCCACCCCATACACCTCCCCCCCCATACATACACACACGTGCGCGCACGCATCCCCCCTCCCCCCACACGTATGTACGTATGCCCCCCCCCCCACCCCCCCACACCGTACATGTACCCCCGAAACACGCGCGCGCGCGCGCTGACACGCATACACACAAATATGCACACATATATGTACGTAGTACCCCTACACCTATCCCCCCACACGCAGACGCGCGCGCACACACATACACAATCACACGCACACACATGCGCGCTCACACAATACCGTCTGTGCATATCAAAGTTAATATTTTGAAAGGAACCTATATGTTTAGTCCATAAAATGTCTTATGTCTTATGCTCTCTCTCTCTCTCTCTCTCTCTCTCTCTCTCTCTCTCTCTCTCTCTCTCTCTCTCTCTCTCTCTCTCTCTCTCTCTCTCTCTCTCTCTCTCTCTCTCTCTCTCTCTCTTATATTAATTATAGGTCGTGCGCGCGCGCGCGCGCGTGTGCACACATTCGTGAGTGCGTGCATGTGTGCGTGTGTGTGTGTGCGCTTGTGTGCTTGTGTGCACGTGCGTATGTGCGTATGGTTGGGTCTAAGCTTATATTTATAACATGTGTTATATACAGCATTATGAATCATTTGGATATTATTGTTTATTATCATTATTATACTTATTATCATATAATTATTACTTTTGCTTGTTAATATTCCTGTCGTCATGCTAGCTTGATGATGTAATGCTTATTCAGTTCATCCACATTCAACATTTCAAGTTTCAAGTTTTCCTCTGTCACACGCAATTCATGTAACTTCGATGTAAGCTTGGGAAAATTCGGAATTTTCCCGTGAAAAATCATAATTCTGAATTTTACCGAGACCAATCCGGGAAAAATCAGAATTCCAAATTTTCCAGGGAAGATTCCCAATATTTCCCGTGACACATACATACGTACACATATGTTTACACATGCATACAAACATACAACTTGCATTCACAAATTATGTATTATACAAATATTTTAGTCTATATACATA
>CM065699.1:22408250-22413250 GCA_017654935.2 Phymorhynchus buccinoides
CTGATATTTACGATGATAATAATCATGTGTTATTTATGATGATTGTGTAAGGGATGGCTTGAAATGGCCCTGATATTCTTACGATGATGATAATCATGTGTTATTTATGATGATTGTATAAGGGATGGCTTGAAATGGCCCTGATATTCTTACGATGATGATCATGTGTTATTTATGATGATTGTGTAAGGGATGGCTTGAAATGGCCCTGATATTCTTACGATGATAATCATGTGTTATGTATGATGATTGTATAAGGGATGGCTTGAAATGGCCCTGATATTCTTACGATGATGATAATCATGTGTTATTTATGATGATTGTATAAGGGATGGCTTGAAATGGCCCTGATATTCTTACGATGATGATAATCATGTGTTATTTATGATGATTGTATAAGGGATGGCTTGAAATGGCCCTGATATTCTTACGATGATGATCATGTGTTATTTATGATGATTGTATAAGGGATGGCTTGAAATGGCCCTGGTATTCTTACGATGATGATAATCATGTGTTATTTATGATGATTGTATAAGGGATGGCTTGAAATGGCCCTGGTATTCTTACGATGATGATAATCATGTGTTATTTATGATGATTGTATAAGGGATGGCTTGAAATGGCCCTGGTGTTCTGACGATGATGATAATCATGTGACGGGCTAGGGTAGATAACTAGAGGAACCCGGATGGGCTAGAAGGAAACAGAATGGGAAAGGATTAGGGAGGGACCTGCCTAGTTGTTAACCAGCGGCGTAGCAAAAGCTGGTTAATGTTTTCACGGCTGTTAGTTTGTTCCTGGCTGACTATAATACACCTATCCATGTATGTTAACCCTTTCACCACCAGCCATTGTTCAGCCAAATAATACCATTAAACTTAACTGGGTAGAGATGGGGGTTTTTCTGCAATATTGGGAATTCCTCAGAGACACGTATAGCATTTGACCTCCAAAAGAATGCGTTTGAAAGGAAGGACCTAGGTCCCTCAAAGTTTGTATGCGGATAGGTAGTGAGGATTTCTAGGCCGAGTGGGAAGATGAAGGTCATTGGGTAAAGGTCAAGGTCACTGGAGCCGAAAATGTTGTCGCGCTGCTGGTTGATTTAGCATTTTTACGCTCTAGTTGTCATTTGCTGACATTGATGACACAGGCTGTCATTTGCTGACATCGATGACACAGGCTGTCATTTGCTGACATTGATGACACAGGCTGTCATTTGCTGACATTGATGACACAGGCTGTCATTTGCTGACATTGATGACACAGGCTGTCATTTGCTGACATTGATGACACAGGCTGTCATTTGCTGACATTGATGACACAGGCTGTCATTTGCTGACATTGATGACACAGGCTGTCATTTGCTGACATTGATGACACAGGCTGCATGTAGAGAAGTGAACACCCATTTTTTCAAGCTTTCAAAACCCAACGGTTTTTTCTTCAGGAATGAGTGAATTTGATCTCTTTGTCCTTAGTGTCTGTCTATCTATATGTATGTCTGTTCGTTCATCCATCTATTTATCTGTCTGTCTGTCTGTCTGTCTTCTTCTTCTTCGATCGCTCAGACAGATTCCTGTCAATTATGAGCGCAGATGCGTCATGCTGCCGTTATGCGCCTAAGTAAGAAATAGTTAGAGGCCCAGCATGTCCGACTTCGGCTGAAGGAAATCTTTTTGAAAGCGTTTCTTGAAAGAAAAAAAAGTCAGGAGAATGGACCGACCGGTAAGGCAGAAAGATAGTAGATGACAGCAATCAGAGGGAAAAGGCAGAGTCACAGAGAGTGACAGATTAGAGGAAGGTACAAGCACAGAACTTTCAGAAAGTGGGGGAACTATTTATGCAAAAGACCCCCTGGAATCCCCACGGGGGGAATCTGTCTGTCTGACTTCTTTCTCTTCTTCTTCGGCTTCGGCTTCTTTTGCTTCCTTAGCGAAGAATAAAGACATTGGGCTATCTCGTACTTTACCCACCCCCAACAGATGTTTGCATTGGAAAAAAAAGAAGCGAGAAGCAACATTATGCTATTTTCAGGAAAGGGGTAGGGTTAGGACCAGCTTAAGATTATTTTCATAAAACTGAAAGAAGCAAACTTTGAGATTGAGGGTCGTAAACATAACGGGGGGCGTCTAATATACAACTTGACCAAAACACCGCACAGTAAGCAGTTGTTAACATACATCTGTCTCAGGCTCGCGTCTTTAAAGGTTGAACTTGGGTCTGTATTGTTGTGACAACTACTTTCACTTTGCAGGCGAATCGGTGCCATAAATAACTTTGGTAAAACAAGGGAGTTAATTTACGAGAAGTTCCTACCCCTTATTTACTTCAATACATCTGTATCGTTAAAAATTCTGGACTTTCCTGGAGTTGCACTGCCTCCAGGATCGTTCCCACCATCTTTACATATCTACTAGTGTCCCATATATGTGTCTGTTTCAGACCGGAGGACGTTAAACAGATTTTCATTCAATTACACAGTGAAGAACGAATGCGATGTCGTCGTGATTACATAACTGCAGACTAGACAAACGCATAAATAGATGTCTTATTAAACGGACCGTAGCAAGTCTTCAGCACTCATCATGGACAGCATGTTTTACACACACAAAAATATCTTAATGTCCACTCATAAAGCAATCATATAGTTATCCATTCTATATTTATGATTTCCCTCTCAGGCTCGCGTAAAGCTTAAAGGTTGTCTTTTCCTGATGGTAGCCCCCTACCCCCCAGGGGGGAGATACTAGAGATAAACACCAACACCTTGCAGGACAGTAAATCATCAGATTAGGAAGGGCCTGGCAGTCTGAAAGATATTGGGATATTGCTGAAGGCCAGTCGTTCTTTTCTCTTTTATTTCTTTCTTTCTTTCTTTCTTTCTTTCTTTCTTTCCTTCTTTCTTTCCTTCTTTCTTTCCTTCTTTCTTTCTTTCTTTCTTTTCTTCTTTCTTTCTTTCTTTCTTTCTTTCTTTCTTTCTTTCTTTCTTTCTTTCTTTCTTTCTTTCCTTCTTTCCTTCTTTCTTCTTTCATTCTTTCCTTCTTTCTTTCTTTCTTTCCTTCTTTCTTTCTTCTTTCTTCTTTCCTTCTTTCCTTCTTTCTTTCTTTCTTTCTTTCTTTCCTTCCTTCCTTCCTTCCTTCTTTCCTTCTTTCCTTCCTTCCTTCTTTCTTTCTTTCCTTCCTTCTTTCCTTCTTTCCTTCCTTCTTTCCTTCTTTCCTTCTTTCTTTCCTTCCTTCCTTCTTTCCTTCTTTCTTTCCTTCTTTCTTCTTTCCTTCTTTCTTTCCTTCCTTCTTTCCTTCTTTCTTTCCTTTCCTTCCTTCCTTCCTTCCTTCTTTCCTTCTTTCCTTCTTTCTTTCTTTCTTTCATTGCTTTTCGGTTCCCGAGCAAAGTTGGCCTGGGGAACTATTGCTTTTGTGTGTGTTCATCCGTCCGTGCCTGCGAAGGTGCGTGCCTCCGATGGTCAGTCTGGTGTGAGTTTTTAGGTCGCATTTTCTCAAAAAATACAGTTCAGTCTAGGTAGTTCAATGTTGGTGTACACATTTCACAGGATATTAGGGGAAGACGGGGTAAAAAGCGCATGGGCGGGTAAGAAGCCCACCCCAATTATCTCATGAAATGAAGCAAATTTCAGTCTCATTTTGCCCATGAGACGAGCGTTAATGTCTAGCATTCGTCTCATGGGCAAATTTGACTGAAATTTTCTTTATTTCATGAGATAATTGGGGTGGGCTTCTTACCCGCCCATGCGCTTTTTACCCCGTCTTCCCCTAGCTTTCAACAGACTGCTTTATAGTTTTATTCCAAGGTTAAGGTCACACGGCCTTATTATTTCAATGCCGCTTTTCTTTCTTTCTTTCTTTTTTTCCAAAAGCACTATGATGGAAATAGCTTGGCTCTGTCTGTGCGTCCGTCTGTGTGTGCATGCGAATTACGGGATTTGAACACCAAGGCTATATCTCGTGACCTGGTGGATCACTTAGAATTTGATGTGCTGAAGCATCACTGCTTGCAAAATGTAATGGTTCCGTATAAAAATTATACCACTACTGACCTTGACCTTGACCTTGAAGTTTAATCTTAAAAACGTAATTTTCTTCTATAATGATCTTTCACATTGTTAAAAATAATGATGTTCAAACCTTCTCTATAAGTGCATTGGCTTATCGAACTCCGAATGTGGAGCATCGATCAAGGTCAAGGTCAAGACTGTAGAGCTTGGAAATGTGAAATCATTTTCTTAGCCATATTGTCCACACGTTTGCCTCCTACATCCCCCAAAAATGGTGCGAAACAGAAACAGAAACAGATACAGAAACAGAGACGGACCAACAGACACAGACAGAAAGAAAAAAGACAGACATATACACTATAAATACATATAATAATCATACACACAGACAGATACACACAGCTGTCTCACGTCAGAAGCCTTGGACATAATCCAACACCTACTGTTCCTGATTTATTGTGACCAAGACGACAGCAGGTAAGACGATGCAAACTTGTCTCATACGTATCTTCCTTTGGCAGCTCTGCGTTCATTCACCCCCCTGCTAAATTCGTCGATGAGATAGCTTACGCCTAATACACCCCTGCTCCCCTCCCCCACATCTCCCCTCTGCTAGGAAGCTCAAACCACACGCGCGCCCATACACACGCACACACATTCACATTCACGCATAACTACACAACACACATATGCGCGTGTGCACATGCAGATTTCAATGTATTATTGCCCCCCCCCCCCCCACCCCCCAGTCTTTTAGACAGACGATTTGCTGTAAAAGCATCTATGTTGCTTATTTAAAGTCGTTGAGAGTTGAAATAAAACATTTGACTTTTGCTCTCTCTCTCTCTCTCTCTCTCTCTCTCTCTCTCTCTCTCTCTCTCTCTCTCTCTCTCTCTCTCTCTCTCTCTCTCTCTCTCTCTCTCTCTCTCTCTCTCTCTCTCTCTCTCTCTCTCTCTCTCTCTCTCTCTCTCTCTCTCTCTCTCTCTCT
>CM065699.1:22435750-22438250 GCA_017654935.2 Phymorhynchus buccinoides
CACATACAAATGTCCCCAACTTCAAACTGAGACTGCTCTTTAATTAAAATGATGTTTCGCTTTGAATTTGGGGGCATTTTGTATGGGAGTCAAACCTGGTCAAAACAAGATTTCTTACCAGCTATAAGAGGGAAAACACACGAAACCCGTGATTTTGACACGTGATCTGGTGGGTCTTTAAACCTTCCTTGGATCCCTGTGACTAACACGAGAACATTAAGATATCACGGCCCTTTACTTCCGGAAAAGGTTTTTATCATTGGTTGACACTAGTTGGGGCCAATAGTACAATGATAATCGACACGGTATTGTATGATAAAGGATTTTCTACAGCAACAATATGAAAATCTTGGTATGGCTGGAGACCCACCTGTCGTCATCTTGGGATAAATAGAACCAGTCAACTGGTTGGATGCTACGCCATCTTTATTCAAAGATGGCGACTGGGTCCCTCTTGAAAAGGTTCTTGAAAAACGAAATGAGGTTTTATGCCGAAAATTATCTGCCCCTGTCTCTTGACCTGAGATGCGAACGCCCCCTACTTAAGATTATCGCCCTTGCCTGTCAGGAACTAGTAGTATATAGCCACACGAAAATTATCTACTCCTGACTCGTCAACAGGGGGCCTCGGCAGTTCGGGCCTAACATTATCGCCCTTTCGTGTCGGCAAGGAGTAGTATAAAGCCTCATTGGCGACGATTGATAGATTGGTCTTTGTTTGTAGGCTAAATGACATAGGCCTTGTACACACATCAGCGGATATTCCATGCGGAAACCCGTGCGCAATCCATAAATAAGTGAAACAAATAAAAGGGGAAAGATTGCCCGCATGGCCGAAAGGCCGAAGAGGGCGTAAAGCCTTATAAGGGAAAAGATTTGCGCACGTGTCCGAATTTCCCGTATGTACGTAAACGTTTTTCCTCCTTTCTTCCACTATTTTAGGGTTTTCCGTACGGAACTTACGCGTCATATGTGAACCCGGCCTAAGAGTCTCAGACTAGGAGCCATTTGGCAGTGGCTGCAGTCTTGTGGATTAAATGGTTCGGGGTCTCCGACTTCAACAGTCCTGATAAAATAATTATTTTATCCCATAGACTGGGGATGGCCAGGGCTTCTCCACTATGTAACAAATTTCGGACCCGCCCTTCAGAATAGCCGTTGCATCCTCTGTCAAATGTAAGTTATAGTCGTACACGACTAACTGACACGGACACGCGCGCGCGCGCGCACACACACGCGCACACGCACACGCACACGCACACACACACACACACACACACGCGCGCGCGCACGTTTAGATAACAGTAACACAAGGAACAACACGATTTGTGAAGAGGGTCAAGAGTGTTGTGCTCTGATAAGATGAAAAGATGAAGTAATGGGATTTCATATTGATACATCGATCAGAGAGAGAGAGAGAGAGAGAGAGAGAGAGAGACAGAGAGAGAGAGAGAGAGAGAGAGAGAGAGAGAGAGAGAGAGAGAGAGAGAGAGAGAGAGAGAGACAGAGACAGAGAGAGAGAGAGAGAGAGAGAGAGAGAGACAGAGACAGAGACAGAGACAGAGTCAACATCAACAAAATTGAATATTGGGCCAGTAACCTATATACTTGAAGGATAAACTCAATGTTCAAATAACACTAAGCATAACACAAGTGGATCGCCGAGCGGTAGGTAAGTTCCCGAGCGGCTGAACCGAGCAGCAGACATGTCCTTTGCCCGTTACGCCCCCAACCTCCTCTTCCCTTCACATCTTAACCCCGGTCCTGCTTGCGTCCTTTGGGTGATGCACCTATTTTCACTATAAAATCGTGATTACTTTCATTAAAACCGGAATTCATAGTCTCTTTCACTGTGTTAACAAATACTTATTGGAGCATTTTGCGAAGCTCGTGTAGTTTACTTTTTTTTAAATTTACATTTTCAACATTAACAAATGAAACGAGCGGCCGAACCAACCGGCAGACATGTCCCTCAGGACGATCCAGGTTGTTCCTGAGGGTGAACCAGGTTGATCCTAACCCTAAACCCTCAGGCTGATCCAGGTTGTTCCTGAGGGTGAACCAGGTTGATCTTAACCCTAAACCCTCAGGCTGATCCAGGTTGTTCCTGAGGGTGATCCAGGGTGTTCCTGAGGGTGATCCAGGGTGTTCCTGAGGGTGATCCAGGGTGTTCCTGAGGGTGATCCAGGGTGTTCCTGAGGGTGATCCAGGTGGTTCCTGAGGGTGATCCAGGGTGTTCCTGAGGGTGATCCAGGTGGTTCCTGAGGGTGATCCAGGTGGTTCCTGAGGGTGATCCAGGTTGTTCCTGAGGGTGATCCAGGTGGTTCCTGAGGGTGATGCAGGTGGTTCCTGAGGGTGATCCAGGGTGTTCCTGAGGGTGATCCAGGTGGTTCCTGAGGGTGATCCAGGTGGTTCCTGAGGGTGATCCAGGGTGTTCCTGAGGGTGATCCAGGGTGTTCCTGAGGGTAATCCAGGTTGTTCCTGAGGGTGATCCAGGGTG
>CM065699.1:22443250-22445750 GCA_017654935.2 Phymorhynchus buccinoides
CACAGCAAATTTGAAGCGATTCGGTCGAAAACGGCGGAGTTGTAAGGCCCGTTTCGTGTTTCAGACACACACACACACACAGACACACACACACACACACAGACACACACACACACACACACGGACAGTTGGCTTATTACTATATGATTATATTGCTACTGTTATTGTACCATCTGAGATTGCAAAATCGTTATGAATTTTTGGCTCTTTGTTACTAGAGACTGTATTATTTTATGCATTAGTTTTGCTTATTTTCAACAAGTACGTTTGAATGTTCCCTTTTTTCTCTCTTTTGTCTAATATCACCATTGGTTAAAAGACGCAAAATTAAACTACTGAACTGAACTGAACTGCTTGGGGTGGTTTTTTTCTATGACTCCCAGCTACATCCTCTAAACAATCTCTGTAATTTTCGCCATCTTTGACCGCCTTCCCTTAAAGGGGCACCCTGACGGATGAGATTTTGTAAGAAACGCATCGATATCACCAGGAAAACACCCTTTACAGAGATTGCAACACTCGCTTTGCTCTGGTTTCCTAGAAATCAAACCGTCAAATCGGCGATTCCTCCTTGGCGGATGTGCTGGAAGTCAAATTATTTCACCCAAAGACAAGGCGTGTGCCGTCTCTTTTCTAATGGCCGCCAAATCGTTTGCACGAAATTTTCGCAATACAAGCCTTTTTTTTTTTTTTTAAATGTTGTACATTTTATCTAAAGGAGTTTCGCTCACAACAAAGGACATAGCTCCAATTATTATTTTTACTGCACTACAAAAAAAGAAAAAGCTTCAACCACAATGAGTGACCTCCACCCACCCCATCAAAAATGGCTTATCTCTCCAGCATCTCCGCCAAGGAGGAATCGCCGTTTTGACGGTTTAGTTTCTAGGAAACCAGAGCAAAGTGAGTGTTCCGATCCTTGAAAAGGCTGTCTTTCTGGTGATCTCGACGTGTTTCTTGCAAAAGCTCATCCTGTCAGGGTCCACCTTTAAATTTCCTTTCTCTCTACCAACCCCCACCCCCAACTCTCCCACCCCCACCCTGTTTGATATCCCTGACAGCTTTACGTCTAGTTTTTGAAGGAAAAACAAACACACATAAAATTGTCGTATTTCTATTAAATTTCCGCCGTCAGATTGGGTGGATGGTGACACCCCTGCGGACTGCCAGACGCTGATGTAAATTATGACAGGGAGATAACCTGTATCTCTCTCGTACATTTTCTTCCATGTCGCTTTGCAGGAAACCCATGTCTGGCTTTATCTGCCACGCTGCAAAATTATTATGACTACTACCTCCGCCAAGGAGGATCTGTGTCCGGCCTCTGTTTTCTGTGCTTGTGATTTCCCCAGTCTTAGCTTCGAAGCGGGAACTGTCATGTTTGCTTCATCCGTCCGTGCGTCCGTCTTTTAGAATTTAGAACGTTGAACCATAAACTACCAATACAAACAGGCAGAATTCAAAACATTCTGCATAATGAAACATTGTGTTCTAAGTGCGATCTTCGTGTGCTGGGTGACGAATTTCATTACATTTTTGAATGTCCTGCTTTTCAGGATGTAAGGAAAAGTTATCTGTCAAATTATTACCAAAACAGACCAAATGCTATTAAGTTCCACTCTTTTTTGCAAACAAGAAACAGTCGAATTCTCAACCGCTTAGCTTGTTTCATAAAAATCATTTTGAAAGCTTTCTAAAACATACATACATGTTTCCGCTACTTCCCGAGTTATAGCCCATTTCATAGGTTAAGCTCAACTTTTTGGTGTTTAGTAATGTGTGCGGATGTTAGGTTGTGTGTGACAGTTTATCCCGTTGTGTTTCTGTCTCTCTTGATTATAAGCGAATTGTGTTATTGTATTGGTTACATTGTGATGCGTAGCATTTTTCATATGTCCCCTGGTTTTGAAATAAACTTTTTGACTTTGACTTTGTCTGTTCGGCCGTATGTACGGGAGTGAACTTTGCACCCGCTCGGGTTCTGCCTTGTTTGATTTTCTGATTGTTTGTTACTTTATTTGCCTGCTGAAAATGTTCCTCAACAAACTATGAAGAGGTTTTGATAAAGTTCATTAAGGATGGCGCCAGGGGTATCACCCTATAACGTCCCATTAAACTGCTGAGGTGGTCGGGATAGGCTACCACTCATGAACACGGTTGTTTCAAACATGGATGTCTTTTATTGATTGAGTTCTTGCTTTTTGGGGGGTTATGTTTCGCAGATTCGTTGTCTAATCGATGAACATGTTATCGTCAAGATCTCATGCTGCATTATCCATATGAACAAAGCTCACTTTTTGTGTGCGTTTTTGCGTGTGGTCGCTCAAACACCGCTGTCCATAATCCAAAATCCAGTGACAGTGCACGAAATGTACACGATTCTTAATCAGCATCACACCCGCATGAAGATGTGGCATGATGATAATTGTTTCGTAGTTAAACACACGAGGATGTGGCATGATATAATGAACTTAATGAAGATATGAATGACATGGTTCTG
>CM065699.1:22450750-22458250 GCA_017654935.2 Phymorhynchus buccinoides
CTCTTGTGAATAAAATAACGTCATTTTACACTTGTCGTGTAGTTGTTTGTTTGTTGCATGAATAATAATGTTTGAAGTTTTGGACTGGAACTGTAAACTGCTCTTTCATAAAACTGGGGGAAAAAAAGAAGAAATATCCCAAAGTGACGATGCATGAAATGGAAAGAAAATGATCGTTTTAACCTGTCATGAAACTTTTTATTATTATTGTTTTTTTAATTTTATTGAAGATGATAACCCAAATCTAATCCCTTATCCGCTTGTTGACCCACGACCTTTAGGTCATGTTTGTTTGCTGTCTAAACAGGCTTCAAGTGATGCTTACCCCCGATGTTGAGGCGCTGCTTTCGAGAAAACTTATTATTAAGCAAACAAGCGTACACACACACGAGCACACACACACACACACACACACACACACACACACACACACACACACACACACACACACACACACACACACACACACACACACACACACACACACACACACACACACACACACACACACACACATGTGCATATGCGCACTTCATGAATATAACTAATTTTCTTACATACTATAGGCCTAGCATTATTCTAGACTGTTGTTTATGAAAAGGATCTAGTGTGAAGTTGGCTTTTAAAAAAAAGTCCTGAAACTAAAAGTTCCTCCCGGAACAGCTGTGTTACAGAGACATGTGCATGCGCGCACACGCAATATATGCGCGCGCGTGGGGATGTATTATCAGAAAGCTGTTATCAAGAGGAGATACACACAGACAGGCAGAGATAGTGACAAAGGGACAGAGAGAGACAATCAACAATATGTTATTGCCATTAGCTTACAAAGCCCTTGTGGCAAGGGGGTGCGGGGTGGGTTACAATATTGTCTTAGGTGAAGACGGGGTAAAAAGCCCATCGGCGGGTAAGAAGCCCATGCCAATTATCTCATGAAATAAAGAACATTTCAGTCACATTTTGCCCATGAGACGAGTGTTAATGTTTAGCATTCGTCTCATGGGCAAATGTGACTGAAATTTTCTTTATTTCATGAAATAATTGGCATGGGCTTCTTACCCGCCCATGGGATTTTTACCCCGTCTTCACCTATAGACATTCAAGAGAAATGCTGCAAAGGAGGAATGTAAAAGAAAATAAACCAAAATGCCAAACGTAATTGCCACATTTTAACTATGGTACGTTATACATGCATAATGTGACACACATTGGGAGAGAGAGAGAGAAGAGAGAGAGAGAGAGAGAGAGAGAGAGAGAGAGAGAGAGAGAGAGAGAGAGAGAGAGAGAGAGAGAGAGAGAGAGAGAGAGAGAGAGAGAGAGCGAGAGAGAGAGAGAGAGAGAGAGAGAGAGAGAGAGTACTTGAAAACTTGGAAACTTTAACTTTATTTGTCAAGGATAAAGATTTTAGGCAACGCCTAGTCTTCCAATAATAAAAATTATGTTCTTGCTACATATACGAACATAGAATACAAACATGGCAAGTCATAATATTACACATACAGATTTGAACATAAAGGTAGCAAAGCAGGTGACAGACAGAGAGAGAGAGAGAGAGAGAGAGAGAGAGAGAGAGAGAGAGAGAGAGAGAGAGAGAGAGAGAGAGAGAGAGAGAGAGAGAGAGAGAGAGAGAGAGAGAGAGAGAGAGAGAGAGAGAGAGAGAGAGAGAGAGAGAGAGAGAGAGAGTGAGATTTGAGGCTAATGTCAACTAATGGTAACAACTCAATAAACAAACGAACAAATATACAGAACTCTCCGTCCATAAAAGCACACAACCACAATCACAATCAAAGTACCTACAGTACCTATTCGCCTAGCTCAATGCCGGCGAATGGAACAGAGGAACTCTCAAAGTAACAAGCATTTAAATAGATGATGAAGTGAGATTAGCGTCCAATTAGGCGTTGCCTCTTAATATGGACGATATTCCCGGGGAACCATTTAATTGATTTGATTGATTAAATTTAAAGTCTGTTCACAACAATGGTGATATTAGACTATACCAAAAAAATCAATAATTTAAAATGATGGAAGTATATATATATATATATATTTTGTCATAGTAAAGAAAAGGGACCGTTCTTTAAAAGTGTGGAACTTGTTTTTGTTGTTGGTGGTATATATATATGTGTGTGTGTGTGTGTGTGTGTGTGTGTGTGTGTGTGTGTGTGTGTGTGTGTGTGTGCGTGTGCGTGTGTGTGTGTGTGCGTGTGTGCGTGTGCGTGCGCGCGCGTGCAAACATATAATTGAAACATTTAAATAATGGAATTTAAATTCAAATTTTCAAAAGTTATTATAGACTCAAACAACATGACGGACCTCATGATTCTTTACTTGCTGGTTTGTTTAACCAGCCGCGTAGCGAACGCTGGTTAATATTTTCAGGGCAGTCTGTTCCTGGCTGACTGACTGTCTATCTATCTATGTATCTATCTATCTATCTATCTATCTATGTATCTATCTATCTATGTATCTATCTATCTATGTATCTATCTATCTATCTATCTATCTATCTATCTATCTATCTATCTATCTATCTATCTATCTATCTATCTATCTATCTATCTATCTATCTATCTATCGATCGATCGATCGATCTGTCTGTCTATCTATCTATCTATCTATCTATCTATCTATCTATCTATCTATCTCATCTATCTATCTATCTATCTATCTATGTATATGTATCTATCTATCTATCTTTGTATCTATCTATCTATCTATCTATCTATCTATCTATCTATCTATCTATCTATCACTTTTACTTAAGATTTTTATCATTTATAATTTACTTGAGTGCTGGTTTGGTTTTTTGGAGCCTTTTGCCAATATACAGGAAGAGACATTCCATTTGAGGAACAATCTTCTTGTTGAAGGGAGAGTAGTTCACCTTGGTAGGTTAAGACCCATCCAGTGCTGAGCTGATGAGACTCCCTAGAGTCGAAACAGTTGTCCTCGGCTTGGGTTCTGCCATTGCCTCCCTAAAAAGGAGGAGAAACTAAGCTAGCACTCTATGTTTTTTTAGAACATAGATCAAGATACCAAGTTATAGATATAACTGTTTTTTGTTTTAATGTTCGTTTCAAAGACATAGGGACAAAAAAGTTTTAAACATTTTTTTAATCTATTTTTTCTATCTATATATATCTACAGTATCTATGTTAACATGATAACGTTTGAACGAAGGGACCAAGGAGGCTCGAAGTTTGCATGCGCGTAGGTAGCTAGGATATATAAGCCACGTTCGAAGATGAAGGTCATTGGTGAAAAGTCAAGGTCACTGGAGCATAAATGTTCTGGGTGTTGCTGGTTGATGTTGCAAGACACACTGGTCCAATGGAAACATATCTTGCTTTAAAACCGGCTAAAAGCATCTTGTTTCTACGTGAACCAGTCTGTTAGGAATGTTTGTACGAATGATGAATGAAAAGCGCAGTGAGTTGCTTAACAAGATTATGCGCTATGTAAGCATTACTAATTATTTTATTTATTATTTGTTACTTCCCTTTATTTGTCTTTAAGTTTAAGGGGTAGTGTTTTGGGGGTACTTACTGCTTCGCTTGCACTCTGCTTTCGTTATTTTTTTTGTACGAAATAATGATAGCTACGTGAGTGTGGGTGCCTAAAACAAGCATTGGTGGCATTCGAGGCACGACTGCGTGATGAAAAGGGGGCTTAAACACAGATCTGCTATGAGTTGTTTCCCTTAATCTAACAGTCTTACAGTTGGTTAGCAAAACGTTTGGTGGCGGTTACTTCGAATGAATGCTTTACACTATGAGTATCAGTTAACTCAACTATGACACACACACACACACACACACACACACACACACACACACACACACACACACACACACACACACACACACACACACACATACACACACACACGCGCGCCCACACACACACATATACGACCAGAAACACGTCGAGATCACCAGAAAGACAGCCTTTTCAAGGATCGGAACACTCACTTTTTTCTGGTTTCCTAGAAATCAAACCGTCAAAACGGCGATTCCTCCTTGGCGGAGTTGCCGGAGAGAGAAGCCATTTTGGACGGGGTGGGTGGAGGACACTCAGAGTGGTTGAAGCTTTTTCTTCTTTGTAGTGCATTAAAAAAATTAGAGCTCTTCCTTTCTTGTGAGCGAAACTCCTTTTGGCAAACTGCAAATAATAAGGCTTGTATTGTGGAAATGTCGTGATTTGGTCTAAGCGACTCAGGCGGCCATTCTCTTTCTCTTGAAAGAATTTGACTTCCAGCACCTCCGCCGAGGAGGAATAGCCTATTCGACGGTTTGATTTCTAGGAAACCAGAGCAAAGTGAGTGTTGCGATCTCTGTAACCCTTTCACCACCATTGTCGCATGTTTGCACCATAATGATTTATACCCATGTCATAAAAAGCCTTAAAATCTGGGTCTGTTGTTCAACGATCTTGTGTTCTTGATTTAAGAGGTAAGGATAGGCCTTATTTTAAACATGTCACAGAGGAATCCCCAATGTCACTGACGAAATCTTTTCTCTAATCCATGTAAGTTTAATAGAACATTTTGGCTAAAAAATGGCTGGCGGCGAAAGGGGTAAAGGGTATTTTCCTGGTGATCTCGACGTGTGTTTTGCAAAAACTCATCCGTCAGGGTGCTCCTTTAAAAGTATCCATTTGCCCGTTTTTACAGGCGATTTAAAAGCAATTGGGAATTGACATAACCGAACGAGCATAGAGTTTGGGGTTTTCTATACGCTTGGATGCAAGTTCAGTTTAACGTCGCGTATTGGCTTTTGCCATGGAGCCAGTAGTGGTTTATATACGTTTGGGGCCAGTGGTAGTGTGGGAACAAGGTGTTGAACTTTCCTTGGCAATCGCCCCGATTATCCCCCCTGTGGGGTGGGGATCTCACATGACCACATTGAGTGACAAGAGATTGAGAGATAGATCAGTTTTCTGGGCCAGAAATACAATGATTCACTGACCTACTTACCCCCCCCCCCCCCCTTCTTTTTCTCTATCCACCCCATGTGTGTGGGGGGGGGGGGGGAGGGGTATGTGTGTATATGTATGTGTGTGTGTGTGTGTGGGGGGGGGGGGGTATGTGTGTGTATGTGTGTGTGAGGGGGGGGGGGGTATGTGTGTGTGTATGTGTGTGTGTGTGTGTGTGTGGGGGGGGGGGGGGTATGTGTGTTTGTGTGTGTGTGTGTGTGTGTGTGTGTGTGTGTGTGTGTGTGTGTGTGTGTGTGTGTGTGTGTGTGTGGGGGGGGGTATGTGTGTGTTTGTGTGTGTGTGTGGGGGGGGGGTGCGTGTGTGTGTGTGTGTGTGCCTGCTTGTGTGTTTTATTTTTGAGAGAGAGAGAGAGAGAGAGAGAGAGAGAGAGAGAGAGAGAGAGAGAGAGAGAGAGAGAGAGAGAGAGAGAGAGAGAGAGAGAGAGATCATATTATCTATTACGTTTCCCACTTACTTTAAAGCATAAAAGTAGTACACTGAATGCATGTAATAGTACGTGTTCACGTCATTGCTTGTTGTTAACAGACAAACAGTAGAATCACAGAGAAATGAATCGCTCTGGAAACTAATGAATAGACTAGTATCAAGCAGACATTTCGGCACTGCTTGAGTTGAAGTGCCCACTGTGTGTTAGAATGACTGCAGAGAGCTCAAAATAATATCCGTTTGAAGAAGAAGCGTTACATTATTGTTCATCTGTAGTTCAGAAGTTGAACAAAAAACCCGCCAGGTGGCCCTGTAGTCATGCGTGCGTATTACACGGTCAACTCGGGTAATAGTATGTAAATGAGGCTAAAGAGCGAATCGTTTTTGGAGTTTAGTCTAGTTTACATATTACTACCCGTGTTGAATGTCTAGGACGCACTCATTGCTGCAGGGCCTGGTCTGAGAGTTGAGGTTACTCTGTGATTGTACTCAAATCAGCATTCCGGTGCGCCCCGGTTCGCATATTGCCGTTTCGCATACTGCCGCTTCGCATAAAGCCGATTCACATACTGCCGCTTCGCATACAAAGCTTTGTGGACATGGCATTTCGCATAAAACTCAGAAAGTTAGGGATAGGGTTAGGGATAGGTTAGGGATAGGGTTAGGGATAGTAAGAAACTAACAGAAAGTCACGTAGAGTGCATTAGAACCTGCAAGAGTGCATCATATGCGAAATGGCAAACCCGTTTATGCGAACTGCCAGGTTCTTTTGGAAGAGACACTCGACTTGCGCCCGCGGCTCTGATCAAAGGATTATGCGAAACGCATTATGCGAACCGGTGGGCACCCCAGCATTCTACAACGCCAAAATAGTCGCATGCACCACAAGCAAACAACGATTCAGACTAACAGACACGCTCATGGGGAGAGTAAAGTGCCCAGAAGTGCCCAGGTAAAATTACAGCTTGGATCTGAGACTGACATCATGCACTACGTGAATTACATGTCGATCTGTGATACCGTGATGGCTGAAGAATGTGACGGCTTGGTCTTGTCAAGATGAAAAACAACAAGTGCAACCCCGAGCGGCTGCAAAGTCCTCTCGCAGCATCGCCGAGCTACTCCGAAATCGGAATGTGTCGGCTGTACACATACATAAAAACGTATGAAAACAGCACGTAACTACATAAAAACGCATGAAAACAGCACGAAACCGAATAGTTTTTGATATATAGCCTTAGGGTTCGGACCCGTGATTTGAGCGCGCGCGATCATGCGCACACGCGCACACAGAAAAATTCATGACAACTGTGTTATAGACCATTCATCAAGAAATGTTGTGAAAAAACCTGCATGAAAATAGATGCAAAACTTCGCGAGATATTAGCGATTATGTGTTTCGGGGTTTGAACCCCGTAACTGGCGTGACCGTGACCTTAATGTAAAACGAAATACATCAGTGGATAGCTTGCATCTTGGCAAACTAGTATACCAAATTTGATGATGATAGACTGAACAGTTTTTGAGAAAATTGGACGAATAGCCGGACGGATGGAGGCACGCCGCCGGACGGACGGACACCGGACGGACCAGACAAAAACAATAGCTCCCCGAACCTTCGGCTCGGGGACTAAAAAAAGGGAGAAGAAATTCTGACCTGTTGAAGGAGTCATGGGTGGAGCTTTCGAGCGTAGGCTCTTCGTCGGCAGCTGAGAGGAGAATGGCCGATTGACCAGGAAGGGATAAGATCAGGTGGGGGTGGTGAGTGGGGAGGGGACTGTGGCGAATGGAAAGGTGAGCACAAATCAGTGTAGAGATTAGGGCCAAAGACGAAAAATTGAAGAGTAGGGGAAGACGGGGTAAAAAGCGCATGGGCGGGTAAGAAGCCCACCCCAATTATCTCATGAAATGAAGCAAATTTCAGTCTCATTTTGCCCATGAGACGAGCGTTAATGTCTAGCATTCGTCTCATGGGCAAATTTGACTGAAATTTTCTTTATTTCATGAGATAATTGGGGTGGGCTTCTTACCCGCCCATGCGCTTTTTACCCCGTCTTCCCCTAGTGAGTATAAAAT
>CM065699.1:22468250-22478250 GCA_017654935.2 Phymorhynchus buccinoides
GAGAGACGACTAGGCCTCTACTCCACTTGGGTCGTAGCTTTCAAGCTTTTGCTGACGAGGTGACAATTTCGCTCTGCTTGCTTCTCCGTTCGTGGGTCTGTCGCGCTTTTATTCAATTTCCCTTCTTTGTTTTTTTTTGGTCCGCTGTGAGTGTGCGTGCGTGGCGACTGGATGAAGAGTGAAGCTTATATTTATTGTGACTGCTGACAGTCTACATACATACATACATACAAGAAATAATAATCTCATACACGCAAAGGGGGGGAAACCGTGCTGAGTTTTGCCAGTGTGTTTTTATTTAATTTTTTTTTGTGGTTGTCGTTATTGTCGTCTGCTTTTACTTTCAAAAGGTTTCCGTTCTCACGGCCATTGGCTTCATTCATAGGTTGTGGTGAGTGTTGATGAATGGTGCACGATACGCTGTCAAGTTTTGCAATGGTTTTCACAACAGTGAATGAGAGATAGGGAAGTGCATTTCGAATTTCCTCTTTTTTTTTAGCCAGAGAAAGTCGACTTGTTTTTATTTTAAAGAAGCAGTGAGATCTTTCTAACAACAGGTTTGGTGGAAAATAACTTTTCAGCAGCAAAAACGTTTTTGGGTTGGAAAACCAAAAAAAGAGCAGACGACACAGTTAGACAGACGACATTTGTTTGGAGTTTGGTTACAGATGAAATTGTGATATTGACATGTTTTGGCTCATGTGTGCACAGTAAACGGGAAAAGAAAATCGCAGCAAACATTGTAAATATGATCGGCATTACAAAACATCACGAAAAGTACTTCACTTTTACTGGGGGGAAATGCTGAGCAGATCGGTTCTACAATTAACAAATGTCCCATATGTGCCTTCCCAGGTCGAGAGGACGTAAAGCTTAAATTTACAATACAGCAGATCGGTTCTACAAGAAGAGAAGTCGTGATGGACTTTCAACTTTTATAATGAAAACATTGGCGTGACTTGTTTTTTCCCCCCTTTTCCCAACATAACTTCGGCAGTGTTTTTGTTTTAAACATTCCCCTAAGTCAAAACCATCTCAACTTTTCTGTTTCTTTTCGTTTCATATCAACGTACTTCTATTGTAGAATTTCAAGGTAACCAACCCTCGCCCGATCACAGCAAGTTACCTGAAACGTTTTCAATCCTGGTGATGATGATGATGATGATGATGATGCAAGTATCTGCGGTGACAGTGTGAGAAAAACAACAACAGGGCCTGTCGTGTTCAATCTAAGCGAGCAGAGGGTGAAGTATTGTGAAGAAGTGGCCTCAACTTACCTTTTCTTTTTATTACGATAAAGCGTGTACACGACTCATCAAAGGCGTATCGCGAATTTATTTCCCCGATATTTTGCAAGGTTGTTTTTATATGTAATAAAAAGCATGCACGGATGGTAAATAATAGATTACCAAGCTTTCAGTAAACTTAGTACACAAAGAGAATAAGTTTTGATGTAGTCTCAGTAGTGACTTCTATTTAACTGAGACAGAAGAAGACATCCCCTCTCTCTGCTGTATTCTACATGGTGGACAGTCGCTGTAGTGGCGGTGGAGGTGGTGGTGGTGTGTGTTGGTGGAGGGGGATAGAGAATGACCATGACCTTCGCTCGTTATCATCATCATCGTCGTCGTCGTCAGCATCTTCGGCTGCTGCTGCTGTCGCTGCTGGCTTGGTGCGCCCTGGTGAGTTATTGTTCTCTCCTTCACTTTTACATTCATTGTGTCAATATTGTTATTTCAAAACGTGGAATGGTATTGCGTTTCCCCTCACTTTGTCTTTCCCTCGCTGCCTTTATTAGGGCTTTACATCAGTGCGTCTTCTTGTCTTTCTCTGAGAATGTGTGTGTATATGTTCGTAAAGTCTCCTCTCTCTCTCTCTCTCTCTCTCTCTCTCTCTCTCTCTCTCTCTCTCTCTATCTCTCTCTCTCTCTCTCTCTCTCTCTCTCTCTCTCTCTCTCTCTCTCGCTCTCTATCTATCTCACTCTCTCACGCTCTCCCCTCTCTCTTCTCTTCTCTCTCTCTCTCTCTCTCTCTCTCTCTCTCTCTCTCTCTCTCTCTTTCTATATCAGTCTCTATTTGTCTCTGTCTGTCTGTCTGTCTCTCTCTGTCTCCTCTCTTTCTCCCTCTCTCACTGTGTGTGCGCGTGTGTATATGTGTGTGTGCACGCGCGTGCGTTCGTGTGCTTAATGGGTACGTGGCGCTGTGCTAGTGGTAACGCGCTCTCCCGGTGGGAGCAGCCCGAATTTCACAAAAGACAAGTCTCTGTGACTAGAAAATAATACCAAATACCAACACTACCCAAAAAAATACGCGCTTGTGTATTTATGTACATATATGTACATGCACTTGCACGCATGTGTGTATGTGTATGCGTGTGCGTGCAATATATCTCTCTCTCTCTCTCTCTCTCTCTCTCTCTCTCTCTCTCTCTCTCTCTCTCTCTCTCGTACGTGCACCAGCGCGCATGTGCTCATACATGTGTGTACGTCTCTTTTTCTCTCTGTCTGTGTCTGTCTGTCTGTCTGTCTGTCTCTCTCTCTCTCTCTCTCTCTCTCTCTCTCTCTCTCTCTCTCTCTCGTACGTGCACCAGCGCGCATGTGCTCATACATGTGTGTACGTCTCTTTTTCTCTCTGTCTGTCTGTCTCTCTCTCTCTCTCTCTCTCTCTCTCTCTCTCTCTCTCTCTCTCTCTCTCTACGTGCACAGCGCTCTCTCATACATGTGTCTACGTCTCTCTCTCTCTCTCTCTCCGTCTGTCTCTCTCTCTCTCTCTCTCTCTCTCTCATCTCTCTCTCTCTCTCCATTTCTGTCTCTCTCTGGCTGTCCGTCTGTCTCTTGGCTGGAAGAATCTCTCTCTTGTCTCTAAAATCTCTCAAACCTTGTCAAATAAAGTTTTTAAGTCTGTCTGTCTTCTCTCTCTCTCTCTCTCTCTCTTCTCTCTCTCTCTCTCTCTCTCTCTCTCTCTCTCTCTCTCTCTCTCTCTCTCTCTCTCTCTCCTCTCTCTCTCTCTCTCTCTCTCTCTCTCTCTCTCTCTCTCTCTCTCTCTCTCTCTCTCTCTCTCTCACACTCTCCTGTCTCTCTCTGTTCTGTCTGCTCTCTCTATGTCTGTCTGTCTCTCTCTGTCTGTCTCTCTCTCTCTCTCTCTCTCTCTCTCTCTCTCTCTCTCTCTCCTCTCTCTCTCTCTCTCTCCTCTCTCTCTCTCTCTCTCTCTCTCTCTCTCTCTCTCGCCTCTCTCTCTCTCTCTCTCTCTCTCTCTGTTCCTCTCTCTGTCTCTCTCTCTCTCTCTCTCGGCTCTCTCTCTCTCTCTCTCTCTCTCTCTCTCTCTCTCTCTCTCTCTCTCTCTCTCTCTCTCTCTCTCTCTCTCTCTCTCTCTCTCCCTCTCCCCCTCTGTCTGGCTTAAAATAATGCTACTGTATACCTTGTGGAGTGCACTTAGCACGGGTCGTGACCGACTTTAATTGCTATGTGTGCTGGGGGAAAACCTGACTGTTTGTTTTGGGGGCATATTTTACTCTCGTTACATTCAGATTAATATGTTGTTGCTGTTGTCAGCTCTTCTGTTTGTCTGTCCGTATGTCTCTCTCTCTGTCTATCCGTGAACACTCGATGCATATTTTGAGCAATTGAGATACACTTTTGCGGACGGGTTGATCTGTTACGAATAGAAACAATCATAATTTTTTTTTATGCATGTTGGTGTTTATGTAGATTTTCGTTCACTGATGTATTGGTTAAAACTGTATTCTATCAAATATCGAGTGCTTAGGCCTACAGGAAATTTGTTTAGAAATTTTGAACAGTGTTTTTTTTGTTTGCTTTCTTTGTCTCTTTCTGTCTATGTTTCTCTCTTTATCTCTCTGTGTCTGTCTGTCTGTCTGTCTGTCTGTCTGTCTGTCTGTCTGTCTCTCTCTCTCTCTCTCTCTCTCTCTCTCTCTCTCTCTCTCTCTCTCTCTCTCTCTCTCTCTCTCTCTCTCTCTCTCTCTCTCTCTCTCTGTGTCTCTCTATGAGTGCGTGTGTGTATGTATGTGTGTTTAAATGATCAGTACAAACGAATGTCTGGAATGAATGACTGAATTAATACTTCATTTATGTTTGGAATTTGCTTCCATGATGCTATAATTCATAGTATGCACGATTGGTTTGAATCGTCTACTTCTTCTCAAGTGCAATACCAGCAGCACCTATTAGTCACCATAAGGGAGAGAACATTTTCTTATCTACAGGTTATATGGTCGCCCTCGATGAAAGTCTGGTTTAAACGATTTATTATTCAATTACATTCAAATAGACATAAAACACAACAGACTGAAGCAACAACAAGCGAAGCTTATAGCGTGCTCAGTTAGAAAATGTACGTGAAAATGAAAGTCTGCATCGTATCAGTGTTTTCTGATGTTTTGGTTGGTTGTATGTGAATTTCCTTTCCCTCGTCTTTCTCTCATTCGTTGCATTGTTAGTGCAATGTGGCTTTTTAAAATTTTGGTAAAGGTAAAGATGTGCCACCCCCCCCCCCCCTGCATTTCTCGGTTAATTGCAATTTTCCGTTTTTGCCTTTCTTACCAAACATAAAGCTGTATTTTAGGAACCTTTTTAGCTAATAACCTTTTTGGAATACTAACCCTATCCCTAACCCTAACCCCCCCCCCCCCTATAAGACGCGAACACGCAATGAACCACGACTGTGACAAATGGCGCCGTGTACTGCAATACATAGGGGGGGGGGGGGGGGGGGGGGTCCTATTAGATAATGGCCTAGGGTTAGGGATAGAGTTAGTATTCCAAAAAGGTTATTAGCTAAAAAGGTTCATAAAATAAAGTTTTATGTTTGGTAAGAAAGGCAAAAACGGGAAAATGAAATGAACCGAGAAATGCAGGGGGTGGGGTGGCACATCTTGACCTTTACGTTTTGCACATCATTTATATACTA
This sequence comes from Phymorhynchus buccinoides, assembly GCA_017654935.2. Lineage (NCBI taxonomy): Eukaryota > Metazoa > Mollusca > Gastropoda > Neogastropoda > Raphitomidae > Phymorhynchus > Phymorhynchus buccinoides. The sequence continues at coordinate 22,473,176 of CM065699.1, forward strand.
GCTTTCATTTTTCGTTGTGTTAGTCCTTTTTGTACTTCTAGTGAACTACAAGAACGGGAGTACATTGGGATGGGAACGCTGGTTTTTGCGCTTTTCTGTCTGTCAGTGGGTGTGTCTGCTTGCGTGTGGTCAAATCATGTTCCACGTGAAATTACCTAAACCACTGAACCAATCTTAACGAAACTTAGATGAAGTGAAGTTTAGCCTCCTCATAGCTGACGCTCGTAGGGACAAGTTGATCTGGTGTGTGGTCTTGAAAAACGAAACTTGACCAGTAATTCTGTTTAACGTCCTCCGGTCTGGAACAGACACATATGGGACATTAGTAGATGTAAAGATGGCAGGAACGATACTGGAGGCAATGCCCGGAGGCAGCGCAACACCAGTAAAGTCCCGAATTATTTTTATTAGATAGTGTTCTACTAATGAAACTTGGCAGTATGGTTCCTTAAGTACTGAACTTGCGGACCGTAGTGTCAAATTTACCAAATGGCAAGCCATATCAACCTTATCCCAATGAATCAGATTTGAATATTAGAAAGACACTGATTATTTCAAAAGATAGATTTATGGATTTACCACAATAGGTCTAGTGAAAAAGCGTCACCTGCACCTAAGAAGATTTTGTTTCGGTAAAAGATGTAATTACTCAGTATTGCCGAGAAGGGATTTTTAAACACAAAAGAACCCCCACAATGACCCAAGGCGGACCAGGCCTACAGGGACAAACCCCCACAATGACCCAAGGCGGACCAGGCCTACAGGGACAAACCCCCACAATGACCCAAGGCGGACCAGGCCTACAGGGACAAACCCCCACAATGACCCAAGGCGGACCAGGCCTACAGGGACAAACCCCCACAATGACCCAAGGCGGACCAGGCCTACAGGGACAAACCCCCACAATGACCCAAGGCGGACCAGGCCTACAGGGACAAACCCCCACAATGACCCAAGGCGGACCAGGCCTACAGGGACAACATTGACGCCAAAGAGGAAGAGCCCTGTCGCGTGCAAATTTGCAGCTCGTGCAAATTTGCAGCTCTACAAGTGCAGTTGTAGTACACGCGCACTATAACTTCACTTGCGCTCCAAGTGTCAAGTGTACTATCCGGGACAGAAAATATCAGTTAATTTTTTTTACAGAAAAAGTGATATTTTCATTCTTCAAATCCCCTATAGAGACAGCACTTTTTCCGTCTAAGATCGTTCAGATAGTGTTTTGATACACACTCTCATAGTAGCGAGCTGCAAATTTGCACAAGCTGCAAATTTGCACGCGACAAGCCCAACCTGAGCTAACAGCCTTTCGCCGTGGAACTTGCGAAGCGTCAAATCAGATGGCTTGGGTGGCTTTTTGCGGGGGCATGTGAACTTGTCGGTCGGTGCTGAGTGTCGGAGAACTTTCACCTGGCTAAGGAGATCTAGGCATGGGTGAAAGTAGTTCTGGCATGCTCCTGAAATCAGGATCGGAAAAGCTCATAGAAAGAGTCTTCAGGATTGGGTGGCGCGCCTCTGGCTGCGACGCGCTCTCCAGGTGGGAGCAACCCGAATTTCACAGAGACGCCTCTGTGACTATTGGGGTCTGCAACGAACACATTTTGCAAGAGTGAATGCCCTTGGTGGGTGGGGGAAGATGGTTCAGTACTGACCAAACAGGGGGATAACTCTCGCCAATAACCCTATTTGATGCCACTAGATGGCTGCCTTTCGCAAGAGTGAATGCCCTTGTCAGTACTGACCAGCAAGGGCATCACTCACTGTCAAGGGCGTTAATAACCCTAGTTGCAGAGGCCTATAAACTACCTAATACCTAATGCCTAAAAAAATCATCTCACTTGTCTTTCATCACTAGATCTTAATCAGTGAAACTTGAAAGTCAAGGGAGATCATTAGAAATGTACGACTTGGAGCATAAAGTGTATCCTCCGTTTTTATTCCCATTGTAAATTATGAAATAAAGTTTTAGGATTTTACGTTTGTTTTGATCTTTGCCTTGAACCGGGAGTACAGTTTATATGGCTCTGCTATCTTGTTTTGTTTTTTCTTTCCTTTTCTTTATGGGGTCCTCTTTAAAGGGCCAGCCACACGTCAGCTAATATCGCACGACTGTACGATACGATTCGATCACGTGGTCTCCAAGCGCCAATACATTTGTTCTTCTTCTTCTTCTTCTTCTTCTTCTTCTTCTTCTTCTTCTTCTTCTTTCTTTTGACATCCTACGTCATTCTTGGAGACCACGTGACCGAATCGTATCGTACATTCGTGCGATTTTAGTGGACGTGTGGCTGGCCCTTAAGTCCTAACCATTGTTTTGCATTCCGACGCTTGTTATATAATTTTATTTAGTTTCTTGACTTGTGTTTCTTTCTCCCTTTATGCTGTTTGCCCGTCTGTCTGTGTGCTTCTCCGTCTGTCTGTGTGCTTCTCCGTCTGTCTGTGTGCTTCTCCGTCTCTGTTTTTTCTTCTGTGTCAGTCTGTTTGTCTATCAGTCTGTCGACCTGTCTGTCTGTCTGTCTGTCTGTCTGTGTGTCTCTCGCATGCGCGTTCTGTTTCAAGTGCTTCCTTCCTCTACTTGTCCCTTTCTCACGCTATCCCTCTGTCGGCCCCGTTGTGTCTGTCTCTCGCTCTGTCTGTCTGTCATTCTCTCTTTGTCTCTGTCTTTCCATCTGTCTTTGTCTCTATGTTCTGTCTGTGCTCTCTCTCTCTCTCTCTCTCTCTCTCTCTCTCTCTCTCTCTCTCTCTCTCTCTCTCTCTCTCTCTCTCTCTCTCTCTCTCTCTCTCTCTCTCTCTCTCTCTCTCTCTCTCTTTAGTTCGGTTCGGGGAGCTATTGTTTTTGTCTGATCCGTCCGTCCGGTGTCCGTCCGTCCGGCGTGCCTCCGTCCGGCTATTCGTCCGTTTTCCTAAAAAACCTATTCAGTCTATCATCATCAAATTTGGCATACTAGTTCGCCAAGATGCAAGCTATCCACTGATGTATTTAGTTTTACATTAAGGTCAAGGTCGCGCCAGTTACGGGGTTCAAACCCCGAAACACATAATCGCTAATATCTCGCGAAGTTTTGCATGTCTTTTAATGCAGTTTTTTTCACAACATTTCTTGATGAATGGTCTATAACACAGTTGTCATGAATTTTTCTGTGCGCGCGTGTGTGCATGATCGCGCGCGCTCAAATCACGGGTCCGAACCCCAAGGCTATATATAAAAAAAACTATTCAGTTACGTGCTGTTTTGATGCGTTTTTATGTAGTTACGTGCTGTTGTTATGCGTTTTTATGTATGTGCACAGCCGACACATTCCGATTTCCGAGTAGCTCGGCGATGCTGCGAGGGGACTTTGCTACCGCTCGGCGTTGCACTTGTTCTCTCTCATTCCTTGTCTTTGTGTCTCCCTGTCTCTGTGTCTCCACCATCCCCATCCTCTCTCTCTCTCTCTCTCTCTCTCTCTCTCTCTCTCTCTCTCTCTCTCTCTCTCTCTCTCTCTCTGTCTGCTGTCTGTCTGTGTCTGTCTTGTCTCTCTCATTACTTTCCGCACGTAACAAGCACAAAGCTGAGAGAGAGAGATAAAGAGAGAGAGAGAGAGAGAGAGAGAGAGAGAGAGAGAGAGAGAGAGAGAGAGAGACAGACAGACAGACAGACAGACAGACAGACAGACAGACAGACAGACAGACAGACAGACAGAGAGAGAGAGAGAGAGAGAGAGAGAGAGAGAGAGAGAGACAGACAGACAGACAGACAGACAGACAGACAGACAGACAGAGAGAGAGAGAGAGAGAGAGAGAGAGAGAGAGAGAGAGAGAGAGAGAGAGAGAGAGAGAGAGAGAGAGAGAGAGAGAGAGAGACTCGGAGAGTTTTGTTTCTGCTTTTCCTTTTAACGCTTTTGTTTTTGATGTGTTTTCCTTCGGTCTGCGTGCAGCTGGTTACGTTCAGATTGGGATTATCTCTGATTTGTTAGTAAGCAATGGCAAAGGCGAGCGTAACAGAAGAAAACAAGAAAATGTTTATGTTTCCTTTGTTCTTCTTCTGTGCACTTGCATGGTTGGCTGATCATCCTATTTAGGAGAGAAACACACGCACGCAAAGAAGGAATGTAATTTTTAAAGGGTAAAAAGAAAAGAGTGAAAACACCGGATTGTAAACTTTGTTGTGTCGGCGTGTCTCTGTACGTCTGTCTTTTTTCTGTCGAAATGAAAGTTGAGTTCAACATCCGTTCGGCTTTAAAAAACCCAAACAACTCCACATGTATGTGAGACGAACCATCAACCAACCACCACAACCATCATTCAGTGGTTAGAGCAGATCCTGGAGGTACTGCAATCCCAGGTCTGTCGATGCTCAGTCTTTTTCGGTCTAGGTGTGTATGCGACCATAATTATATATAGCACTCTCTGTCTATGTCTGTTTGCCTAACAGTCTTTCTCTCTCTGGACATCCCTAATTCTTGTCTATCTATAAATATATATCTTTCTATCTGGTTGTCCGTTTCTTTTCATTCTCTTTCCTGCTCTTTCTCTCTCTCTTTTCTTTTCTCTCTTTCACTCTCCTATCGATGTTCTTCTTTCTTTTTTGTTGTTACTTTTTTTCATTTTTGAATATTTTCCATTCCTTTATTTTGTCTTGGATTCCTGAACGGTACATTAGTTTTCCAGCCCTTGCGGAAGATGAGATTATCTGTGTGTGTGTGTGTGTGTGTGTGTGTGTGTGTGTGTGTGTGTGTGTGTGTGTGTGTGTGTGTGCGTGCGTGCGTGCGTGTGTGTGTGTGCGTGTGTGTGCGTGTGTGTGTGTGTGTGTGTGTGTGTGTGTGTGTGTGTGTGTGTGCGTGCGTGCGTGCGTGTGTGTGCGTGCGTGTGCGTGCGTGCGTGTGTGTGCGTGCGTGTGCGCGCGCGCGCGCGCGTGTGCGTGTGTGTGTGTGTGTGTGTGTGTGTGTGTGCGTGCGTACACGCACGCATGTCTGAGTTTGTTTTATTACATATTGCCGTTTGTTTATTTGTACAGATCTCAATGTGCGAAAGAGCGTAATATATTTTTTCACAGATCTCCCATTAATTTCCTTCGTATTTTCTTCTTCTTCTTC
>CM065699.1:22483250-22485750 GCA_017654935.2 Phymorhynchus buccinoides
ATTTTCTGTTTTAAAATAGGGTGTGGTGTGGGTTTTGTTTTTTCCCTTTTCTGGAATGGCCAAGACGATGGGGATGTTGTTCCCTGAACAAAGTGGCACTTGTAAGCACAGTGTAAACACCATTTAACGAAGCCAGTGTAGGTAGCAAAGTCAGTCTAGGTTTCTGGAATAGCGCTTTGCTGCCTCTTCTATTTGAGAATGCCACAGACGCAGACGCACACAGACACACACGCACGCACACATGATTATTTCAATTTCAATTTAATAATAGTCCTTTGACCCCTCTTGGGCGTATGGAAGATAAACAGAATATAAAACATAATGGCCACATGCAAAAACTACACACATTCGTCAAACAAAACTAAGCTGCAGTCTACTGTCAAACAACCTTTCCCGATCTTATATAAATGTTGCTATTTTCATTCGGAATTTTGGTTTGGACATAAATTGACAAAAATGAAAAACTGATTTCTTAGTTATATAATACCTTGGCAAAATGCCTCGATGTTCTTCAAAATATGGACATTCAATTACAAAATGAAATTCATCACCAATAACACCCATATCACATTTGTCACACAAACGGTCACACACACACACATGCGCGTACACACACGCGCGCGCCTGGCGTCTTCCTTGATGCGTGCGTGCGTGCGTGCGCGCGTGTGTTTGAATCATTCTTGAGCTAAAACGGTATCATAGTGCAAAATGCTGCTAGAGATTTGGACATAAACATTATTGAGATTATACTGATGGTAAAAACAAAAACAATCGTGCTGAAAATGATCTACACATTAATGTTGCCAGATGAAAACAAAACAACTGGACAAAAACCAACCACGTAAATATGAAGGGAAGATGTGGTACAAGAAGGATGACAATTATAGAAATTAACCCTTTCACCGCCCAAGTCGCATTTTAGCACCATACTGATTTAACACCTATGTCACTAAAAGGCATCAAATTGGGGTCTATTATCCAAAGACCCTGTTGTCTTTGTTTTGTGAAGTACAGATAGACCTTATTTTATGTCACAGAAGAATCCCTAATACTGGAGATGGATTTGATTCTCTACCCAGGTAAACTTAATGGAAATTTGTGGCTGAAATATGGCTGGCGGTGAAAGGGTTAAAAGTCAAGGCACACATTTTTCGTGTAAGATAACCATTATGATGATGGCCCTAGACATGTTTCCCCCCCCCCCCCCCCCCCCCTGCTCTTTGCGCGTTAAGCTACTGGTCAAGTGATGAGCTAAAAACAAAGAATTGAGAAGAGTCTTAGAAAATCACTGTGGCTTGAAAAAAAAAAGCATGAATCATGTAATAACCCACATTGTTTCAAATGTTAAGCTAAACTGGAAAACACCACCGAAATTCGATTCATGAGGTTTTGAGCAACGTTGCTAATTGTTATACCTACCTGGAAAATGCATTTAGGATAGGCGGGGAGAGGGGGTGGGTGGGTGAGATGAAATGAAGACGATGAATGAAGGTGACAACAAGAAAGGTCAGTAAAATGATGCAGGTATTCGGCAGCCTTAATATCCACTGAGCATTCCCCCTTTGTTCAATTTCGTTATCTCCTCTCTTGGCCTCACTATTTCATTCTTTGATTAACCCAAATTTATTTCGAGGCTTACCAGTTTGTTCTGTGTTGTGTGTTGTTTATGTGTAACATATTCAAGGCTAGAAGGCTATGCCACTCTTGGATAGATGTTGATGTGTTTGTATGTTGTCCTCTCCACCATTGTTGATGTGTACTGCATGGATGCTCCTGCTTTCAGGATGTCCTGAAGTTCAGGATGTTTTTGTCCAGGATGCATTTTGCTGACCAGTTATATAGGTCAATAAGTTTAACCAGAAGTGAAAGTGCAACGAGAGCCTGTCAATTACATTGGAAACTGTTGTTTCCCTTCAGCTTCCAGGGGGCATTGCCCCCCGGAACTACCAGGGTGGGTGCTGTTCCTGCACTCCGCCGGGGCCTTGCAGGATTTTTGAAAATTTCCAGGAGCACCCATGGTACTGTGTGGGTGAAGGGTCATAAAGGCGAACTTGGTACATTCTTTATTGAGAATGATGCTTTGTTTGTCTCACTTTGGTTCTGACCCACGCATTGCTAGATGATATGTATCGTAATCAACTTTGGTGGAGGGGAGTTAATTAGAAAGAGAGTATTCCCCCTTTGTTCAATTTAATATCCACTGTTGTCCATGAGAGCAGCGTGTTCTGTGTCTAATTCAGTGATGCCAGTAGAGCGTGGCCTTTGATTGGCAATAAGTGTTGTGTAAATTGTCCATATACTGCAACTTTCGAGTATTATTCCATATGTGTTTTCATATGGCGTGCAATTACTGGTGCATATGTTCGCCTTGTCCCCTCGCACCCCACCTCCTCTTTGTCCTCTCTCCACCTCCTCCACTCCTTGTCTTCAATCACCTGGCCGTTCCCCACTAGCGGCACTCAAGCAGTAACAGATCAAGCAGGGTCGATCCTCAACACGT
>CM065699.1:22513250-22528250 GCA_017654935.2 Phymorhynchus buccinoides
GCAGTTGCTAGTAGACGACAGGCGTCTGTTAAGTCCTTTCGCGACCATTTAGAAATACATGTACATCTAACAGCATTCCATGATATTTGTGCAGTAGCTAGTAGACGACAGGCGTCTGTTAAGTCCTTTAGCGACCATTTGTCCTCTCGCGGATATTATGATCTGCAATAAGCCTAGGGTCTCCCATAGCCATATATATTCTTGATCAGCATACCACAACCTATTCAGATCCTGAATTTTGAACCGCTAGTGCAAACCTCCGCCAAGGAAGACTCACAAAACCGAAATTTCCTTCCTTCATGTCCTTCCTGTATCTCATGAACCAGTGGGTAGAATGGCTTCAAAGTTTGTGTGGTAATGTAACATGGCGAGTAATGAAATAAATACTTGCAATAAAATAATACAAAAAAGCATAAACAGGGTCATTTTAGACTAATAAGGACAAAAAGACCGTGAGAGGACTTAACAGGCGTCTATTTGTCTGTTTCGGTTAAAATGTACTTCCTCCTGCCATATTGTTAATTATTCTTTATGAAAGGGTGCGTTATAAGCATTTGCTTGTTGTCACCCTCATTACCTCATCATTGTTTGATTTTGTATGATATTTGAATAAAGTTGTCTAAACCAACAGGCGTCTATGCAACATGAACATGTTCTACCACAGACATGCAATAATGGTGTCTCAGCATGGGAAAGCCATTCCCTCGAGCTGCCTTTGCACCTGGTCTCTTAGCTGTATGTGCCTTGACTACTCATCGTTTTCGAAAAGGTGTGAACAGCAACAGAGGATACGCCAAAACAACCACTTGGGCTCACTATCAGAAAAACAACAACCCAGCCACACACGCGCATGTGTGTGCGCTGTTGTAAAACAGACGCACGTGCAAATTAAAACGCGCAGTGACATCTTATATTATTAGGTAAATAAAATTAAACAAAAGTGAAAGAAGGCAACTTAAGTACGTAGCAAAAGCGTAGTCAAAGTGCAACACTTGTGCAAGTAAACACATGTTGCTTGTCAGCTCTTGGTTAATCTTATGCACCCAACCACGCATAAATCGTATTATGACTCAACAAGCAAACGATTACATACAAACACAGATGCACTTTGACGCACGCACACCCACACTCACGTTTACTCATCATGCTTATCCTCTCTCTATCGCGTTCAGGCATTTTCTTTATAGATTACGACGAACCTGTTCGGTTTTCCCCCCACCTACCGCAGTATGTCACATTGACAAGTAATTATCCTCATACAGAGTACCCCTCCCGACCCCCCCCCCCCCCCCCCCCCCCCCCCCCCCCCCAGCACACATACACACCAATCTCAGCTTTTCCCTCCTTTTCCATTCATTTTCCCCATGCTCCCGTCCATGAGCATGCATAGCTTTCTCTTGACACACGACGTAAGCATGTGTGTAAGTGATAAATGTGAGAAAGACGTTAGCCTGCCACACTCACAAACTGCAGTGCACACACACATGCGCGCGCACACATACACACACACACACACATACGCGCGCGCGCTCGTTCACACACACACACTTCCTCGTCAGTCACACAATAATTTGCATGCCCCCCAAAATAAAATAGGTGGCGCGCTTCTGGCTGCGACGCGCTCTCCAGGTGGAAGCAACCCGAGTTTCACAGAGACGCTTCTGTGACTATGCAGTACCTAATAATACCTACCTCATACACACAATGTCTCTCTCTCTCTCTCTCTCTCTCTCTCTCTCTCTCTCTCTCTCTCTCTCTCTCTCTCTCTTTTCACCCACCTAACCTCACACATTATACTGATAGCATACTCATACAGTATAGTATACTATACCTCAGTAATACCAATACACTTACTTTGAAGCAACAATGGCGTCGAACAACAGTCATTGAAAATGTTCAGTTTAAAAAACCAACTACCTATAAGTAAGGAAAGGAGGAAGAGGGGGGTGAAGGAGAGATGAAAGAGGGTGGAGGGGGAGTAAAGAGGGTGAGAAACAGATAAAGAGAGAAAGGAAACTGGGGGAGAGAAAAGAAGAAAAGAGGGTGGAAGGTGAGAAAGAGGACAGAAATGAAAGAATGAAAAAGGACGGGAGAAGAGAAGAAGAAGAAGAAGAAAGAAGAAGAAGAAGAAGAAGAAGAAGAAGAAGAAGAAGAAGAAGAAGAAGAAGAAGAAGAGAAGAAGAAGAAGAAGAAGAAGAAGAAGAAGAAGAGAAGAAGAAGAAGAAGAAGAAGAAGAAGAAGAAGAGGAAGAAGAAGAAGAAGAAGAAGAAGAGAAGAGAAGAAGAAGAAGAAGAAGAAGAAGAAGAAGAACAAGAAGAAGAACAAGAAGAAGAAGAAGAAGAAGAAGAACAAGAAGAAGAAGAAGGAGAAGAAGAAGAAGAAGGAGAAGAAGAAGAAGAAGAAGAAGAAGAAGAAGAAGGAGAAGAAGAAGAAGAAGAAGAACAAGAACAAGAACAAGAAGAAGAAAGAAGAAGAAGAAGAAGAAGAAGAAGAAGAAGAAGAAGAAGAAGAAGAAGAGAAGAAGAAGAAAGAAGAAGAAGAAGAAGAAGAAGAAGAAAGAAGAAGAAGAAGAAGAAGAAGAAGAAGAAGAAGAAGAAGAAGGAGAAGAAGAAGAAGAAGAAGAAGAAGAAGAAGAAGAAGAAGAAGAAGAAGAAGAAGAAGAAGAAGAAGGAAGAAGAAGAGAAGAAGGAAGAAGAAGAGAAGAAGAAGAAGAAGAGAAAGAAAAAAAAAGAGCTTGGGAAAGTGGGAGGAATATGCAAATCAGAGAAGAAACTTGAATATGAGAGAAGAAGGAAGAGAGCGAGTAGAAAGAAGACATGTAGAGGGTGGAGGGTGGGAACGAAGTAAAGAAAGAAGGGAGGGGAAGGGAAGCGGAGGGGTGGGGGAAACAAAGACGAACTGACATGGAGGGGGAGGGGGGAGATAGGCGGTAGGACGTGTGTGTGTGTGTGTGTGTGTGTGTGTGTGTGTGTGTGTGTGTGTGTTGTGTGTGCGTGTGCGTGTGCGTGTGCGTGTGCGTGTGCGTGCGTGTGTGCGTGTGTGCGCGCGCGCGCGCGTGTGTGTGTGTGTGTGTGTGTGTGTGTGTGTGCGTGCGTGCGCACGCGTCCGCGTACGCGTGCATGTAAAGCCTCCCTAGGTCTCTGTGTACGTGTCTTATTTTCCTTTCATGTCGGAGCGCAGTTCAGAGAACAAGGCGACTAGCCATATAACAAAAACTCCCAGTTCAACGAAAAGAAAAAAAATCAAAACAATGTTTCATAATTCATTATTAAAATAGGTTGCAAAGTTTAGGCTTATTATATGGAAACAATCCCCATACAGAGAATTCCTTAGGTGGCAATCCCCATACAGAGAATCCCTTAGGTGGCAATCCCCATACAGAGAATTCCTTAGGTGACAATCCACATACAGAGAATCCCTTAGGTGGCAATCCCCATACAGAGAATTCCTTAGGTGACAATCCACATACAGAGACTTCCTTAGGTGACAATCCTCATACAGAGACTTCCTTAGGTGACAATCCCCATACAGAGAATTCCTTAGGTGGCAATCCTCATACAGAGACTTCCTTAGGTGACAATCCTCATACAGATAATTCATTAGGAGACAATCCTCATACAGAGACTTCCTTAGGTGGCAATCCCCATACAGATAATTCATTAGGAAACAATCCTCATACAGAGACTTCCTTAGGTGACAATCCTCATACAGAGAATCCCTTAGGTAACAATCCTCATACAGAGACTTCCTTAGGTGACAGTCATACAGATAATTCTTTAGGTGACAATCCTCACACAGATAATTCCTTAGGTGACAATCCTCACACAGATAATTCCTTAGGTGACAATCCTCATACAGATAATTCCTTAGGTGACAATCCTCATACAGAGACTTCCTTAGGTGACAGTTATACAGATAATTCATTAGGAGACAATCCTCATACAGCGAATTCCTTAGGTGACAATCCTCACAAGATAATTCCATAGGTGACAATCCTCATACAGATAATTCCTTAGGTGACAGTCCTCACATAGAACATTCCTTAGGTGACAATCCTCATACAGATAATTCTTTAGGTGACAATCCTCACAAGATAATTCCATAGGTGACAATCCTCACACAGATAATTCCTTAGGTGACAGTTATACAGATAATTCCATAGGTGACAATCCTCATACAGATAATTCTTTAGGTGACAATCCTCACAAGATAATTCCATAGGTGACAATCCTCACACAGATAATTCCTTAGGTGACAGTTATACAGATAATTCCATAGGTGACAATCCTCATACAGATAATTCCATAGGTGACAATCCTCACACAGATAATTCCTTAGGTGACAATCCTCACACAGATAATTCCTTAGGTGACAATCCTCACACAGATAATTCCATAGGTGACAATCCTCACACAGATAATTCCTTAGGTGACAATCCTCACACAGATAATTCCTTAGGTGACAGTCCTCATACATATAATCCATTAGATGGCAATCCTCATAGAGATAATTCATTAGGTAACAATCTTCATACATTAAATTTTTTTTATATCAACTTTGGTTAAGATCCATCCATTATCATTCACCTACTGTAAGTGTAATCAGTATATTTGTAGTTTTCAAACCCCACTCACTGGGATTACGTTAGCGTGGCTTGCCATTTTGTGAATCTGAAATAACGCGCCGTACAAGACATTTTACTTTCGGAAAACATTCTACCAAGTTTTGTCTAGATCGTTTCAGCAGTATAGAAATGGAATATGTTTCGTCCACATACAGACAGACGCACACACAGACAGGACCTCGTCTCAAGTGCAACGTACCCCCCGTTCCATAGAACCGGGAGTGCACACAAAAAGAACGTGGGAGCTCAGTAGACCGTGATCAACGTCAACGCTCCTGAGTGGCAGTTTTCTGAATGGGCGAATGTATGAATGGATCAATGGAGGAAGCAACGAACGAACGAATGAAAGAATGAATGGAGGGAAGGAAGGGAGACGTAATGAGGGAGGCGGGGGGAAATAAGAAAGAAAGAAGGGCAATATTTATTTTAAGGTTTGCGAGTCACATGTATTTGCTCGCATGACACACTTAAGTAAAGCATAGACCTATAGCGTACGTAATAAAGAACGGTACACAGGCCTACAGGAACGACCTGATCCCTCTGGCACACGACAGACTCATACTCAGACTCAGACTCAGAAACTTTATTTTACAAGGCTGGGCCTAGACTTCCATTCTGTCCTTGGTTCTAAACATGCAATACATAACTACTACTATAAATGAACATTGAGACACAGGAAAATCGCCAACAAAAAACAACTAACAGTAATATAGTAACGACATGGTAGTCAGAGCATCAACATCAGCAATTAAAACACACACAAAATAGAAAACTAACCAACCAAATAAACAAATAAATGGATGAAAAACACCTCTTTCACTACAATTTACTTCTACTACTACCATTACGTGTGTAAGACAGGGCAAAAAGCCCATGGGCGGGTAAGAAGCCCATGTCAATTATCCAACGAAACAAAGCAAATCTCGGTCACATTTTGCCCATGAGACGAGTGTTAATGTTTAGCATTCGTCTCATGGACAAACCCAACCGAAACCCGCCCCACTCCATGAGACAACCGGCACGGGCCTCCCACCCGCCCATGGGCCCTCTACCCCGTCTTCACCTACTATTACTATTATTACCACCATCACCACCACCACCAGCACCACACTACTACTACTACTACTACTACTACTACTACTACTACTACTACTACTACTACTACTACTACTACTACTACTACTACTACTACTACTACTACTACTACTACTACCTACCTACCTACAGAGATAAAAGGAGGACCCTGTCAGCTGCTGCTGCCCATCAGTCCCCCCAACGACCACGGAGGTCAAGGGACTGAAGGAAAGAATAAAGGATACAAGCCTAAATGCTTGCACATATTTCGACATACTATTGCGGCGGTACCATAGCCGATAAGGTTTAACCGAGGCGTGGTTACCGCTACACCTATCTGTATTGTTTTAAAAAATCGGGACTTTACTGGAGTTGCACTGCCTCCGGGCATTGCCTCCAGTGTTGTGCCCACCATCTTTGTATTTACAAATGTCCCATATGTGTCTGTTCCAGACCGAGAGGACGTAAAGCACCATTTTTCATTCGCTTGCACATAATTGTGAGAGAAAAAACCAATCACAACAGTTTCGTGTTGAGCACTGTACCGCTGCCGTAAAGAACTAAACGTGTACGGGCAATTAAAATGCAATTTTTAAAATGACCAAATAATAAAGGATTCCATCCCGTGCCCTGCTGATGAGACCCCCAAGGACCGAAACAGTTGTCCTGGGCTAGACTGCTTCGCCACACCCGTTTGTTTGCAGAAAACTCAAATCAGCACTGTTCGTTTACTTTACTTTTCAGACACAGGTCAAAATTAAAGTTAATTTTGTAACTCATTTGACTCTGTAGTTCACAAACTTAAGACGTTTTTGACACCAAGAATATATCAGAGAAAACCACACGTTTGCATATGATTATATGCACACACAAAATGCACATACGCATATGCAACTGTGCATTTGAGAAGTACAATTCTAAACAGCTAACACAAGGGCACTCAGACAAACATATGCATATATACACACACACATGCACAACAAACACACAAGCACACTCATAAACACTACACATACATACACTCTAATCATCATACAAGTACATTGAGAGAGAGAGAGAGAGAGAGAGAGAGAGAGAGAGAGAGAGAGAGAGAGAGAGAGAGAGAGAGAGAAAACACTGGACAATGTATTCGAATAGGCCATAAGCCCCTTACGAAGGGGAGGAACATTGACAAAACCACATAAGGAAGAAAAACAATTATAGGGCCTACGCCATAATTCTGTTCCAATACACATTAATATTTTATTGCAGACCATCGAACAAAATTTTCACATTTGTTCAGACAAATAGCTAGATTTTTCAGAACATCTTCAGAGAGAGAGAGAGAGAGAGAGATAGATAGATAGATAGATAGATAGATAGATAGATAGAGAGAGAGAGAGAGAGAGAGAGAGAGAGAGAGAGAGAGAGAGAGAGAGAGAGAGAGAGAGAGAGAGAGAGAGAGACAGACAGACAGACAGACAGACAGACAAACAGACAGAGACACACACAGGGAGAAAAGAGAAGTATGGAGTCTGAAATGTTTTAATTGTGAAGGTCACTGACCCATACACAATATTTAAATTCCTCATCGAGGGCAATGCTTGAGATAGATTCGGATTCGGATGGTTTAATGAACCAGGTCATGATGCCCATGTCATGGGGATGGGGATGTTTGAGAGAGAGAGAGAGAGAGAGAGAGAGAGAGAGAGAGAGAGAGAGAGAGAGAGAGAGAGAGAGAGAGAGAGAGAGAGAGAGAGAGAGAGACAGAGAGAGACAGAGAGAGAGACAGAGACAGAGACGCTGATAGAGAAGGGAAAAAAGTAAGCAGTTATGATGTTGACACAATAGCGCAGCAGCGACTTAGGTGGCGTCAAAATCAGCTTGCACCGACCCCACACTTCACGGGAAAGAAGGGGTTTGCAATACAAATACAGTGTTTTTTTAATATTTTTATATACCTCTCTTTTGAGGGCAAACAAAAACCTTGCAACTACCTGTGAATAGGATTATTGCATGCATACAGATTGGTGGCAGAGAGGGTAAGCATTTGTGTCAGAGCTTTTTTTTTTTTTTTTACTTTTTTACCGTGAAATGCGTGTCGTGTCGTGTAGTAGTGATTAGAGAATGTTGTTGTATTGCAAAGCATCCCACTAGGTTAGTTTTGCCAGGCACATGGCGTAATTGACAAATTGACAAATTGAGAAAAAGGAGAAGAAGAAAACACTTCCATTGCTTCACTCATACTATATGATACTAAGACTTTAAAAAAAAGAAACTCAAGCAATCTTGCACTTTGTCTACCTCTCGTGAAGCTTTTGGCATGATTCTGCTGCATTTGTTACGTCGCAAAATGGCTCCTATTTGAAACTGTACATCTCTTCATTTCTGGTTCGAATCGGTTTCAAACTTATTTCTAAAGTGTTTTCGATTATTATGTCAAATCATACATTTCAATCATTTTTGTGTGAAAGCGCAGGTGCGCCTCTATATTGGTGTAAATGATTGAATAACTTGTTCTAGACATGTAAGCATGGTTGTAAGTACTTTTGTGGGATGTTTAATGAGTGTTATATTGAGTCATATTGTTCATTAATTTGTCTCTCAATCCCCCTTTTGTTTTCCTCCTTCCTTTCTTTTTTTGTGATTTGTCCCATAATGTCACCCTTTTAGTTCGTTTCTGGTTTTCTATTTTGTTCACTTTGTTAGTTTGTCAATAATGTTTCTAAATATTGAAAAAATATTTTCTAATTGGTGAGAACACACCTTCCGTCATTTGAATCATATGTAATGTATTGTGTACGGGTACGTTATAAGCTATATGCTTGTTGTTACCCTGTTACCTGATTATTGTTTATAATTTGAAATTGTTGAATAAAAAAACAACCCGTTTAAACCAAATGGCCCAAATCTGACAAAAGCAGCCATGCTCCAAGCGGGACAATGCAAACTGTATATAGTGTTCCATTCAAGTTGAAATAAATATTCTTCTGTAGCAATGATGTTGCTGGGTTAAATAAACAGTGCTGCGCTTTAGTTGGAAATGGAACCAAAGTTTTCTTTTATCATATTTACTCATTTATTTTGTGTGGGTTTGGGCAAACTGCAGATCAACACCCCCTCCTCCTCCATGTCTCGGTTCTTTCCGGTCCCCCCCCCCCCCCCCCCCCAGTCATTGCTCCTTCTTACTGCAGATTGAGCACATAAACCTCTGACATGTTGTATATGTAACGTTAATTTTCATGGATTGAAACAATTAAAAATATGCATTGGCTAATAGTAGAATATAAAGGTAAGACAGAAAAACCCGCAATGAACCAAGACTTTGACATCTTAGCATCTACATCTTTTGTGTGTGTGGTGTGTGTGTTTGATTTTGATTTGATTGATTTAATTTAAAGTCTGTTCACAACAATGGTGATATTAGACTTAAATAAATACATTAATTAAACAAAAACCAAAACAGACATAAACAAATATTGAATTAAAATGAGGTGAAAAGAGTGTGTGAGTGTGTGGGTGTATGTGTGTGTTTGTATATGTGTGTGTATTAGTGTGTGTGTGTGTGTGCGTGTGTGTGTGTGTGTCTGTGTGTGTTTGAGAGTGAGAGAGAGAGAGAGTGAGAGAGAGAGAGAGAGTGTGTGAGAGAGAGAGAGAGAGAGAGTATGTCCGTGATGGGGGAAGGGGGAAAAAAAGGAAAAAAAAGGATTTGGGGCAAAGAAAAGAAACATTAATATTAACTAACGTATCAATTATAGTAATTTTGCAATTCCAGAGCTGGATATGACAGAAGCTATTTTGATAATATTTTGTGTGTGTGTGTGGTGTGTGTGTGTGTGTGTGTGTGTGTGTGTGTGTGTGTGTGGGTGTGGGGGGGGGGGGGGGGGGGGTCGGTAACATTTGCTTCTATTTCAATGCAAAAGAGAATGCACATAGTTTTAATTTGGAGTCACATTTGTTCTGCACTCTTTGTACAAAGACAGACACAAAACCGTATGTATGCCAGTCAATTGTTTCTGTCCATGACTTTCAGACAATGAAGGATGCAACTGCTATCCGGTAAAACTGGCCTGGAATTTGCGAACAATGGATATGTTTTGCCCACGATGTATTCCCAATCACTCCGCTAGTACAGGAGAACTTAAGACAGGAAACTAACTGAACAAGAAAAGGCAGACAGGGCAAGTTGTGAATGGCGAAGGGGTTTTCTTTCCCACTCCTTTCACGAGCCAAGGCCAGTGGAGGGAAGACCCGCTTCGCTAAGTGGAATGGAGACGACGGATCAATACTGGCACGACAAAGGAAGGGGAAGGAGACAGAAAAAACAACAAATAAACAAAACAAAAAAAGTCAAAACAAAAAATAAATAATGCAATAGGCCTCCAAATTCCAATATTTCGACACGATTGTGAAGATGTTATGGCGGAAGGAAAACTTTAGAGATGACTCACGCTAAAGATTTCAATGAAATGTAAAAACAATGAACTTTTGTCATAGCAATTTTGTCAACACCGTTAGTATGTTTAAATTAATTTAGTTAACGTCAGCTTTTTAAACTTTGAGTACAACTCAATTCGAACACACTTTTATTTTCAGAGAAGGTAGATTACTTATTGATTGCAGTTTGCGAGACAAAGGAGTTTCGGGATAACAACAAAATTACAACTGAGCTTTGATGGCTGTCCAAGTCGATCAGATTAAGTGCTCAGCAAGAACCAACTTTGTGTGACAGAGTGTCTTTACAATGGAAAACTGTGGCACGATTGATTGTTTGTATTTCAAGAGCCTACAGTGGATTTTTCTCTCGTCTTCTGCTCCGTGTGTGTGATGGTGAATGCAATATGCATGCATCGCAACCTTTGTTCCATTATCATCCCCAACCACTACGTCAAACAACAAGCAGGAAACAACACACAAGTGCCAAAACATGACACATTTTCTTTTGAACCAAGCCGATAGATAGACGATTTTCAGGCTTCGAGTTGACTTCTTGAGTAACAATGTCGAGCATGCCAAACCACCTTCATACAGGGCTAGGCCAAGGCAAATCAAGTTATGCCCTATTTTAAAAATAGATGTCGTACGTCAAGGTCAAGGAGACGGCATGGTTTGCGCGCCTATTAAGGAGCATATCACACAAAATTTGACGCGATTCTTTTGATATCCTTGGGACAGACTTGTAACAAAAAATAAAGTACAGGGACGAGGCAATAGTCCGTTTACCAAGACGGACTAAGAAACCTGAGCTTTGATGGCTGTCCAAGTCGATCAGATTAAGTGCTCAACAAGAACACTTTGTGTGACAGAGTTTGGTTACAATGGAAAACTGTGGCACGATTGATTGTATGTATTTTACAGTGGATTTTTCCTCTACAATGTTAGGAGGGAGCCATTCGATAACTAAAAGTGATAAGTAAGCCTAAGGTGCAGGCTAAAACGTTGACGATGGGGTGGGGGTGAATGGTGATGGTGACAATAATAGGAAAAGAGGGTGAGCATTTCACAGATTACGGGGGAGTGCTTGTAAACACGACAAGGCCTATGTTTCGGGAGAAACCCTATGAAAAACAGGTTATACTACAATGCGATGGTACAATAGGAGGGAGCCATCGATAACACAGTGATAAGTAACCAGGCTAAAACGTTGACGATGGGGTGGGGGTGAATGGTGATGGTGAGATAGAAAAGAGGGTGAGATTTCAAGATTACGAGAGAGTGAGAGAGACTAAGACACCCTGTCAAAACAAACTACAAAGAGTACAAGAATGACACAGAGACCCAGACCGGTAGAGTGAGAGACAGAGAGAGAGAGAGAGAGAGAGAGAGAGAGAGAGAGAGAGAGAGAGAGAGAGAGAGAGAGAGAAAGAGAGAGAGAGAGAGAGAGAGAGAGAGAGAGAGAGAGAGAGAGAGAGAGAGACTACAACAAGATAGGAGAGAGAGAGAGAGAGAGAGAGAGAGAAAGAGACTAAGAGAGAGAGAGAGAGAGAGAGAGAGAGAGAGAGAGAGAGAGAGAGAGAGGAGAGAAGAGAGACGAGAGAGAGAGAGAGAAGAGAGAGAGAGAGAGAGCGCGCAATGGATGGTTACAAACTAAAATTGCCATTGACAATGCTGCCATGGTAAACATCATTATCACATTTGCAGTGATGTTAATGGCCTCCTTTCTACTCTAACTCAACGTTGTTCTTCTTCTTTTTTCTTTCACTCTGGAGATCTGCTGTTAGACACTGTTACTTAAAAACACTAACCAGGCGAAAAGTGGCACATGATGAAGACGATGGTGATGTTGATGTTGTTGTTGTCGTCGTCGTTGATGTTGATGATGATGATGATCTTGATGGGGGACCATCTTGATGATGATGATGATGATGATGATGATAACGACGACGACAATGATGATGATTATGATGACACTGTGTGCCTGTCACAACAGAAGATGGACCTATGTTGATGTGTCAAGGCAGAAACACAAGCTTGATGACTCATTCGTTGCAGGCACATTTGGCGTTTTGCACACTACCACATTACCAATAAAGAGAAGACTATTAGGAAGAAGAGGGAGGATGTTGGGGGGGGGGGGGGGGAGGCGACTGAAAAGAGGGGCAACTAGTATTTTACACCTCCCGCACCCCACCCCCCCCCCCCCAACCCCCTCAAATTTTCGCATTGATAGTGTTCGCTGAAAAGCAACATTGAGCCATTCTCGGGAAAGGGCTAGGGTTAGGATCAGCCTAGGATTCTTTTCATAAAAACTGAAAGAAGCAGACTTTAAGATTGAGGGTCGTTAACATGATTGGGTGCCTAAAGTACTGAATGCTGAATGAGGTGGGGGTGAGGGAACCAGGGATGGGTGGAGAGTGAAGGGGAGGAAAAGATGTACAGTTTGTTTCATTGAAAATGAGAATTTGTACATTTAACATTTATTTTAAAATAGCTGGCTCTCTAAATTATAACAATGGAGTAATCATCTAATGGAAAAAATGTTAGTGTTATTAAATAGGCCCCAAAAGACACTGAGAGTTACTACCCTTGACTTGTTTAGGCAGCCATTTTGAAAGCACATTGAAAAATGAAGGTAGATACAAGAAGCAATGTAATTATTGAGCTGTAAGATGCAGACAAGCGCAATCAAACAGTTTATTGAAACATTTGGACATTCCTCTAGCCAACACATGTTATTATTACCAACAGTTTAAAGGCAGATGAAAGTACTGACGTGATGCAAGGCACTGGGTGAGCCGAAATTAGAGACAAAGTGACCTTGGGTGACTGGGTTAGTTGATTTGTTGTGGACTAATACAGAGTTGTAGTTACTTTAAATTCTCATTGGTACAAAGGGGACAATCTGAGCTATTTATCATTTGGAGAGTTATTTGATCGCAATAAATACGTACAATTTGACCAAATGACGTCACCACCGCTAAGTAATATGCAAAAACGTAAAGCAGATTTGTAAGCGTTTAGCCCATAAAAATGCAGCCCAGTAGAATGTGAGTTTCTCTAGTGAAAGCTCTGAATAGACGTAATCAAAATATGTTAAGATCTCGGGAAAGCATCAATGCAAACTAATGTATCCACAGCCCTAAAGTTGCCCAGTCTTTTTATATTATAAAAGTGTGCAGCATCGGCAAAGGAAATCACTCCTTCTTCACATTAATGGTCAGTTTGATCAAATGAAAATATGTATGACTTTTCAAATACCTCATCTTTATAACACACCACACTTACTACCTAAACATCTGGATTTTACTGTAGAACAACAGCCGCAAACGTAGAATTTGACTCAAAAATATTGGTTTGATGGCCAAAATTTCTGATTGGTGAAGCTATTTCCCAGGGACGGTATTCATGTCGAGATAGCATGAGACTTAGCATGATGCTAACTTAGAAGCTCTTCCAATGTCCTATAGGATTTAATAGGACTTTTGGAAGAGCTTCTAAGTTAGCATCATGCTAAGTCGCATGCTATCTCGACATGAATACCGTCCCCGATCAAAATATGGCTCGTCTACTTAATCACATAATGCAGACTGGAGTCAGAAACATTGAAAAGAAATACAGAGACATACAATAACATTCAATATACCCAAGACCACGAATTACTAGAAACATTTCAGAGAAGCCCACTTTAAAGACCCCCCACGTCACGTGTCACATTCCCTCTTATACTTGGAAGATTTCTTAAGATTCCTTTCTAGCCATAAGAGGGAAAACACGTGAAAACCGTGATTTTAACACGTGACGTAGGGGGTCTTTAAATGCCTGAAGCCCGTATGTAGAGTAATGAAGAGATCACAATGCTTTGAAATTATAGTCAAAATAAAGAAGAGGGATTGCGTTTGACTTTTCATGTTGTAAAAACCTTTTTGAAAATATTCTTAATACTAAAATACAAAACGAGAAGATTCTCATTTTCATTGAAATATACTGTACATGAGAGACGAGCACGTGTATATATATACATAATACAAGCTGTGCTTATAGCGGACACAAAAGAACCCCCGTGCCCTCAGATACTTCAGGCGGACAGACAGACAGATGCACCAATAGGCACTAGTAGATTCCCGCATATATCTATACACAGAACAATGAAGACATGCAAAGCACACACGCGCACGCACGCACACGCACACGCACACGCACACGCACGCACACACACACACACACACACACACACACACACACACACACACAAACGCACGCATAGAAATAGACTCGCATGTTAAAAAAGGAAGAAAAGAAACAGTGTTTATCGTTCTATTGTCACTTTTTTTTTAAACTGTCAACTGTCTTTCTCTTTTTTTGCTCTCTGCTGTCCGTCTGTCTGTCTGTCTGTCTGTCCGTCTCTCTCTCTCTCTCTCTCTCTCTCTCTCTCTCTCTCTCTCTCTCTCTCTCTCTCTCTCTCTCTCTCTCTCTCTCTCTCTCTCTCTCTTCATCACACCCCTCTCTTTCCCCACACATTCCTCTTCGACTCCCGTTTCTTCCTTTCTACCCCCTCCCCCCATTCTCTCTTTTGTTTTGTTTCCGAAATCTCCCCTTTCTTTGACTTTGAAATTCCAGACGAGTTCGAACGGCCGTGACTCGGTCATCCATTCACCCAAGTAAAACAGGTGACAAATGACACTTTTGTACTCAGAGCTACGACATTGTGAGCTTTATGAATGAACGGGTGTCATTATAAAAAGGTTATTATGATGTTATTGGCACGGTTTTTGTCAACAAAGTATATAATGGTGGGTCTTTGGGGCGTTGGACCCACATTCGATATCCTGACGGTTTTATTTATTAGGACAGTGAGCGAACACACAGTGTTAATGTGTGTGCGT
>CM065699.1:22543250-22546529 GCA_017654935.2 Phymorhynchus buccinoides
TTCCGGAAAGTCGAAGAAAAGGTTCCCATTTCCATAGCGTCCGTTTGACCTGATTCAGTCGACTCTTTCTCACCTGTTTTTTGTCTTTAAAGGAGAGAGATGAGAGGACAGACAGACAGACAGTGGGGCGTGGGGGCATAGACAGGGGGCTGCGTCGGTTGAAAGGGACTAAGAGAACTGAGTGGGAGACAGGTATAGAATGGGCACGAAGAGTAAGAGGACCATGATAGAGATGATTGCATCGAGAGTTGGATGAGAAGAGAGAGAAAGAGATTAGATTCCCTAGAGAACGAGAGAGGAGTAGATTTCGAGACTGAGAGGAGACGAGAGGGTACGAGAGATGACGGATTGAAGAGAGACAGAGGTGAGACAGACAGCAGACAGACAGACATAGGAGTAGAGGTACTTGCATCGAAAGTTAAGCAGGGAGAGAGAGGGTAGAGGAGCAGACGAGAGATGACGGAGGAGAAGAGTAGGAGAGACGTCTGTAAGACTCTCCCGACCGAGAGAAGACGAGGTGAGTGAGAGAGGACCGGTGAGGAGATTCTGAGCGACTGTTGAGTTGATCGACTTGCGATGAGTACGGAGAGAGAAGAGAGAGAGGTGATGCTATCGGAAGATGGAGACGAGAGAGACAGGATGACGATACTTGGACACCTGCTGATGTAGTCGATTGTGATGGATTTATAGGGTAGAGAGGGAGGGGAGATTTGAGGAAGAGTGAGAGAGGATGATGTGATGGAATTTGTAAGATTGTGAGAGAGAGTTGAGATAGGAATTTGAGATGTAGACGAGAGAGAGATGCGAGAAGAGGGGATTCAGAGAGATGAGAACTGAGAGAGAGAGAGAGAGAGAGAGAGACAGACAGACAGACAGAGACGAGTGCCTCGGATCGGACCTCCCACATGATGACATCAAAAGCTGCATAAAATCCAGAAAGATTTCACCACTGCTCTCTAATTCCACTTCCTTCCCTTCTTCTGATGATTGCGCGCTGCTTTCTTCGTTATATTACCGTTCTTCGCCTTTCCCTTCTAATCTCCGTCTTTAGTCTTCTTCTGGATCATTAGCGAACTTTTATTAGCCTGGTCCTTGATTCTGCTGTGTTGATTGATCTTGGTCGGAAATTTAAAAAAAAATATTAAGAATATTATTATATATATAAAATAATAAATTAATAAAATATATTTAAATAAAAAATATAAAAAAAAAAATGAAAAAAACTTTAATTAAGTTAAAAAAACAATAAAAAAAATTGAATTAACATAATATAAATATGTATGTTGAAAAAAAATTTAAAAAAAAAATTTAAAAAATTTCTAGAATAATTAAAATATTCTACCACTCCCCCCCCCCCCGCGATTGATGAGCCCACCCCGCCCCCCCCCACCCCCCACCCCACCCCTCCCCCCCCCCCCCCCCCCCCCGCCCCCCCCCCCCCCCACCCCACGCACCCCCCCCCCCCCACCCACACACCCCCCCCCCCACACACACACACACACACACTCTCCCCACATCTTAATCTTTCATTGTTTTCATCAGTTTCTATTTTCTTCACACTTTTTCTCTTTTTTCTTTCTTTTATATATTTTTGTTGTTTTCTCTCTTTCTTTCTCTCTTTGTATCTTCTTTTTATTCTTTATTCTTTTCTCTCTTTCTTTCTCTCTTTGTTGTTTCCTTTCTTGTTATTAGTTTTCTTTCTTCCTTGAAGTGATAAGCCCGACTTCGTTACAGAAGATAACTGGCCCGTAACATAGAGAGAATGACTTCTTGACCGAACACAACGTTACGGGATGTGTGGGCAATCTTTTGTAAGGGGGTTATTGTGGTGCATTTCGTGTTTGTTCAGCCGGCCTTTTTGGGTTTTGTTTTGTGGCTCAAGCCACAAACCTATAACTCACTTTTTGTCGGTCTGTCCGTCTGGCGGTCCAAAATTGTCGCACATAATTATTGACAAAATTGTCGCACGTTCAAATCGAGGCTGACACACTTCTGGTCCCCTCTTTTAAAATGATGTAAGCTATCCACGAAAAGGTTTGAGATCCCACTTGCAAACTAATTCAATAACTTTCCAAATAAGAAAGCCAATGCGTTGAATTTTGGCCAACATTTAATTTAATGCTTTAGTGATAACGATACACAATTGCCTTCAATTTCGAGCAATCGTTTGGTCTGTACATTTGATCAAAGTGGGTACGAATCGAAATTTGATTTCCCAAAGTCATTGAAATCACAAGACAGGGCATTCTGATGCTCCCAAAAGTTCAGTAATGCGTGTACCGCCATGGCTGTTCTGGCACTCGACAAAGCGAGTCCTCATGGAGTTGACCAGGATGGTGAAGATCCTCTGTGGAAGCGCCAGCCACTCAGCCTGCAGCATCTGGTAGAAGTGCTGGGCATCCCTGGGAGGGGGGTAGTTGCTCCTCACTTTGCGATCCAGCGCAACCCAGAGGTTCTCAATCGGGTTGAGAACGTGACTGCATGCTGGCCACTCCATTATGTTGACTCCAGAATGCTGCAGGAAGACGTTGACCACCCTTGCCCTGTGGGGGAGCGCGTTGTCATCCTGGTAGACAGCCAGCAGTCCCATCTGCTGCAGTGTAGGCACAACCAGCGGTCGAAGGATCTCATCCCGGAATCGGAGGCCAGTCAGGTTACCCTGTAAATGATACAAGGGTGTTCTGTGGTGAAAGCTGAAGGCCCCCCAGACCATTACAGAAACTCCACCAAAGGCCACCTTTTCTTGGACAAGGTGGCCGGTCAATAAAGCGTTCCCGCTGGGCGGCCTCGCCACCCCTCCGTCGGGCCTCGTTGGTGGTTCAGGGTGAGCGTGATTTCAATCACTGAACAGGACCTGGGACCGATTGCTGAACGTTGTCCACCTCACGTGACGGGACCGTCTGCAGAAGGCGCGGCGTTGCTGGCCCTAATGGGCTGGAAGTTTAAGCGTTGCGTACATCTAGGGGTGGCTGGGCGACACGAGAACGGAGGTTAACCGCCATGAAGGGCGGTTCCGTAATGGTCTTGTGGCTGGCTATGTTATATGTTAGTAGCCACCCTCAGAGCTGCTTCGAATGATGCTGGAAGAGGCTGTTCTTGTCTGCAAGGGCTTGTCGTTCACTGAGACGTCTTTCACGTGGATTTGTCTTCTTTCCTCTTCTTTTCCTTCGGTCGACCAGATTCTGCGTCTTTTCATGGACCCTCCCATGCGTTAAGCGTTGAATCGTCTGACAATGACCGAGATGGACACCGTGGAAAGGTCGCCCTGGGCCACTTCTC
>CM065699.1:22547029-22557029 GCA_017654935.2 Phymorhynchus buccinoides
GCCCCCTCAACGAGAGAGAGGACGGCGGAGGAGGTGAGGGACAAGAGAAGAGGAGATGCTAGATTTCTGAGGGCCCGAGGAAGAGAGAGGGGAGAGGGTAGAGAAGGAGAGAGAGAGAGAGAGGAGCAAGATATGGGGAGAGGAGGAGAGAGGATGGGAGGAGAGACGAGAGAGAGGGAGAGAGAGGGAATGAGTGAGAGAAAGAGAGAGAATCCGAGAGAGAGACGAGAGTGTGAGAGAGGAGAGAGAATGAGAGAGAGGAGAGACCCGAGAGACATGAAGGGAGAGAGATGAGAGACGGACTGAGACGATATGCTGAGACGTGAGAGGATGAGACTAGAAAGGCAAGAGAGATGAGAGGAGAAGAAGAGAAATGTAAAATATTATGCATTTATGTATGTTAATGTGCATGTCTGGAATTGTATTTATTATTTTATTTATTTATTCATTTGATTGTTTGTTGATTATTTGTCATGTTGTTCTTGCCATGTCATGACAGGGGCTGTGTTTGTGGGCCTAAATCATTTTTTAATAACAACATTTCAGTAGTTCCTCTCTCTCTCTCTCTCTCTCTCTTCTCGTACTCTCCTCTCTCTCTCCTCTCTCTCTCTTCTCTCTCTCTCCTCTCTCCAATCTTCAGGCCTGCGTGGACTGCCGGCAGGTCAAGGTGGATATAACACAAAATCGTTAGAGGTTTGAAAGCCAGCAGGGCTAGCCACTGACATACGTAAACACATACACCTTGCTTCACCGCCTGGTCCTTCGTTTTCTTTAAACTATGAGTTTCAACATACTCAGGCTCGCTCTTCTGTTCCTTTCCCTCTTCACCCTGGTTGGACACTTGCTTACATTAATTTTACACACTCTCGTATTCTTCTTAAAGCCCTTTTTCTCTTCCTAATAAATAGCTACACATTAAACAATTTTTTTCATTTTTTCTGATACCAGAGCAGAGTTTTGGCATTATTTTTAATAAGCAGCAGAAAGTGGCAGCTGCCGTTCGGGCGGGCTGGGCTAAGATTTGATTATAGCGGAGATGCCTTGCACAGGGTACATCCCCACTATCTCGGCCAAAAGGATTTGAGGACAGCTGGCGTTGATGAAGGTCCCCGAAAGCCAAACCAACCCTTTTGGTTGCAGAACTAGTATGTCCTTGTAAAAAAGAGTCGAAGACGGCAGAGCATTATTTGTTATCATGTCCTCTTTTCCAAGAATGTCGAGCTAATACTATCTTAAATTTGTTGCCGGGACACCGCACTGTCCACATGCTATTAAATGGAAAACCAGAATTACCCTGTGACACCAATATTCTAATAGTAGAAACAGTCCACGATTTCATTTCATCAAGCTGCAGATTTTGATTTATGAATTTTTGTTGTTTTCATTTTATTCATAATGTATTATCATTTCTTTTAATTTCAAGCGAGCAGGCTATAATCACTCTTTACATGAATGTTTCCCTCACCAGCTATTGTGAAATCTCAGCTATGATGGCTTGGCGTAGACAATAATTATTTAAAGCAATGTTTTGAATATTGTAAACTATGTCAAGATTTATCCCTGGGGGTTTTTTCCCTTTTTTCATCAAAGACTTTGCTTTTTCCTTCTTCCCGTATTGTCCTTACTTTTGACTAGGTGTCTGCTAAATTGATTGCAATATATTTAATTAATAGTTCTTTGTGTGGTGCTTGGATTTGATTTTTGCCCTTGTGGTGTTTGCTTTTTGCGCCTTTTCTTTTGCTCAATTATCTTGTATATATGATGTATTTTTGTACTTACACAGTCAGTCCGTCATTCACCAAATATTTTTCATTAAATATTTCAGGAGCACGCTATAAGCGCTAGCTTGTTGATGCTCCCTTTTGCTTTCTGTTATACGTGTTGTCTGGAAATATTAAAGATTTGGTTTTTTTTAAACCATTCCTAGAGCCGGTGCATGCAGGTTTGAGAGTCGTGGTCTTTCCGCCAGAGGCCCAAGCTGTTCCCATGGTGTCCGGGTCAGTGTCTCATGGTACGGTGACATCATTATTACACCCTGTCGAACAGCGTCACCCCCAAGTGCCCAAATGGCCGCTTCCTACGTCACCGCAGCCCTCTAATCAGTCGGGGGGAAATGCCTCGGTATTTCCTGCCCATTTTTTCTCTCTCTCTGTCTGTTCCTGATTCTGTATGTCCGTCTGTATCTTTTTCGTCTTACGCCTGTATTGTCAGTTTTTAGTCCCCGAGCCGAAGGTTCGCGGGAAAGTTTGAAGAAGAGTAGGATTGGTTGCGGTCTGATCCGTCGTTGCCGTCCGGCGTAGCCTCCGGACTGCCGTCCGGCCCTAATTCGTCGTTTTTTGTTCAAAAAAACTATCCAGTCTATCTCATCAAAATTTGGTTATACTAGTTTGCCAAGAATGCAAGCTATCCACTGATGTATTTAGTTTACACAAACTTGATTAAGGTTCAAGGTTCGCGCCAGTTACGGGGGTTCAACCCCCCAAACACATTAAATCGCCTAATATTCTCGCGAAGTTTTGCATGTATTTGAGAATGCAGGGTTTTTTCACAACATTTCCTGAGGATGAATGGTCTATAACACAGTTGTCATAAGTTTTCTGTGCGCGCGTGTGCGCATGATACGCGCGCGCTCAAATCACGGGTCCGAACCCCTAGGCTATATAACAAAAACTATTCGGTGGGTGTCGTGCTCTGTTTGCATGCAGTGGTGTTTATGTAGGTTACGTGCTGTGTTGTTTTGATGCCTCTAGTTTTTATGTATGTGTCCAGCCGACACAATTCCGCAATTCGGGAGTATAGCCTCGGCGATTGCTTGCGAGCGGGACACTTTGCAGCGGCATGACGCTATCTAGGCCGTTGTGCAACTTGTCTATCTTGATCTCTGTGTCTGCTCAGGGTGTACTCCATTGTCTTCTGTCATCTCCTCTCTCTCTTCTTGTCTCCTATTGGTTGCAATGCCTAATCCCTCTCTCTCTCTCTCTGTTTGGCTGTTGCTGTAGCACCCTCTCTTCTTCTCGCTGTGTCGCACTTCGTCTATCTCTTGTCGTGTCTCTTTTTTTTGTTTCTATTCTAGCTATCTAAAGCTCTCTCGTTCTAGCTCTTATCTCTCTCTTCGTTCTTTCTCTCAAGTTTCATTGCGTTCATGACACCATCTTTGTCTTTCTCTGGGATCTGTCTTTTGTTTACTCTGTCTATATGTCTGTGTCTGTTTGTCTCTTTCTTTCTCTCGTATCTCTCTCGGTTCTCTGTCTCCTGTATCGCTATCTATATCTCGTCTCAGTCTCTCTCTCTCTTGTCTTTGTCTCTCGGCCTCTTGTCTCTCTGTCAAGTCTGTCTGTCTGTCCCCTCTCTCATCTCTGTTGTCGAATAAAAGTTCACCATTTCCCAGCTCCGTTTCCTCAGTCTCTTCTCACACATGTTTTTTGTGGTTAAAGGGAGCGGGGTGGGTTGGGGGGTATGGTGGCTAGGAGGTGGGTTTGGACGGTTTGTTTAAAGGGCAACGAAACCTTTGACCATGATATTAGGAACTTGCATCCGAAAAGTATGAGAGAGAAGAGAAAGAAAGGAGAAGAGAGAGAGGAGGACAGGACGGAGAGAGGAGAGAGAGAGAGGAGAGGGACCGAGAGAGAGAAAGATGAGAGAGAGAGACAGAGAGAGAAAGAGAGGTCAGACAGACAGAGAAGAGAGACAATTAAATCGAAAAGTAAGAGATGATAGGGGGGTTAGAGAGAAGAATGTGAGAGAGAGAAAAGAGAGAGAAGAGAGAGAAAGAGAGACAGACAGAAGGAGCGAGCGATCGGGAGTGAGTGACAGAGAGGACAGAGAGAGAGAGACAGACAGACATGCATAGGAGAGGGGACAATGCATCGGAAAGTAAGAGGGGAAGGAGGGAGGGATGGGAGAAGAGAGAGAGAGGGAAGAGAGAGAGAGGAGGAGAGAGAGAGAAGAGGAGGAGAGGATATGGGAGAATGATGACGGGAAAGGAAAAAAAAAAAGAATGAGAGAAAGAGAGGAGTGAGAGGAGAGAGAGGAGAGGAGGTCGAGGAGAGGTACGAAGGGAGACAGAGGGCGGAGAGAGGGAGGAAGAGAGACGGGAGGGGAGAGGAGAAGAGCAGACGAGGGGGAGGAGAGAGGTAATGCACGGAAGTAAGAGAGAGAGAGAGAGAGGGAGCGAGAGAGACGGAGATGAGAGCCGGACGGGAGGGAGGGAAGGCGAGAGAGATAGAGATTTAGAGAGATATAGAGAGAGAGAGAGGAGGAGGAGAGGAGGACAGAGAGGGAGACGGAGAGAGAGAGAGTAGAGAGAGAGAGAGGACTGAGGAGGAGAGACAGAGGGATGGGGCGGAGAGAGGGAGAAGACAGAGAGGAGAGGAGACGAGGGAGTGTGAGGAGAGACGAGGGCTGATCCGAGGGGAGAGGGGAAAAGAGGAGAGCTGGGAGAGAACGAGGAGGGGGAGTTGAGAGGAGGAGGGAGGGGGATAGGGGAGAGAGGAGGAGAGAGATAGGAGACAGACCAGATCAGACAGAGACGAAGTGCCTCGGATCGGACCTCCCACATGATGACATCAAAAGCTGCATAAAATCCAGAAAGATTTCACCACTGCTCTCTAATTCCACTTCCTTCCCTTCTTCTGATGATTGCGCGCTGCTTTCTTCGTTATATTACCGTTCTTCGCCTTTCCCTTCTAATCTCCGTCTTTAGTCTTCTTCTGGATCATTAGCGAACTTTTATTAGCCTGCCTTTGCTTTTTTTCTTGATAGAAGGCTTTCTCTTGGCGGAAATTTCTACCCCCCCCCCCCCCCCCACCCCCACACAAACACCCCCCCCCCCCCCCCCCCCCATTCCCCCCCCCCCCCCCCCCCCCACAAACACCACATACACACACACACATACATCTTTTTTCATGTTTTCATCATTCTTTTCTTTCCTTTTTTCTTTCTTTTATATAATTTTGTTGTTTTTCTCTCTTTCTTTCTCTCTTTGTTATCTCCTTTCTTGTTAAAAGTTTTCTTTCTTTCAAATTTCTCTTTGTTGTTTCCTTTCTTGTTATTAGTTTTCTTTCTTCCTTGAAGTGATAAGCCCGACTTCGTTACAGAAGATAACTGGCCCGTAACATAGAGAGAAGTCGAGAACTGTACGGGATGTGTGGGCAATCTTTTGTAAGGGGTTATGTGGTGCATTTCTATTTGTTCAGGGCCTTTTTAATTTAAATAATGTTTGTGGCTCAAAAGCCACATACCTTATAACTCTCTTTATCGGTCTCTTCCTAAATCTGTCGCTAAAAAAAAGTCGCCATCTTGTAAAAAATTGTTAACTTCATATCGAGGCCCGGGCTTTCTTTATTTTAAAATCGTTCTTTTTAAAATCACTCAAGCTATCCACGTTAAAGTAAATCTCCCTGCGATCACTTGCAAACTAATTCATAACCTTCCATAATTAAAATTTTCAATGCGTTTGAATTTTATAATAACGTTTATAATTAAATGCTTTAAAAATAAAAATTAATTAAAAACACAATTTCCTTCATATTTTGAAAAACCGTTTAATCTGTAAAATTGATCAAAGTGGGAACGTATCGAAATTTGATTTCCCAAAAAAAAAAAATCTCAAGATGCATTCTGATGCTCCCAAAAGCTCTCTAATTCCACTTCGAGTCCCTTCTTCTGGTGGTGAAGATCCTCTGTGGAAGCGCTCTCAGCTTTCTTCGTTATATTACTGGGCTTCTTCGCCTTTCCCTTCTAATCTCCGTCTTTAGTCTTCTTCTGGATGAGAACGGGACTAATGCGAACTTAAAACTGCTGCAAAAACCTTGTCCTTGTAAAAGAGCGTTGTCATAAAAAACAGCCGGAGGTCCCATTTCTTTTCTCCTGATAAACGAAGGCTCATGTCGTCTCTGTCGGAACAAGGGTTTCTAAGGCACCCCCCCCCCCCCACCAAAGGCACACACACACACACACATTCTCCCTCCACATCTTATCTTTCATGTTTTCATCATTCTTTTCTTGTCCTTTTTTCTTTCTTTTATATTATTTTTGTTGTTTTCTCTCTTTCTTTCTCTCTTTGTATCTTCTTTCGAATATTTTTGATGGATTTTTCTCTCTTTCTTTCTCTCTTTGTTGTTTCCTTTCTTGTTATTAGTTTTCTTTCTTCCTTGAAGTGATAAGCCCGACTTCGTTACAGAAGATAACTGGCCCGTAACATAGAGAGAAGTCGAGAACTGTACGGGATGTGTGGGCAATCTTTTGTAAGGCATTAAAATTAGTTATGTGGTGCATTTCTGTTTGGTTCAGGGCCTTTGCTTGGTTTTTGTTTGTGGCTCAAGCCACAAACCTATAACTCACTTTGTCGGTCTCCTCGTCCTCTGTCTGTCGGTCTGTCGGTCCAAAATTGTCGCACATTTTGACAAAATTGTCGCACTTCAAATCGAGGCTACACTTCTGGCCGCTCTTTAAAATTGATTTTATTTTAAAATGCTGTACAAAAGCGTAATAATAATAAACATATGTAATACAGACACTACAACAGACACGACGAGTATGCGGTTGCTTCTTTCGATGAGTATAAGTAGGATACATAGTTTTAAATGTTTTCCAAAAGATATAAAAAGTTTACGAAATGGTGCAGAGATAACATTCTGGTTTACAGATTAAAATTATTGAAAATCCAGGGGAGGTAACTCATGATTGGAGTGGTAAAAATAGACCGCGTGCCACAAACTATTGCGATTTCGCGCTTGTTTTACTAGGCGTTCAAGACTGCACTTGGTCGTCTCCAAACACGGAACATTCAATATTGTTAGTAGTTTTATTTTTGTGTGTGTATTTGACGGTTTAAGGTTTTGGTTGGGGTTAGGGTTAGGGTTAGGGCTAGAGTCAATTTAATTTCAGATTGAATGGTTAAAAGATATAAAGTTTCGCTGAAAAACCGACATTGTCACGCGAATGGGCGTCACTTTCCATATTTGGAGATGACCAAGAGAATGTCATGTCTTTTTGTTGTTGTTGCTTCGGTGCTGCGTTTAGAATCCTGGTACGGTCATCATGGGCGCGTCTTAGATAATTAACACTGGTAGTAACTTGCAGATGAGAAGAAGGTGGCAATACGATTGGCTGTTTATGCTAATGTGCGTGTTACTACTCGTGTTAGTTGTTTAACCCTTTCACCGCCAATGTCGTATTTTAGCACCACAGTGATTATAATACCTATGTCACTAAAAGACATCAAATTGGGGTCTATTATCCAAAGACCCTATTGTGCTTAGTTTTGGGAAGTAAGGATAGACCTTAGTTTTATATATTTTACAGAAGAATCCCCAATACTGCAGATGGATTTTGTTCTCTACCCAGGTAAATTTAATGGAAATATTTGGCTGACAAATGGCTGGCGGTGAAAGGGTTAAAGACGCGTTCATGAATACCGTCCCTGGTTGTTGATTTTGTCGGGGTGAGTTGTAGAGGACCCCCGGGGTTGGTGTCGTGTGGTTATATTTTGGCATTTTTTGCTTCAATAATTATGAAAATTACTGCAACGTCATTCACAACTTAAATCCGAACTGTTTCAAGTCGAGTTTGTCATACGCACACGCACACACATACACACACACACGCGCGCGCACACACATACACACACACACACGATACACATACATAGCCTATGCATACATGCGCGCACACGCACGGACACACGCATTGCAGAACACATAGGATATAGGTTCAAAATCATTTACAAAGATTTTATTATTAGTCTTAAAAAATGTTCGTGCTTTTAATGCGTGGGTATGAAACCGAGGAAGATTTTTTTTTCATTTTATTTTATGTAGTCTTGAGCTTCCTCTGAAATCCTCTAAATTTAGGCCTACTGTTTACTGGAATCCATCAAGACTATAACACAGTTTTTAAAAAAAGATAAGAAAATAAAAGAAGAAAGAAAATAATAATCTACTGTCGAATACGGAACTGATAAAAAAACAAAGTGACTACAATGGAACCTCCCTTATAAGACCTCCCATTATAAGACTCCCTCCCACATAAGACCTACTTCTCTGAGACATTGCCCTTCTTTGTAAGTATTAAAATGACCTCCCTTATAAGACCCATCCCGTTTAAGACCTCAGTTTTGATGGTTTTTGAAGGTCCTATAAGAGAGGTTCCACTGCACTATGATCAAGGATAAAGTGCGAAGCAGAGCAGAAAGGTTATAGGGTAAAAAGGGGTTATGGAAATAGATATAGAAACAGGGGTGAAGTTGGAGGGGTCAAAGTATCACATCACTTTGGACTGGGTGTAGTTTCTCTAGATAACGGTCGCCGCGCGAATAACGCTTACGCCAAACGGGGCCCAAGAAACACTTTAAAAAACGTTTGCGGAAGAATATTACAAGCTCTTGTCTGATTGGTCAATTTTTTTTAATAAACTTTAATGGACCAATCAACAACAAGAAACGTATTCACCCCCTACTATTTCCGGATAGTTCGCCACTTGCTCGGTGTTTGGCAAGAACATAACGCCACGCGAACCATCGGCAAACGAAGGGTGTTTCTCAGACCGTTTTTGCCGATTTGCGCGCACGCTACGTAACGTTAGCCCTTGTGAAACGCCCCCTGGTATCAGAGTATCACGTGTTCACTGTCACTGACCGTGTCACCGCAGGGTGTGTGGGATAGAAGACTTAATGTGACACTGCGTGAGGAAATGAGACATCATGCACGTTTTCGTGTTGAAGAGAGAGAGAGAAGAGAGAGGAGAGAGGAGAGAGAGAGGGAGTGGACGTGAAGGAGAGAGGAGAGTGGAGAGGAGAGAGTGAGAGAGAGAGAGAGAGAGGCGAGGTGAGAGACCGAGAGAGAGAGAGGGAGAGAGGAGAGAGAGAGAGAGAGAGGGGGGGGGAGGGGAGGGGGGAGGGGGAGTGGGGGGGGAGAGGGAGAGAGAGAGAGAGAGGCGGGAGAGAGGAGAGGGAGAGAGGAGGGAGGGAGAGGGGAGAGAGGAGAGAGAGAGGGGAGAGAGAGAGGGAGAGAGAGAGGGGAGAGAGAGAGCGAGGGAGAGAGAGAGAGAGAGGAGAGGGGAGGAGAGAGAGGGGGGGGGAGAGAGGAGGAGAGAGAGAGACACACAGAGAGAGAGGGGAGGGAAGAGAGAAGGGAGAGAGAGAGATGAGAGAGGGAGAGAGAGAGAGAGGAGAAGAGAGGAGAGAGAGAGAGAGAGAGAGAGAGGCGAGGAGAGACGAGAGAGACGAGAGGGGGAGAGAGGTGAGAAGGAGATGAGAGAGGAGAGAGAGAGAGTTCAGACTTTCAGATATTTAACGTACTTTGGCCATTGACCCATGTACAACGACATATAGACAAACACACACACGAAAATAACATACAAAACAAGAACAAAACAAAATAAACACACATAATATATTATACTAACTGCTAAACAAAGACAAATATTAGAGAAAACATAAACAATAACAACTGCAGCATGAAACATAATTATAGCGAGCATGCATCCACTGTGAGAATAATTGATTATACCGCTACAGGTTCAAAGATTACTGATCTAATAACTTATATGAAAAATAATTAACGGTAGCATAATTTGTTTAAAACCGAGAGACTGAGAGAGACGAGAGAGAGAGAGAGAGAAGAGAGAGAGAGAGAGAGAGAGAGAGAGAGAGAGAGAGATGAGAGAGAAGAGAGAGAGAGAGAGAGAGAGTTAGAGAGAGAGAGGAGAGAGAGAGAGAAGGGAGAGAGAGAGAGAGAGAGCAGAGAGAGAGACAGAGAGGAGAGAAGGACACAGAGAGAGAGAGAGAGAGAAGAGAGAGAGAGCGAGAGAGAGAGAGAGAGAGGAGAGCACCACAAGAGAGAGGAGAGAGAGGGAGAGGAGAGAGAGAGAGAGAGATGCTAGCAGTGAGAGCGAGGTAATAAGCTGGGATGAGAGGACTGAGAAAGAGCAGGAGATCACGAACGGCGGCGATGAGCGGGTGGAGCCTGAGAGACGAGACGAGATTTTTTTTTTTTTTGCA
>CM065699.1:22572029-22582029 GCA_017654935.2 Phymorhynchus buccinoides
GACAGACAGACATAGGGAGATACAGACAAGACAGACAGACAGAGAGAGAGAAAGATGACAGACAGACATAGAGAGAGACAGACAAGACAGACAGACAGACAGACAGAGACAGAGACAGACAGACAGAGACATAAAGACAGACAGACGGACATAGAGAGACACAGACAAGACAGACAGGCAGACAGAGAGAAATAAAGAAAGACAGACATAGAGAGATACAGACAAGACAGACATAAATGATGGGTTAGCACCCAATCACCTTTCATGGAGCTAACAGTACACACGCATCACCAGGAGAGGACAGTACTTACTTTACCACCGTGATGGGCAGAGAGTCACAAGCATACTAAGAGGTGATAAACGAAGCCAAGCGTACAACACTAAGTTACTGAAACGAGAAACCAAGCAAAGAAAGAAAACAATGGAAGTGTGAGAGGACAAGACAAGAAAGAGCAGTTAGAAAGAGAGATGAAGGGGGAGACAAAATGAGAGAGAGAGAGAGAGAGAGAGAGAGAGAGAGAGAGAGAGAGAGAGAGAGAGAGACTCAACTCAAACATTTTGCTCAAACATTTTAATGATTAGGCCTTGTGCCCGTATCACATATGGGTAGGGGGGGGGGAGGGAGCATATAAATCATAACATAAACAAAATATATATAGGATAATAGAAAAGAATAAGGAAATGCGGCATTGCGAGTAAACAGAGAGAGAGAGAGAGAGAGAGAGAGAGAGAGAGAGAGAGAGAGAGAGAGAGAGAGAGAGAGAGAGAGAGAGAGAGAGAGAGAGAGAGAGAGATAAAAATCATTCTAGAAGACTGTAATGTCATCTTACAACAAATATAATGCCTCCAGTAAAAGTCGGTTATGAGTTACTCTAATAAATCTACTTAATATGTTGGTCGTATTGACGTGACATACTAAAGTCTACTTAATATGTTTGTTCAGCATTTAAAAATCGAACACTATTAACGGATAATCGAACGCTCTATGGAGAAATGGAGAAAGCCTGGCTGCCTGGTGTGTTTACAACTTAATAGGCGGCAAGCTTAATATGCTTGGTTGATTGGTGGTAAGAAATCGGGATGGTATTTAACTTTAAAGACCCACCACGTCACGTGTCAAAATCACGGTTTTCACGTGTTTTCCTTCTTATAGGTGATAAGAAATCTTAAGAAATCTTCCTAGCATAAGAGGGAATGTGACACGTGACGTGGGGGGTCTTTAAGCCTTCGGTGTTTTGTTTTGAAGACTTAGCGGCCTTTCCACTGTATGATCATAGATTTGTTTTGAACAAACCTCAGGTAGCATTTATGACGTACTGCAGCGTGGAGACTGTGGATTAATGTATGTTGGCCAGTCTGTCGGTTCCAAGTATGACTGCCAGGTAGCAGAGGGGGCAGCTGCTGTTCCGGCAGGCTGGGCTACCAAAATGTGTTTATTATATAGTGGAGAAGCCTTGCCCAGGGTACATCCCATCTCTCTCGCCCAAAGCAATTTCTTCTTCTTCTTCTTCGTTCGCTCAGACAGTTTCCTGTCATTATGCGCGTAGCTGCGTCATGTTGCCGTTATGCGCCTAACTAAGAAATAGTGAGGCCCAGCATGTCCGACTTCGGCTGAAGAAATCTTTGTAAGAATTTATAGAAAAAAAAAGACAGAAGAATGGACCAGTGAGATAGTAAGATAGCATATGACAGTAAGCAAAGGGAAAAGTCAAATTAAAAGAGAATGACAATTAGAGGAAGTTACAAGCACAGAACTTCCAGAAGGTGGGGGAACTATTTGTGCAAAAGACACACACCCCGGTATCCCTACGGGGGGCAAAGCGATTTGAGGACAGATGGCGTTGGGGAAAATCCCTAAAGACCAACTGATGCCTTCCGCTGCAGCACTAGTTTGAGAGTCATAGTCTTCCGCTGCAGCACTAGAAGCAGTGCTAATGCCCCCTAGTTTGAGAGTCATAGTGTTCTACGAAAGACTAAGCTGTACCATAGTATTCCAATACGGTAGAAAATCAGTTACTGTACAGCTCTCATTTACTGTTGGCCCCTACTGCATGTTAATGCTAACCAGTGATAAAAATTCCATTGAATAAAATTGACTTTTCTGGACTAATAATAACGTGTAACGTGTCAGTATTATCAGCATGTGCGCCTTTCAGACGATGGAACTCTGCATAGTCAATAGCCACGATACTCCGTGAAATTGGTAGCATTTCTGATCTTTCACCTATATCACACGTGCACTTGCTGTCTGTAAAAGAAGCATAAGAATTCATATATCTTTTAATAAAAACAAACATTCTAAGAGTTTATATAGCATCTCTGTATACAGTGATCGCGCTAACTGGTAATTATCAATAAAATACTGATTGCAAAACCAAAATACTGGGAAAAAACCCATGTCACTTGTTCGTCCCAGGGACTGATACATTTTTAACTAGGACTGATAAATGTGTTTAACAGAGGCTTTGATATTGTGAGTTTTTGTGGTTTTCACTGGTTTTGTTTACATGGGACTGGTTTTGACACCGGTTGTTGGGAGCATTGTCGCTGATGTGGACTGGCTTTCAAAATTCCTAGCGCAATCACTGGTAGCTGGCGAGGTAAAACGTATTTAAATGATTTTATTTTAAGGACATGCCTATCTTTGCTAAACATTTCGATTTCTTGGAAGCATTCAATTGTACGTGTGAATTATCCAACAACATTTTTCCAACACAGACAACATGATGTTCAAGAAGAAAAGTTGCTTGCAAAATTAAATTTCCCACAAGATGTTCTGCTTACTCTTACTAAGCAAATGTTTGTTTGGTCAGCTATAATACTTTTGCATTAAGAATAGCCGTTGTGATAGAATCTAACGTATTGAATCATTGTCTTAACTCATTCGCATCGCAATGATTTTGAATTACTTTGAAGACCTCACAAATCACTCCAGTCATACACACAAACAAAACAGACATAAACAAAAAGAGAAATGAAAGAAAACTACAGGTTTTTACATAGGGAAGTGGTAGATCAGACCTTTTTTTAAATATATATATATATAGACTTTATATTGAAAAACTTTCTACAGCAATTAGTTTCCCCACTACAAACGCATAGTAAGAGGCAAAAGTGTGATCTAAGGGAGCGAAGCGAGTTTAGAAGTGACCAAAGTGTGGTGTGCACACTGATTTACTTCCCTTCAAACAAATTAATCAAATTGACAGCTTTATATTAATTCCGGCCATATATGGGTGGAACGACTTGAATGAGTTAAAATGAGTCAAGGTAAGTCAATTTCGGATTAACCATTTGGCTCCCCTGCTCTTGATCTTGGTTTGTATTTGAGCATGAGCACGTAGGCATATCTTAGTAAAGGAATCACATCGTGAGCAACTTCACAAATGCAGTGGCTACATATTTTTCTTAAGCCCAGGAAGCTCCCGTGATGGTCTTTACATGTGGGAGCCTTTGACGACGCGCTTGGTCTTAACCCTTTCACCGCCAGCCATTTTTCAGCCAAAAAATACCATTAAACTTAACTGGGTAGAGATTATTTTTAATCTGCAACATTGGGAATTCCTCTGTGACATGCATAACATTAGGCCTATCCTTACCTCTCAAAATTAAGAAAATAGTTTCTTCGGCTAACAGGCCCTGATTTGATTCCCTTTAGTGATATGGGTGTTACACCATTGTAGTGCATAAATGCAACATTGGCGGTGAAAGGGTTAATATCGAATTCCGATTATTAATGATTTAACAATGCAGTGTCCAGCACTTTGGTCTATCTGTCTTGTTGGATGTAAGCCACAGCCGTTAGGTCCCACGGTCAACTAACCCTCATTCCCACGTCAGTTTAATAGATGGTGATGTGATCTGATCTTTCTGCTTCTAGAGGGCCGTGTTCATCCTCCACCACTAACCCCAGCCCTACAGCCACATGTTCAGGTCTCAGTTAGGGGCAAAACTGCACGTGGTTCTGGGGCATCTAATCCATTGTTTCCAGAATGTTCGGACCACAAGACAAAATCTGGCAGAACTGCAATACGCTGCTGCTTTGTAAGCGATACGGGACGTCCCAAACCAACAACAAAGTGACTCAAGTTAAGGATAGGAAAACTGACTTCAACTCCACATTAAGCTCCGTTTGACAGGACGTAAGAATGAATGAAAGAATGCAAGTCCAGTCACAAGTCACACAATTTATTGTCCAAGAAAAACATTGGAAACACATATGTGGTGGCAAGTAAAAGATAGAAAGTATGAATGGTCTACGTAAATATATCAAATATGAAAACTGAAAGCTGCGGGATTATGATACAAATAAGGAACACGAAAGAGAAAGCAGGCTCCAGAGACTGACATCAATCGATCTAATCAGTGTATGCTCTTACTATTTGACTAGTCGCAAAAAAGATGTTTAATATGCCCCCCCCCCTCCCCCCCCCCCCCCCCATTTCTGAGCTGTCCCCGCATTTTCACACTTCCCTTTCTTACCAAACATTAAGCTGTATTTTATTAACCTTTTCAGCTAATTATCTTTGTTGAATAATTAATTGCAGTCATGATAATGGCCATTATCTAATAGCCCCCCCCCCCCCCTTTGTAGTGCACTACACCGCGGCATTTGTCACAGTCCTGGTTCATTGCGTTTTTCCGTCTTGCCTTTATCTTCTACTATTATTGAATGCATGTGTTTCATTATGTAAATGGATGAAAATTGGTGTTAAATATAGCACATGATAGAGGATGAAGTACTCAATCTGCAGTAAGAAAGCTGCGCTGCTCTTTTGCTTTCAAGTGATAATTATCATCATGTGTGTTTTGATTTAATGGTATTGTCATTTATGTTTTAGAAGCACATCTTGTTTTTAATGTATATTATAATGTGTCTTGTTTTAACTGTGTCAATCGCAGACATCACCACACTAAATTTCTCTCTAAGAGATAATAAAGTTGTTTGAGTTGAGTTAAGAAAGGCAAGAACGGAAAAATGGAAACAACCGAGAAATGGAGGAGGGGTGGCGCATCTTTACCTTTACCCTAGGATGCACAACTAAGGGGACAATGGGCTGGAAAAAAAGAAAAGCAGATTAGTGATATCATTACTCAAACTGTGTCTGGTAACAAACGTACGGTCTGGTTGGAGAAGCCTTGTCCTTAATCCGCAACAAAACATTAGTCACTCTATGACTAGGTACGTGAGCTCCACGAGGTTTCTTTTGATGGAAGACGTTTCAGTTCTGTTTCCCTTGGCCACTGCGCTTCATGACACCGGCCTTCACTGCTGCTCATCTCACGATGTGTAATGTGCGTGTGCTGTTAGCTGGTTGTGATACATGACCCTGCGTTGTAGCATCATTTGTTCTCTTGTCTTGCATCCGTCTTTCTTAGTTTGGTTTACCTGCTTACGTTTTGGCTTGTATTGTTGTTGTTGTTCTTGATGCTCTTTTTTTGTTTTGTCTTTGTTTATGTTTTTTTGTGTCTTTACTCTCTCTCTCTCTCTCTCTCTCTCTCTCTCTCTCTCTCTCTCTCTCTCTCTCTCTCTCTCTCTCTCTCTCTCTCTCTCTCTCTCTCTCTCTCTCTCTCTCTCTCTCTCTCGTTATTTGCCCCTTTTTTCTTGTCTTTGTACTCAATGCTACAGAGAAAAACAACTATAGACAGACAGACAGACAGAGAATACGAATACGAATGTTTTTATTGAGGGTAAAACAGATAAGCTGGGTAGCGTTTTTACACCATTGCCCTCAAGCAAATAAACAACAATTAATGAAGAAAATGATTAACATAAAGAACAAAAAAAGAGAGAAAGAGAGAAAGAAAGAGAGAGAGAGAGAGAGAGAGAGAGAGAGAGAGAGAGAGAGAGAGAGAGAGAGAGAGAGAGACATACATGATACACACAGACAGACAGACAGACAGAGACAACGAAACAGAGACAATGACAGAATGATATACATACACGGTCGTGGACTAATTAAGCTACATCCACATGCACACAGAACATAATTTCAGTCACATGACTGTTCCCTACAGCTACTGAGTCAGCCCTAGACACAAAAAACAAAACAACAAACCAACACACACACACACACACACACACACACACACACACACACACACACACACACACACACACACACACACACACACACACACACACACACACACACACACACACACACACACACACACACACGCGCGCGCGCGCGGAGAAGAGAATGTATCATTCTGTTGCTAGAAAGGATAAGGACAGAGACACAGCTCACTTATTAGGCCTACATGATACACACATTTTTGTCCATTGTGTCCTACTATACTCGTAATATCACTGGGGAATATTTTCTCTCTTTTTGGGGGGGTTTTGGGCTGACCCATCGTCTGGGAACTTTGTGCTATTCCCACGCCTGTGAGTATCCCCTGCTCTATGACACATCCCCAGTGAGGTGAAATATGTACAATAACATTTTTTGTCAGGTTTGTTTGAGTCTTCCGGATGAGACGATAAAACCAAGGTCATGTGCCCATGTACTTAGCATACGTTAAACCCAGTGGCAACGAACAAGTTGTCATTTGGTCAAAATTCCCCCCCCCCCCTCCCTCATCAGTCACACAAAAATCGTATGCAAAAAAAAATATATAAAAAAAGTGGGTGGCGCACCTCTGGCTGCGACGCGCTCTCCAGGTGGGAGCAACCCGAATTTCACAGGGACGCCTCTATGACTATGAAGTACCTAATACATAATAAATCATGTTTTACAGTGATAGAAAATTATGGCATCACTCGCCCTTTGTAAAACGCTACAACTGTTAATCTACGAAGCAGTTTTCATTGTCCATTTGTGTTGCAGCCTAAAGGATTAGTTGGCCTTCGGGGACCTTCATTGAATTTCTCTCTTTAAAATTTTTGTAAAAAAATTAAGCCATACATTCGTATTCAAAATTTTTGATTTTCTAGTATCCTCAGCACTAATAGTTCTCTGGGCGCAATCGACCTGAGTTTGTGAAGAGAGTCACCTCCAGAGGAGACACTGAAATCAAGAAGAATGATCAGATTGAAGCAAAACTGTATAGGTTTACATACATACTCACAGGTGTGCTAACATACACGTGCACTGAATATAGGAACAAAAGTGTGCAAATGAGTGAAAATCTGTTTAACGTCCTCCGGTCTGGAACAGACACATATGGGACATCAGTAGATATAAGGATAGTGGGAACGATCCTGGAGGCAATGCCCGGAAGCAGTGCAACACCAGTAAAGTTCCGATTTTTTAGCAATACAGATAAGTAAAAAATGTGCAAAGACACAGATGCGCTAAATATAGGGGGGGAGAAGCAGACACGATCACGCACACATACATACATACGTGCGCACGCGCACCGTGCGCACGGAAGCAAGCACGCACATACACATACACACACACGCACATACACACTTGGGCATGAATACACAATACATTCCCTCAAAAACAGATATACTAATTTCCAAATTTAATTAT
The DNA here is from genome assembly GCA_017654935.2 of Phymorhynchus buccinoides. Classification (NCBI taxonomy): domain Eukaryota; kingdom Metazoa; phylum Mollusca; class Gastropoda; order Neogastropoda; family Raphitomidae; genus Phymorhynchus; species Phymorhynchus buccinoides. The sequence continues at coordinate 22,579,514 of CM065699.1, forward strand.
AGACTCGCCCAAATATCTGCCCTGCCAGCAAAAGGCACATGCACTTAGAGGACTATAGGACCCCCCCCCACACACACACACACACACACATTATGCCACCAATAAGACTTTATTTAGCATCGCAGCCACCATGACGCCTTGAGTTCAATCACACTAGTACTATACCGTTTTGTATGAAAACGAACCAAGACATGGCGTCAAAAATAATACCATTGATAAAAGAGCACTTGAAATTCGGGGGGCATGTTATTGTAATGGCGATAGAAAGAGTCGATGAAGAGGAAGAAAAACCCATACACCTTCCAAATATTAAATGAAAAAGGTGGGGCTCCGGCAACAGCAATAAACCCTAGATGGAGAAAGACCGACAAAAGAAAGAGAGAAGGAAAGAAAGAAAGAAACCCGAGAAAATGAAAACAAAAATAGAAAAAAAGGAACAACATTAAAGGTGGACCCTGACGGATGAGTTTTTGCAAGAAACACGTAGAGATCACCAGAAGACAGCCTTTTCAAGGATCGGAACACTCACTTTGCTCTGGTTTCCTAGAAATTAAACCGTCAAAACGGCGATTTCTCCTTGGTGGAGATGCCGGAGAGAGTAGCCATTTTGGATGGGGTGGGTGGAGGTCACTCATTGTGGTTGAAGCGTTTCGTTTTCTTTGTAGTGCAGTAAAAACAAAATTGAAGCTATTTCCTTTGTTGTGAGCGAAATTCCTTTAGATATGTATACAATTAAACAACTACAAAAATAAAAAGGCTTATATTGCGGAAATTTCGTGCACACGATTTGGCGGCCATTAGAAAAGAGACGGCACACGCCTTCTCTTTGGGTGAAAGAATTTGACTTCCAGCACCTCCGCCAAGGAGGAATCGCCGATTTGATGGTTTGATTTCTAGGAAACCAGAGCAAAGTGAGTGTTGCAATCTCTAAAAAGGGTGTTTTCCTGGTGATCTCGACGTGTTTCTTACAAAACTCATCCGTCATGGTGCCCCTTTAAGGACCCGCAATGAAACAAATGCCTATATTAATATAGTTTTGTTTGTTTTTTACAAAAAAAGAGGCTAGAGGCAGTTGTTTTTGTTAACCCTTTCACCGCCAATGTCGCATTTTTGCACCACAATGATTTAACACCCATGTCATTCAAACCCTTGAAATCAGGGTCTATTATTCAGTGATATTGTGTTCCTAAATATGGGCAGTAAGGATTGACCCTGTTATAAATGTGTCACGGAGAAATCCCACAATATAATAGAAACTTATCCTGATCGCTTCTCGGCCTTTTGGCTGGGACAGTGATTCAGGAACATAAATTTTTCTTTATACCCTGGTTGGTTAGTTCAGCCCGTCGTACATGGCGAAAGCCGATACGCGACGTTAAACTGAACTTCCTTCCTCCCACAATATTGCAGACAAAATATTTTCTGTAGCCACGTAAGTTAAATGGACATTTGTGGCTCAAAGATGGCTGGCGGTGAAAGGGTTAAAGAAATATTTACAGCAATACAAGCTGGGGTGTTAGGATGAGGAACATGGGTATGAAAAGAAAAAGAAAATATCACACAAAAAAGAAAGAAAGAAAGGAGAAACAAAATGATGTATAATGAAAAACTCAAAACAGAATAACTGGTTGCATAGTCCACAATAAAAGAAGAAGAAGAAGAAGAAAAGGAAAAAGAGTGGCTGTGAAAAGAACGAAAAAGAAACATTTAAAGAGAAGAGAGAGAGAGAGAGAGAGAGAAGAGGAGAGAGAGAGAGAGAGAGAGGAGAGAGAGAGAGAGAGAGAGAGAGAGAGAGAGAGAGAGAGAGAGGAGACAGAACAAACAAGAACAAGAACAACGATTTAATGAACTGGGCCATCTGCCCATGTCAAACGGAACAGTGGGGTAGGGGCGATAACAAATACGAGAGAGAGAGAGAGAGAGAGAGAGAGAGAGAGAGAGAGAGAGAGAGAGAGAGAGAGAGAGAGAGAGAGAGAGAGAGAGAGAACAGAACAAGAACAAGAACAACGATTTAATGAACTGGGCCATCTGCCCATGTCAAACGGAACAGTGGGGTAGGGGCGATAACAAATACGAGAGAGAGAGAGAGAGAGAGAGAGAGAGAGAGAGAGGAGAGAGAGAGAGAGAGAGAGAGAGAGAGAGAGAGAGAGAGAGAGAGAGAGAGAGAGAGAGAGAGAGAGAGAGAGAGAGAGAGAGAGAGAGAGAGAGAGAGAGAGAGAGAGAGAGAGAGAGAGAGAGAGAAATAGAATGAATGAAAAGGGAAACAGGATACAAAACAACTCGAAGGAAAACATTGCCTTTTGTGGAGTTCACTCAAGACTATAAAAAAAAACGGAGAAAAAACAAACACCACACAAAGACATGAAAGGACAAAAAAAAGGAATAAAAGAAAAGAAAAACCGAAGAAAAGAGCGAGGAAGAAAGAAAAGGGAAAAAAGAAAAACAAAGATATGCCAAAAAAAATCACTGACAATTAATATGGCTTAGCAATAGGTAATGAACAATGCGGTGATCGA
>CM065699.1:22587029-22589529 GCA_017654935.2 Phymorhynchus buccinoides
TACATCTATCTATCTCACCCCTCTCCCTGTTTCTCCTCAGTGGACAGTGATCACTTCAAAGACCTTTGCACGGGAAGCAGTACATCAGGTGAATATGACACACACAAATATCAGCTATCAGTCCACAGATTTCAAGTTCTGACTAACGAGTCTTCCCACAGTGATATATGATGCCACGGGAAAAGATAATTTATATTGTGGACAAAGAAGAAGAGGGTCTTCACTCTTAAAGAAAGACTCTTACAAGAGTAATGAAATAATGAGAGCCTTGAGCATTATGTCTTCTGGTATGTCATACTTTGGCTTGGTATTTTCTAGTCACAGATTCGTCCCTTTGAAAACCAGGCTGCTTCCATGATCCACCTAGTTCAGCACTACCCTTGTTTGTTTGTTGGTTGGGATTTTATTTGGGGGAGGGGACTCAGAAAACCGACCTATACTTTGGTTCATACCAGGCAGAGGGAATCTCTCTGCTCTTATCGACATTTCACTGCTGTGGGTTTTTTTGCGTGCCTAAAGCGCACGGGTCAGACTTGCCTTAAGTCCCCATCTAAAGGACTCGACGTTCAGTTCGATTCTCCCTTCGAAGCGGAAAGAAAGAGCGAGACTGGGATGTGAAATCGCAATCATTGGTGGGTTGCCTGTCTCCAAACGGTTTGATATTAAAACCGTTCCTTGGTCTCACATACACCGGGGATGTTTCTGTTGCCCAAACACAGTGACCGAATAGGAGGCACCGATATGAATAAGGAAAAACACGAGTTTTCATTTGTTTCGGCGACGCCCTATTAGGTCACTGAGTGGAAGTAACTTATTAGGAACGCCATGAGCTTTACCGAATCAGCGCTGTCTTGAACGGAAATGACATCACGTCAGACCCGGATTAAGGACTGACTGATCTGGCTTTGTAAGGTTGGGCCGAGGATGGTGATGGATACAATGACCTAGAGTACTTTACAATGACCCATACGCACGACTCTTTGCAGGCTTAACGACTTATATATATGTTGTATAGAATGTTGAACCGCGTAGAATGTATACATTCTATGATGAGATTGTAGAATGTACGCATTCTACGACTGGTTCATAGAATGTATACATTCTATGAAAATGAATCCACAGAATGTATACACTGCTCATCGAAAGTTAATGGCCACTATGTCTTCTTCACAGACGGCGTTGTTTGTTGAGCTATTGTGTTAAAACTGATATAATTAATGTAACAGAATTTGATATGTTGGCAAAGTTGCGGTTTAGACACCCCCTTTCATGCTTACGGCTTTCGATCCCAAAATGTAGTTCTTTCAGTTTTATGACATTATCTTCATACTTACTCTAACCCTTTCTCGAGCAAGGCCGAATGTTGCTTTTAATAAACATTTTCAATGTGAAAATCTGGTGGTGATGGTGGGTGGTGCTGTTGTTGTTGTCGTACCCTGGCTATAAGACTCCAGGGATCATCCCAACAGCCGAAGCACTTAGACACTATAGTACAAAACAAAGGAATAAAGAAGGGTGATAACACGCTTAGGCAATTACCCCTCGAAAAGATGAAAACGTTACGTGTTAGACCGTTTTTGATTACCCCGCCACGTGAGCACCACCATCCTCCGAAGTCGGAGTGTGGTGCTTAAACTGCAACTTAGCCGAGATTTTTCATTTAACAAGAATATAATGATATTATTTTGACATTATTACATGGTTCAGTTGAGCCGTCTTTGTTTCTCATTTCTTTTGTTGACATGTTTGTGAAACATTGGCCCTTTACTTTGGTTGAGGAGTATATTATTATTATTATTATTATTATTATTATTATTATTATTATTATTATTATTATTATTATCTCCCTGACGAGAAACGAGTTTGTCTTGTTAGCAGTACATTACATTGTGAAGAAGTTAAGTTTGGTCTATTGCCTTGTCACCCAAACGACTTAGTCGGGAGATTTAATATTAGATCAAGGAGCTGGATTGGGGGTTGTAGGGAGGGGGAGAGGTGGGGAAGGGGGAGGAGAGGAGCAGTGGCAAGCAGGGGTGGTGGGGAAGGGGAGCGTCATATTTATATCTGTAACTATTTATTATTGTCGCTATCAAATATCTATCTCTCTCTCTCTCTCTCTCTCTCTCTCTCTCTCTCTCTCTCTCTCTCTCTCTCTCTCTCTCTCTCTCTGTCCTCTCTCTCTCTCTCTCTCTCTCTCTCTCTCTCTCTCTCTCTCTCTCTCTCTCTCTCTCTCTCTCTCTCTCTCTCTCTCTCTCTCTCTCTCTCTCTCTCTCTCTCTCTCTCTCTCTCTCTCTCTCTCTCTCTCTCTCTCTCTCTCTCTCTCTCTCGAAAGCTCTCCGATTTCCATTCACACCACTCTCGTTTTGCATGTAGCCTCCCACCTTCTTTGTCTGTTTGTATGACTCTTAATAATATAATTCCTTTCTTTTCTGTATTCAACACCCTAGCTTAGCTACCCACCGTCTCTCTGTCTCTCTCTTCCTCTCTCGCCCTGTATTCT
>CM065699.1:22617029-22619529 GCA_017654935.2 Phymorhynchus buccinoides
TCCGCCACTGACTTCTGCTCCTACAAGAACTCCCCTTGCGACACTCTAGGTGAGGCCTTTTATTTTGTTGATGAAAGTCCGCCGAACGTCCTGGATCAGGCATATATGGGACATTAGTAACTATAACGATAGTGGGACGATCCTGGAGGTACTGCAATGTACCAGGAAATTCCCTTGCGATACTCTAGGTGAGGCATTATATACATCTGTATTATTACTAATTCAGGACTTTCCTGGTGTTGCACTGCCTCCGGGCATTGCCTCCAGGATAGTTCCCACCATCTTTATATCTACTAATGTCCGATATGCGTCTGTTCCTGACCGGAGGACGTTAAACAGATTTTCATCAACTCTGGGCCGTTTGTTTGTCGGTGAAAGTCCGTTTTGAAACGTCCTCCGGCCTGGAACAGGCATATATGGGACTTTAACAACTATAACGATAGTGGGACGATCCTGGAGGTTCTGCGATACCAGAAAAGTCCGGATGTTTCGAAATATCAAGATAATTCAACGTCCTGGAACAGGCATATACGGGACATTAATAACTAGAACGATAGTGGGACGATCAAGGAGGTACTGCACGCAATGTACCAAGAAAGTCCCGATGTTTCGAAATTATCAAGATAATGTAATGACCCCGCTGCTTCTTGCATCTTTCTTACTGACGTATGTTGGTTTGATTATTTGTTTTCATCAGTCCATGATTGTGTTTGATAAAGGGAAGTCAATACATTTCCGAAATATTACCCGCAACAACGTGGGCGTTCGGGTTTTTGTTCATCATTGTTTGTTTTGTCGGAAAACGTTTCTACATGTACATGAAAAGGCGGGAGTCCTCAACTACAAACGTCACACAAACGTTAAGGACCACCGGTAGAATTCACCGCGCTACTGTACTTTCTATATTAGGGCATGTTGAAATGATGCTAAATTGTGTGGGAACGGGAGCTTGTTTGGAGCACGGAAATCAGCACATATCATGACAGACCGTTCTGCCAATTTGCTTAACATTATATAAACGAAGAAGAAGAAAAAAACAGGGAAGAACTACCGTGTTACCTTCCCTGACATAGAGGGTTTTCCCTTGGCATCCCAGACGTCACGTGATGCATTTTTATCAGAGGGCGCTGCATCGCTGGGCCCCAAAATATCTGCACTGAATTGGTCCATAGCAAGTCACCGCTGCATCTCTTGTGATTATTTGTTTCTGTCAGCTTTACGGGAGGTGGAAGATAGCTGTTTTGAGAGAGAGAGAGAGAGAGAGAGAGAGAGAGAGAGAGAGAGAGAGAGAGAGAGAGAGAGAGAGAGAGAGAGAGAGAGAGAGAGAGAGAGAGAGAGAGAGAGAGAGATTCTTTTTGCATGTTAAGCTGGGGGATGGTGGAGGGGGGGGGGGGGTCTTTAAGAGATTGGGTTTGTATGCGAATGTTGTTTGAGAGAATGTCATTTTATTCTGTTGTTTAGTCTTGTATGCTTTGGGCACAGTCATGTTTTAACTTTCAATACGTTGTCTGACCGTGAATTGGGATTTGAAGTTAAGGAGAAAAGAGAAAACAACATTGAAGGAAAACTGGGACAGGTAAATAATTAACAAGATAGCAAACACACAAAGGTACTCCCTGTAGGTAAGCTAGGTAAGTTGTATAAAGGAACGCAGGAAAGGATGAGTAAGAATGCTGCTAACCAATGCTGCTGAGTGAACGCTAGAAGGTTTCAATGCATAATTAATAAAGAAGGATGGTAGTATATTGTGAATTCACCCAAAAGTATTTTCCAGCGGAAATAGATCTGATTCCTTTGTTTTTTAAGAGACAAAAAGAACCCGCGTTTTAGGCTTAAATCAGTTCCAGTCATAGTGGTGGAAGTGTTTGGGCGTTTGAAATCCCTTGACATTGCATTGTTTGTTTAATGGAGGCGACGGGCGTCAGTCTTTGAACATCGAAAACGCTCCTGCCAAAGCGTATGACGATCCGTCCAGTAGTTTGCGCTATTGTGAATGGATCATATTTTACACACGCGCATGCACGCGCACCAGTCCTCGTTCCGTTCGCAATGTAGGCCCCTATTGCTCTTTGAAAATCTGTTTAACGTCCTCCGGTCTGGAACAGACACATATGAGACATCAGTAGATATAAAGATGGTAGGAACGATCCTGGAGGCAATGCCCGGAGGCAGTGCAACACCAGTAAAGTCCCGTATTTTTAACAATACAGATGTATCTATATCTTATGGACTACAATAAACACTTTAACAGAAGAAACGGAACGCGGGCTGCCTTTTCATTCCGGGTCATTTCCCCATTTTCAAAGATTACGATTTCCCAAATATCGCGCAAGGAAGGAATTCGGTCTTTCATAGTAATATCAATTCTTTCCATCCAGTCTCTACTTAGTCCTGATCAAAAACAGTACAGCTTCCATTCCAAGAATAACCCCGGAAACAAGGGCAAAGTTGTTTAACTTTAACAAAGGGATAGGTTCACTGGAGTGGGATTTGCTTCCCT
>CM065699.1:22634529-22637029 GCA_017654935.2 Phymorhynchus buccinoides
CCCCACTATGTACTGCAGTACACCGCGATTTGTCACAGTTGTGGTTCGTTGCGTTTTTCCGTCTTATACGGTGGGGGGTAGGGTTAGGGTTAGGGCTAGGGTTAGTATTCCAAAAAGGTTATTAGCTAAAAATGTTCCTAAAATACAGCTTTATGTATGGTAAGAAAGGCAAAAACGGAAAAATACAATTAACCGAGATAGGTAGGGGGGGTGGCACATCTTGACCTTTACCAAATTAAGAAGTAAGCGCATACACACGGAGAAAAAACAACAATCGTACTTTTCATACTCATCTTTAACATGCACAAACACATGACAAAACCAATCCTAATCTTACTTTACATACTCATCTTAAAAATATACTTATTTGAAAGGAAAACCATGCACGTAATAAAGTCAAACCTAGTTCTACTTTACCTACTCATCTTAACATGCACAATTTTAAATGTAAATATATGTACACATAGCAAAATCAAACATATTCCTATATTACATTATTCATAATTAACATGCACAAATTGAGAGGTAAATACACACATGTGACAAAAGCAAACCTAGTCATATTTTTAGAGAGAGAGAGTGGCGGGGGGGGGGGGGGGGGGGGGGGGGGGGGGGGGGGGGGGGGGGGGTGGGGGGGGGGGAGATATACTCTATCTGTCAGTTTTGTCTGAATGTCCCCGCTTCCCCTCTCTCTCTCTCCCTCTCTCTCTCTCTCTTGTGTGCGAGCGCGTATGTCGGCCCGTTGTGTGTGTCTGGATAATGTATGTATATGTGTGTCTGTGTTAGTGTCAGTTTGTGTGTGTATGCGCATATGTGTGTGTGTGTGTGTGTGTGTGTGTGTGTGTGTGTGTGCATATCCACGCGATATAAAGAAATTGTTACGTTACAACTAGTGTCTCGACCTAAGGGATGGAACTCGTGTAAAAAGAAATTTAAAATGCTGTCAGCATGTTTTGTGTCAGTACTCTCCCTTGGTACAGATTTGTGTGTGTGTGCGCTTTAGGAATGAACAGTTTTAATTAAGTCCGACTGTGTCAATGTAAACGTCGACTTTCATATTATCAAAAATGTGCATTATTTCACCCACCCACCATCTCTATTTATTTACGTTTCTAGCACTGTCTAGACTTATAGGTATAAGCTTTCAACTGTTGGTCGGCGCTCTTTTGCTGTCTCAGGACCGACATCTTGGAACAAACTTCCTCTTTCCCTCCGTCAGCGACCGACCCTCTCAGCCTTCAAATCTAACCTCAAAACCCACCTATTCCCCCGTGATTGAGGCTCCACTCTCTTTCTCTTCTCTCTCTCTTGCCTTTAGGTCTGTTTCTGCTGTATACCATTTATGTCAAACGTGTGTGCTCCGCTTTGTATTGCATTTTTGTTTGAATGCGTTATGAATGCTAACGTGTGTGTGCGCTTTGATTTGATTTATATCAAGATTCAGCGCCGTATAAATACCGTATGTTGTTGTATAATAATAGAGGTGTCATCTTCTTCTTCGCTGTGCGTGGCCACAATCAACTCTTTGATTATTTTGCCACGGAACCGGGAGGTTCTACCACTTATGTAGATTGTTCTATATTTTTCGTAGGGGAAGACGGGGTAAAAAGCGCATGGGCGGGTAAGAAGCCCACCCCAATTATCTCATGAAATGAAGCAAATTTCAGTCTCATTTTGCCCATGAGAAGCCCACCCCAATTATCTCATGAAATGAAGCAAATTTCAGTCTCATTTTGCCCATGAGACGAGCGTTAATGTCTAGCATTCGTCTCATGGGCAAATTTGACTGACATTTTCTTTTTTTCATGAGATAATTGGGGTGGGCTTCTTACCCGCCCATGCGCTTTTTACCCCGTCTTCCCCTAATGTTCTCAGGTTGTCGAACGTTGTTAAGATACATTGATGTGTGTTTTGTAATACGTGATCAAACTTTACGTAGTGGTGGCAGTCCTGAGATGACCATAGCTGCCGATAGGACTATGAATGAATGACTAACTAACTAACTAATTTATTTATTTATTTATTTATCAGGACACGTGCAAGGCATTGTGGTGTTACCGGGGCAACAAGAGATGTGAGACCAAATTTCTGCCCGCTGCTGAAGGCACGTCCTGTGGAGCTGGTAAAGTACGTGTCTCTTTTTTTAAAAATTACTTTTTTTAAGCTTACTTGAGAGAGAGAGAGAGAGAGAGAGAGAGAGAGAGAGAGAGAGAGAGAGAGAGAGAGAGAGAGAGAGAGAGAGAGAGAGAGAGAGAGAGAGAGAGAGAGAGAGAGAGAGATGAAGTCTGAAACGATTTGCTTTGTTAGGCCACAGACCCATACAAATGGAGTTCACAAAGACATACTTATGATGTACATGATGTAATTAGAACACATTAGTAAAGTCATCGCATAGCATCCTTCCTACACGATTTTGCAAACTCTGAGAACGTTGTTATCATTTTCATTCGACAATGAGAGAGAGAGAGAGAGAGAGAGAGAGAGAGAGAGAGAGAGAGAG
>CM065699.1:22642029-22659529 GCA_017654935.2 Phymorhynchus buccinoides
TCTGCCTGCCTGTCTGTCTGTCTGTCTGTCTGTCTGCCTGTCTGTCTGCCTGCCTGTCTGTCTGTCTGTCTGTCTGCCTGTCTGTTTATTTTGTCTGTCTGTCTGTCCCTTGATTTTGTTTCAGCAGCTTGTTTCATATTCAACATTATCGTCGTTGGCTTTTTTTGTCGTCGTCATTATCATCATCGTTGTCATCTTCGTCGCTTCGTTGTCATCTTCGTAACAGGATTGCCTTCTTAAACGACCATTATTAGTAGTAGTAGTAGTAGTAGTGGTAGTAGTAGTAGTAGTAGTAGTAGTAGTAGTAGTAGTAGTAGTAGTAGTAGTAGTATCTTCGTTGTTGTCACTGATATTATTGTCATGGTACTTGTTATATTCTTTGTCACCATTATTACGGTCATCATCGTTGTCATCTTGGTTATTATTGTACTTGTTGTTGGGATCGTCGAAGGGGTTATCATGGTCATTATCGTCGTCCTTGGTGGCGTTGTTGTTGTTGTGTTCATAGTCGTCAACATTTTTTTATGATCATCATCATCTTCTTCCTCCTCCTCATCATCATCATCACCATCATCGTCGTCGTCGTCATCAGCATCTTCTTCTTCTTCTTTTTCTTCTTCCTCTTCTTCTTCTTCTTCTTCTTCTTCTTCTTCCCACCATTACTACTACTACTACTACTACTACTACTACTACTACTACTACTACTACTACTACTACTACTACTACTACTACTACTATACTGCTGCTACTACTACTACTACTACTACTACTACTACTACTACTACTACTACTACTACTACTACTGCTACTTCGTCTTCTTTTTCTTCTTCTTCTTCTTCTTCTTCTTCTTCTTCTTCTTCTTCTTCTTCTTCTTCTTCTTTGTTCTCAACTGTGTTCTGTGTTTACAGCCTACTTCCCCATCGTGGTGCTGCCCAAGGGAGCCCGCAACCTGAAGATCAGGGAGAGGTCCATCTCTTCCAACTACCTGGCTATCCGCAACATCTATGGACAGTACTTCCTCAATGGAGACAGGTCAGAGATAGATACAGGTAGAGGATAGACGGAAAGACAGACGGTCGGACATACAGACACGTAGACGGACGGATAGGCAGAGGACAGACAGAGAGACAGAGGACTGATAGACAGACAAAGGAATTTCAAACTATAAATACTTTATTTTACAAGGATAAGAATTTAGGCTGGGCCTAGTCTTCCATTCTGTCCTTGGTTCTAAGCAAGCAACATGCAGCTAATACTATAAACGAACAGAAAGATCATCAACAGAAAGAACAACAGTAGCAGAACTATAACAACAGCATGGGGTAGAAAAAAAGGATCAAAGACGTGTCAGTACAAATGTATAATTATATTATTGACAAGGGCGAGGACGCCCGAGTCTATATCACGCAGTTGGCTTCCGCTGCATGGAGAAGTCTTGACGTCACTTCTGCTCATGGAGCGTTTTTGCACATGGCCACTGGGATTTTTACTCTCCCTTTGCTCTTGTTTGATGCTACAGACGGGTGGCGTGGCCTGGTATCTACACGCTGGCTGGGGCGTCCTTCCAGTACAAGAGGCCCTACAACGAACCAGAGACACTGCAGTCGGAGGGGCCTCTGGGCGAGGACATCATCCTGGAGGTACGTACCTTATATTAGTAGTCTTCTATCACTTTTTGGTACACTTTCGGTTACCACGAAAAGTCAAGCTTTGTGCTGGAATTTGAGAACGATTGTCACAAGAGATGGGGATGCAAAATGATAGGTTTGGAGCGTGTGCAAATAATTCACGGAAACCTATGCACATATCGCATTCGCAAAAAACAGTAAAACAAAATAAGATATAAGTGAATGGGGTATGCCGTAGGGTTTCAGCATGTATGTGCAACTCCTTCATATTTCTTACTTCCAGATTTTGTGTGGACTGTGGGTGGGTTTCCGTACGGAATTTGCGCGTTTATAAGCACACGGCCTAATACTTTAAAAAAAAGCCGGTGCAAATTGAAAACGTATGGTGTGCAGTTACAATTTAAAAAACAAAATTTGCTGTCCCATCTATTGGGCCATACAGTGGCATTGCTCCCACGCCGCTCAGTCCGAGTCCCAACTCACAGTTCCAACTTTGTCTGTACTGGTTTATCATAAGTGGATAAGGAGCATAAACGCCGTGTAAACTACTCCTAAAGGTGATTAAACCCTTATATGATAATTTTGTAATGGAATAATCGCTCGTGAGTCACGACGTGACACCATCATACAAAAGGACATGATTATTAAACTAAAAGGCGTCGATGATTAAGATAAACCCACATTGTCAAATTTATTGAAAAACATTTTGGGGACATGTTTGTCCAAGTTATAGACTTATATTGATAGAGACTAACACTCGTCAAGTGATAATGCCATCATACATTTTTAACCTGGTGTACTGCTGATCAAGGCGAGTATAACGTTTCGGTCTGTTTTCATGGTTTTGAGAGAGAGAGGAGGGGGCGGGGAGAGAGACAGAGACAGAACGAACGAACGAACGAGAAATAGTCTGAGTGTACATCAGCAATGCAGATAGAGTTGCCTCAATGGAGGCATGCACCTTCGAATGCTATTAAGTGTGCATTTCATTGTGGCTCTAGTGCTGCCGCCAAAGGGATGGGTTGGCCTTTGGGGACCTTCCCCAACGCCAGCTGTCCTCAAATCCTTTTGGCCGAGAGGTTGGCGATGTACCCTGGGCAAGGCATCTCCACTATAAACCAATCCGCCGGAATAGCATCTGCCCCCTCTGCTATCTGGCAGTCATGGTCGCACACGATTGACTGGCATACGTTGTGTCCTCACAGATCCTGGTGCAAGACACCAACCCGGGCATCCAGTACCAGTACACCATTCCCCACCAGCAGCCCAAGGTGAAGGTCAAGGTGCCAGCGCCCCCTGCCCACAACTACACCTGGTCCAAGGTGGTGTCCCAGTGCACCCAGACCTGTGCTGGAGGTAAAATTAAAATTAAATTGATGACATTTTTTTAATTTTGCAAAAACAGGTGCGTCTTTGCTATACTGGCCTTCACTCATGTGCTGATTCACTACAGTATGATCTTAAAGTGAGAAAAATCTAACGAGTCAGTTGCTGACTAACTTGTTGACTGACTGAGCAGCAAGCAATAATTGTGGTATTTTTAATTAGTGTCGTTCGGCGGAATATTATTGCAGCAAACAAAGACGCCGACCATTTTAGTCGGGACGTTCACGCTGTTAATGAGTTACGTGGCTGCAGCAGTGCCTTGTACTCTGTTGCAAGAGCAACATTGGAAGGTTTCCATAATTAACTTGTGCTGTATGATGACAGGAGTGATGACGGTGTCGGCCCGCTGTCTGAGGGACTTGGACACCGAGGTGGACGCTGGTCACTGTGACGCGGACACCAAGCCCAAGACAGGCCCCTTTCCCTGCAAACCACAAGCCTGCCCCGCCAGGTCGGTAGCTGGTGATTTATAATGTACACCTACAATAGTGCATTTAGCGACAATGAAAAATAAAGTTTGTTGACAAAAGTTAGTTTGGAATTGGTTGCATGCATTATTAATCAATCTGATTGATCCCACGGGAAACCCCCATTGGATGGCTGCAATATAGTAGGTTTATTCACAAAACTGAAACTTGATTAGTAGGCCTATTTTTTGTATGGTAAAAATGTGTGTTTGGTCATACTTGTCTTCAGCGACTTACGTAATAAGCCTACTCGGATATGTGTTTAGTTGTTAATCGAAGACACTAAGCAAACTGAACACCAGACACGTACACACTGTAATACTCTGATATGTGTTTAGTTGTTAATCGAAGACACTAACGAACTGAACACCAGACACGTACACACTGTAATACTCTGATATGTGTTTAGTTGTTCATCGAAGACACTAACGAACTGAACACCAGACACACACACACTTTACCCAGTACAGGCCATGGCCTGGGTGGGAACACAGAAGATAAACGAACGAAAAATGGTTTTTTTATTTCCTCTCGGTCTGGAACAGACACATATGGGACATTTGTAGATACAAAGATGGTGGGAACAATACTGGAGGCAATGCCCGGAAGCAGTGCAACACCAGTAAAGTCCCGATTTTTTAGCAATACAGATAGGTGTAGCACTGAGTAACCACGCCTGGGTTAAACCTCATCGTCTATGGTACCGCCACAATCTAGAGTATGATAAGCTGGGTCAAAACACAGAAGAAAAAGTAGAAGAAGCTAACTTTTATACTTCTGCGATAACTGTGTCGCTTACCAACCGCCTTTTCCCCCCTTCAACCTCGCTGGCCGTTCCATTAACCCTTTCACCGCCAATGTCTCATTTATGCACCACAATGGTTTAACACCCATGTCACTAAAAGGCATCCAATCCGGACCTGTTATACGAAGACCCTATTTTCTTAATTTTGGGAGGTAAGGATAGGCCTAATGTTATATACATGTCACAGAAAAATTCCCAATATTGCAGATTTTGTTTCTCTACCCAGTTAAGTTTAATGGTATTTCTAAATGCAGTCTCCATCTGTTCAATCAATTGTGCAACTATGATGTTAATTTAAGGGGCACGGAATAAGTTTCGAGCTTGTTGTTGCTCTAATTGTCTTTCTGTTTGATCGTTTTCAAATGAATAAAGATTTGCTTAAGCCACCAATGGTGTTTTTGGCTGAAAACGGTTGGCGGCGATAGGGTTAATTATTTCTGTCCTATAATATCGATTCGTTTTGCCGTGCACGGTATAAGCTTCGAGCTTGTGGTTGCTCTAATTGTCTTTCTGTTTGATCGTTTTCAAATGAATAAAGATTTTGTTTAAACCACCAATGGTATTTTTGGCTGAAAACGGTTGGCGGCGAAAGGGTTGATTATTTCTGTCCTAAAATATCGATTCGTTTTGCTGTGACCTGCCACTGGTCTCCCTGCAGCTGGGTGGCTGAGGACTGGGCTGAGTGCAGCAGGACGTGTGGCGGGGGTCTGCAGAGGAGGAAGATGCTGTGTCGCCAGAGGGTCAGCGCCACCAAGGAGCGCAAGCTGGGCCGGCGACACTGCAAGCAGCTGCCCAGGCCCCACACCAGACAGCGCTGCAACACCCACGAGTGCCCGTCACAGTGGCACGCCAGGTGAGTGCCTAGACAGACAGACAGACAGACAGACAGACAGACATATGCGTATTATTTACTTGACTATGACACCCCACCCAGAAAAAAAAGAGAAGAACAGACCTAACTGGTATTCTAATGCTGTCAAGCTTTTTTTTTCTTCCCCAGAACGTTGTCATATCGGCTTCAGCGACAAACGCTGCTATCGAATTAAAATATTCTATTCTGTTTGTTTTTAACAGAGCTACTTAATCCCGTCATTCTGTGATCGAAACACGTTGCACTGACTTCTCACGCAAACTTGATATGCTTCACAATAAGAAAGAAAATGTTGCTCATCTTCTCAATCATTTGATGAACCTACAGGGCTATTTAGAATATCAGGCAGTGTTTCAGTATTACACCAGAGCTGCTTTGCTTGGAGTCTGAGTGTTCTCGTTTTAAAACCAGCTAAAGATTTCGGCACACGTTACCACAAATTAGTTGCTACAACTAGTGTTATACCACAAGTTGCAATAAAACTCGCAGAGCTCGCGGCACATGCTGCAACTTTGATACGACCCCTTGCAATCTTATGCTGCACGAACCACAGGTAGACTCAGAAATATTGTTGTAAAATGTATGGAGACTACTCATGTGTAAACTAAAATACGAAAGCTGACAGAAAATAGCGTATCGATGAAAACGATGGCCAGTACCAGAGTCGGATTTCGAGTAGGCCTACTTCTAAAAACTCGAACTGACAAAGAATAGGGCCTACTGGGCCTACGTGATTGTGGTGCTTTACACATTGTTTTGATCTACATCGACTGAAAAAGAAAACATGCTGTGTAAGTAGACCCTACTCATCATTCATGATACCGCCCATTTCACGGCATATTTAGATTTTGGCCTCTTGGACACTGCCGATTTTTTTAAATCGGGACACCCGGTTCTCAAATGCAGGGGAAATTACGAATTAACTCGATCAGTTTGCATGTTTCAGTCCGACGGTTTCACTCCGCCATTGTGACGCAAAAACCACGTGATTCAAAACGACGCTCTGATTGGCTGCAACCTACAGTACAACTTGTTGCAAGTGGGGGCTCAAAAATAGGATCGTTTTCTATCGCCCTACAACCCACAGCTGCAACCCTACAACCTTGTTGTATACATGTAGGTGGCATGCAACTGTTGCAACCACAAAGTTGCAGGCTGCCGAAGCCTGAAAGAATCCCAGAGAGAGAGACAGGGACAAAGACAGAGAGATCAAGCATGCTGCAGAAAAACGCTCCTTTAAGCTGTTCCATATTAACCGTAACAAAACAGTCCCTTCGACCGTTACTGGTATTCTTATTGGAATTCCGTGTCTTTTCTCTCTCCCACAACCAGGTGGGTCCCTGAAGAGTGGGCTCAGTGCTCGCGGTCTTGCGGGGGCGGCAAGCAGGTGCGCAAGATCACGTGCCGCAAGACGGTGAGCAAGACCAAGGAGCGGCGCATCGGCAAGCGGCACTGCAAGCAGCTGCCCAAACCCGCCAAGAGGAGGCACTGCAACACCCACCCCTGCCCGCCCGACTGGCACACCGCGCGATGGTCTAAGGTGGGTCCATACTGTGCAAAATTAATAAGTTATCAAGTTTAACCCTTTCGCCGCCATCCATTTGTCAGCCACAAAATACCATTAAACTTTTCTGGGTATAGAAAAAACCACGATATCTGCAATATTGCGAACTCCTCTGTGACATGTAGGCTATAGCATTAGGCATTTCTTACCTTCCAGAATTACTAAACTAGGCTCTTAAGACAACAGGCCCTGATTTGATGGCATTTAGTCACATGGGTGTTATAAAACCATTGTGGTGCAAAAAATGCGACATTGGCGGTGAAAGGGTTTTAAGTTATAAATCAAATATACAATGTAGGCCTATGCCACTGTTGGGGTCACCGGGGGGAATTTTTCAATACAAATAGTTCTCCCACCTTCTGGAAGTTAATAGCCCCCCCCCCCCCCCACCCCACCCCACCTTCTGCAAGTTCTGCGCTAGCAACTTCCTCTAAAATATCACTCTCTTTGACTGTCTTTTTCCTTTTCTTACCATCCTCTATGTTATGACTTACTGGCCCATTTTCCTGCTTTGTTCATTAAAAAAATCTTCGAGGTAATTTTCTCCTTTGAGCTCCTCCAAAATCGCGGAATGTGTCGGCTGATAGCAGCAGGGAGACCAGTGAAAACTGAAAACCGGACACTTACGCACGTACCTCATCCATTATGGCCATATGCCCTGGGAACGCAGAAGAAGAAGTAGGCCTACTTTTTAAAAAAGGCCTCGAGGAAAATCATGTCACAGTGTCTTTCGGGAATGATTGTGGCTGCTTAAGTAGGTGATATAATGCACTGTTGTCATTTGCTTGAGTAGGTAGGAAATAGAGAACTAATGAAATAACTGTCAATTCTTATCCATTTACATGTTAGTGTACAGTGTTTATAAGGTGGACAATGTGTGGGTGCGTGGGTACACGTGTGTGAGTGCGCGCGCGTGTGTCTGTGCGTGAGTGTGTGCGTGTGTTTATGTAAGAAAAAACCCACCCGAAAGTGATAACGGCACCCGGAGACGCACTAACAAACTAACCCACCTGTGTGTTCCATTAAATTTACCTGGGTGCATGCGCTCGCGCTCGTGTGTATGGGTGTATGTTTACGTAGGTTAAGACTTAGCGTGTGTTTATGTAAGAAAAAACCCACCCGAAAGTGATAACGGCACCCGGAGACGCACTAACAAACTAACCCACCTGCCCTACCAACACGCGAGCAGTCCTCAGTCCTGACTAACTGACTGTTCCGTGCAATGCGGGGAGGGTCACCAGAGGCGTCCCAACTGACCCAACCTGTCCTACCAACACGGAGCACACTGTTTTAACCCTTTCATCGCCAGCCATATTTCAGCCAAACGGGGAGGGTTCCATTAAACCTTCCTACCTGGGTGTTTTAATTGAACCGTTTCTTTTTGTTGCAAAATCCATCGGGCAGTGTTCCGTGCAATGCAGTATTGGGGATTCTTCTGTTCCGTGCAATGCGGGGAGGGTCATATATACACTGTTTTAATTGAACCGTTTCTTTTTGTTGCGTGTCATCGTCTATCCTTACTTCCCAAAAACCTGTCCTACCAACACGAGAGCACACTGTTTTAATTGAACCGTAAGCGGGGAGGGTCACCAGAGGCGTCCCAACTGACCCAACCTGTCCTACCAACACGAGAGGTTTTAATTTTTCTTTTTGTTGCGTGTCATCGCTGTGCGGGCAGGATAACCAGACCCCAACTGACAATGTCCTGATGCCGTTTCTTTTTGTTGACATCGCTGGTGTTCCGTGCAATGCGGGGAGGGTCACCAGAGGCGTCCCAACTTGTGGTGCTAAAATGCGACTTTGGCGGTGAAAGGGTTAATGGAACCGTTTCTTTTTTTTGTTGCGTGTCATCGCTGTGCGGGCAGTGTTCCGTGCAATGCGGGGAGGGTCACCAGAGGCGTCCCAACTGACCCAACCTGTCCTACCAACACGAGAGCACACTGTTTTAATTGAACCGTTTCTTTTTGTTGCGTGTCATCGCTGTGCGGGCAGTGTTCCGTGCAATGCGGGGAGGGTCACCAGAGGCGTCCCAACTGACCCAACCTGTCCTACCAACACGAGAGCACACTGTTTTAATTGAACCGTTTCTTTTTGTTGCGTGTCATCGCTGTGCGGGCAGTGTTCCGTGCAATGCGGGGAGGGCCACCAGAGGCGTCCCAACTAACCCAACCTGTCCTACCAACACGAGAGCACACTGTTTTAATTGAACCGTTTCTTTTTGTTGTGTGCCGTCGCTGTGCGTGGCAGTGTTCCGTGCAATGCGGGGAGGGCCACCAGAGGCGGAAGGTGACGTGTCGCTCCGGCACCGGCTCCAGCCTGTCCCCTTACGTCATCCACGACCACAAGAAGTGCAACGTCACCATCCAGCCCCCCTCCACCCGCCTGTGTCGCCGGCACCTGTGCCGGGCCCGCCTCACGTGGCGCTATTCCGCCTGGGGGCAGGTCAGTAGTAGCGAGAGAGAGTGGGGAGGTATCCTGAGCAAGGCGTCTCCAATGTTAACACAGTTTAGCCCAGGTGTCTGGGAACAAAAATGTCTTTTTTGCTCAGATTTTTTAAACTTCTTTGTGAAGCGCTTAGAGCCCCGTAAGGAGAATAAGCGCTATGCAAGTGGTCATTGTTATTATTATTATTACTAGGGTCTCTTGGGTGAGTAGAAATTCGGGTCTTTCTTGGTATGGTAGTATCCCCAGGATCTACCCACTATCTTTACATCATGTATAAATGTCCAATATATACCAGTACCAGGTCGGAAACCACATACAGTTAAACACAGTTTCTTCTTCTCTTGGGCGAGTCAGTGTGGATGTATCCTGAGCGAAGCCATCTCTACTTTAAGCGTATTGTAAACAGGTTACTGGGACGTGATAGTGTAGGCCTACTACTTAGCTGAAGACATGGCCGACAGTATGTGTGTGTGTGTGTGTGTGTGTGTGTGTGTGTGTGTGTGTGTGTGTGTGTGTGTGTGTGTGTGTGTGTAAGTCTCTGTGTGTGTGTGTGTGTGTGTGTGTGTGTGTGTGTGTGTGTGTGTGTGTATGTCTCTGTGTGTGTGTGTGTGTGTGTGTGTGTGTGTGTGTGTGTGTGTAAGTCTGTGTGTGTGCGTGTGCGTGTGTGTGTGCGCGCGCGCGTGCGTGCGTGTGTCAAGTCAAGTCAAGTCAAGTCAAGTCAAAATAATCTTTATTGAGGATAAAAAGAATAAGCATTACAGCTTTTTTGCATCCTGTCCGTGTGTGTGTGTGTGTGTGTGTGTGTGTGTGTGTGTGTGTGTGTGTGTGTGTGTGTGTGTGTGTGTGTGTCTGTGTGCGTGCACGCGCGAGTGTGTGCGAATACGCGTACACGTGTTTTTGTACTGCATGTATGCGTGTGTGTTGTGCTAACCAGTTCACTGCACACCCTTTGGACGCATTTCTCACCCCTTTTGTTGAACCATGCTCCCCACCCTCTGTCTCCCCAGTGTTCCGTGACGTGCGGGGAGGGCTACCAGGCTCGCGAGGTGTGGTGCAGTGACGGCCAAAGCCAGTTCGCCCACGCCCGCTGCGCCCGCCTGATGCGCCCGCCCTCCTCCAGGCCCTGCCGTCATCCCCGCTGCCCCCAGCCCCGGACCCGGACCCCCTACAGAACCCGACCCCAGCTGCAGTACATGGCCAGGATGGCTGGTGAGTGCATGTACCCCCCCCCCCCCTCAGTGCTGCAGCTTTTGGGGACTTGTTCTTCCTTCGGGGTCATTCGTGTAGTAGGTGAAGACGGGGTAAAAAGCCCATGGGCGGGTAAGAAGCCTATGCCAATTATCATGAAACAAAGAAACTTTGGGGGACTTGTTCTTCCTTCGGGGTCATTCGTGTAGTAGGTGAAGACGGGGTAAAAAGCCCATGGGCGGGTAAGAAGCCTATGCCAATGATCTCATGAAATAAAGAAAATTTCAGTCCAATTTGCCCATGAGACGAATGCTAAACATTAACACTCGTCTCATGGGCAAAATGTGACTCAAATTTGCTTCATTTCATGAGATAATTGGCATGGGCTTCTTACCCGCCCATGGGCTTTTTACCCCGTCTTACCCTAATGTCATTTGTCTTCAAGTTTGTTTGGTCGAGAGAATGGAGGTGTAGGTCCTTTTGGCTGTGTTACTATTACTGTAGACAACTTTTAGACTGGATTTTCAGATTAGCCCTAGTAGCCTACTGTATGGGTGCAACTTTTCCTGGTATTCAATGATTTCCTGTGTTTTAATTTGACCAGAAAAGGAAATTCCTTTTTTTTGTAATTTGCCAAACAAGATTGTGTGTGTCTACTGTATTTTTCAAACACTTTAAAATAAGTATTTGTATAAATTGTGGAAAAAGCAAGCTAAAATACCTTCATAAATCATTTTTTTCTTAAGCTGCAGGGGGACATTACCCCTAGACCCCGGCCTTTCAGGGTTTTTCATGTTCTGTAGTTGCACCCATGCCACTGTGCTTTCTGAAGGCCATTGTGGGATATGACTTACGAACGTGCATTTAGTCCTCCGTCACGCTTCAAGGATGAAGAGTTATTGTAATTGTTCGTGTCTATTCGTCTGCGCAATGCCTTACAAAACGTTGCACAGAATCGTTTCAAAGTTCGCACGTTGTTATGTTACCGAAAGTTGATGTGTACTTTTGAGTAACTCGTACAGTGGAGGATTTGTTTGCCCAACTCGTCCACACCTTTGTTTGCCAATGTCGTTCACGATGAGAACAAGAGTATCTTCGAATCAGAAGCAAGATCATGTGTCATTTGTCTGCGTATATGCTTGTCGGTATTTAGCAATCAATTGGTATATCTGCGGGTATGAACGACTTAGATTACCAAACAATTTTCTAAACGAAAGCTGGGAGAATACTTTCTGATTTCTGAAGTATGCTGCTGTAATACTGGGCACTAGTTCTCTTTTGGAGATTTTGTATAAATAATGTTGGTCGACGCGTTCAAATACCGTCATATAAGTTACACTAGTTCTCTCCTGGAGCTTTTGCATAAATTGGTTTTCGTCGACACGTTCAAATAACTTCATATAAGTTACACTAGTTCTCTATTGGAACTTTTGTATAAATCGGTTTTGGTCGACACGTTCAAATAACTTCATGCATAGTCTAGATGTTTCCTTTATGTCTTCGTTTGCAAAAAAGACGTGGAAAAAACCCTTTCACGTCTGTAGACAGTTTGAATATTATAAGAAACTGTCTTCAACCAGAACACATCACTGTATATTTGCGTGTTGTCATCCTTGTGACACATTGATAAGAATGAAGGCCACTATTTTGTTGTTGTTGCTAAACACACTGCTTCATCGTCAGAGATCAAACGCATTGGTGGCATGCTTTTATGGCATCCTGGGTTTTTTCCAGCCCCTGTAGCTGCTCCCTGTGTGGACAAGGAGCAGTGGTGCCACCTGGTGAGGGAGCACAGAGCCTGTGGACACCAATACTACAGTGAGAGCTGCTGCCACACCTGCAGACACCCCTGAACAACACCCCTGAACAACACCCTCACCGCCCCTAACGCACAGCCCATTACTCGACGCCCAGTGGGCACTAGGCTACGTGAAGACGTGAAAACCGTTGTGAATCAAAGCCGTTTATGCGGTTTTAATTTCTCCGAAGGATATTGATCAAGTCAGGAAGGCTGTAGTTATGGTTAATCATGACAGTGAGGTCTTTGGTGAGATACTCGTTGACAGAGGGAGTTGTTTTAAGCGCACTCGCCACTGCAGCGAATTAAGAAGGACATTACGGCATCTGATCAGGGCGGGCATTTGCCACGAGCGGTCGTTCTACAGGCTAGACTAATGTCTGACTATACACTTTTGCCCGTAGTTTCGTGAACTTTCTTATTCAAAGCCTTAATTGAAATTCAAGGTCACTGGGCCGTGGCAAATGGTCTATTGTCCGTTTGTTTTTAATGGACGGCGTGGTTATTTTCTGAAAACCGTCGACAACTTTGCCCTCCCCCCCCCCCCCCCCCCCCCCCCCCCCCCAACAGCGAAGGGGACCATGTGTGTAAAGTATTGGTGCCTGCTGGTGTTGATATCCCAGGCTTCCTTCAGCCCTATTGCCGCGCCTAGCACGTGCAGATAGGCCCTGCCTGGCTGTTTCTCAGGCAGTGTGAAAACCAACTGTCAGCCGTTTGGCGGGACTTCAGATGTCAGAGCTTTGTGACTACTGTTTCTGTGCAGCTTGTAAACGACCAGTTTGTGTCTGTGTGCTGAACGGAAAACAAAGAAAGAAACAAGAAAAGAAAACGAAACACGAGTCAGAAATGACTGTGTATCTGACTGCCATTGAGAATGTAGATCATGTCGGAAGCCATGTTGCTTTTGGTAAAAACACACGGGATTATTGTGTTGAACCCGTCTTTGTGTTTTTTTCTTTCCTTTTTCGCAAATTGATTTTGTAGTTGAAGAAAAATGGTTCGCGAATGTATTACCTTCGTGGAATAAGACCGGAAAGGGACGTAACTACATGAACTTGTAAACATATGTTTATGTGATTTAAATAATGAACAATAGTGTTACATAATGAAGAAAAGTATGGACACATTGCCGCTCAACAAAAATTAACATACCACCAAATGTTCTGTGCATGATATTATCTGGAATAGTAGCCAACCTGGTTTGTTATATCTCTTCAAGAACAGACCAATGCTCACGTAATCAAACTGACTGACCACAATGATGACACTGACGATGGTGATGAGGACGGTAGCCAACACAACCGCACGGACCTCATGATTTCAGCATTTGGACTTTCTGGAATGTCTGGTTGGAGACGACGTGTGCTTGAACTTCTCAGTGAACAACGCTTCCTTTTCTTTCATGGGGTCAAACTCAGTGATTCGCGAATGGATTTTAACATCGAATTTCATTTGATAAAACTACTCATCTCACTGTGCAGCTGTGCCACTACCTCACTCCGCACCCCTTAATGATCTTAATACACGTGAAAACTTTTCACTCTTTCCCCGTGGCAACACAGTGATAGCCAGTCATAAGATCACTGATCATAGGATCACTGTTTCGCCATGGGGAAAGAGTGCAAAAATGTTCACGTGTACGGAGACCTTTAACTTCTCATCCCGCCCTCGGTATCAATCCCGTGCATAACTTCACGATCAAGCCCCTGTATCATCATTTGGACTTAACACGTATTTTCAAGGTATAGCAGCTGATCCTCTGAGTTTCGAGTGTTTATGGTTCGAAACTCTCCCCTTCCCCCTATTACAGAGCTGGCAGTGTCAGAAATAACCTGTTGTTTTCGCTTGCTTCCTCGGTTAACGTATGCATGTTGTGAGCTCAACTGAAGGTTGCAACTCTCTCTCTCTCTCTCTCTCTCTCTCTCTGAATTTCATGTGCTATTTGAATGCACACGTTACAGCGATCTAAGAGTTAAATATTCCATCGTGAGTCCAGGGATTCATGTGTCAAAGCATGATCAGTGTGCAAGAATTCTTAACTGTGATCTTGACAGCCAACTTAACTTATCTAAATTTCTGTTTCTTGCATTGAAACGTAGAGTTAATGATTCATTATATGAGTGTAGTTGCAAAACTTTCCGAATGTGATTTATTTGCCTGTCATTCTAAGTTAAAGTATCCGTGTTTTGATGTTTACTAGTGTATGTACTACTTATTCCTTCTGTTTCTGATGTAGGCTATGCTTGTTCTTATTTTGCTTATTATTCATTCAATAATTATTTCTTTAATCACATGGTTTTTTTCATTTCCTTAATCCTTGCTTTTGTTCTAACGGGTCACGGGCCTATATACAATTAAACATTTGTCATCTCTCTCTCTCTCTCTCTCTCTCTCTCTCTCTCTCTCTCTCTCTCTCTCTCTCTCTCTCTCTCTCTCTCTCTCTCTCTCTCTCTCTCTCTCTCTCTCTCTCTCTCTCTCTCTCTCTCTCTCTCTCTCTCTCCTCTCTCTCTAGCTCGCTCTCTGTCTCTCACTGAATGCGTGGATGGGTGCTTTCCCCCCTCAAAATGCATTTGTGTTTACAAATTGTATGAGCGTAACCGAGAGCTCGCAATGGAATAGAGAAAAAAAGACCTATGCTGATTCGTCATAATGATGATACAGTTACATAATTGCACTGTCCAAAAGTAGAAACGCATACGTTTTAAAAATCTTCACTTTGGATGTCAAAGTGCTTGAGCGGTTAAAGCCAAACTAAAATAAAAATGTGATTGATGGTTGTTGAAACAAACCCCAAAAAACCCGTTACATTAAATATTTCAAATCGATTTTTTTTAATTAATCAATTTTTTTTAAATTAATCAAATTTTTATTTTAAATGCGTTTCTTTTTTTAGACTATGAATACATACCTTTTTTACACGATTTTGTGACTCATCAACAATGCCAGTACTCTGCTTGAAGCCAGTGTGTTTTATTGAATATTGTACATGTCTTGTATCGCTGTCGTTGTTAAGGATATGTATATTTGGACATATTCAAGTGTTGTGAATCCTTATATTTCGTTAGAGCAGAATATGATGAACATAATGATCATAATTATGATGCTGATCAACTACCGTTTTGAGCCAGTGATGAGAATTATTGAGTATAGCCATGGCTTCAATTTATTGTTGATTCAATAGCGAAAAATCGCGAAGTATTTCAGCTCAAACTCGCCCAGTTAACTTAAGTGACCTATGTTGTGTGTCTGTGTTGTTGTGTGTGTTTTGCGTGTGTGTGGTTTTTTGTTGTCGTTTTTTTGCTTTTGTACGTATGAAAATTACAGTTAAGAAATGTCTGAACATGTATGAATAAATAATTCGTCAAAACAATAGTTTGTATTCTTCTGCAATGTGCGTTATAATGCCACCGTTATTGATATGTCAAAATGTGTGTTTTTGTGGGGTGGGGGTGGGGGTGGGGGGGTTGTGTGTGTGTGTGTGTGTGTGTGTGTGTTGTGTGTGTGTGTGTTTGCGTGCGTGTGTGTGTGTGTGTGGGGGGGTGGGATGCGTGTGGTGTGTTTGCGCACATTGTACAATGCAATTGAGATTGATGAAATATAAAGTCCTTTGTGTGTGCATATTTATTTGTATTGGACATTTATTCATCTGATTGTAAATTCTGGATGCGCTGATATGCGTATTCATAAACACTACATTGTCGCACACAATCAGAACGCACGCACACGCACGCACACGCACACGCACACACGCGCGCACACACACACGCACACGCACACGCACACACACACACACACACACACACACACAGAGTCACACACACACACACACACACACACACACACACACACACACACACACAGAGTCACACACACACACACATGCACACATACACACACACACGCACACGCACGCACACGCACGCACACACACACACACACACACACACACACACACATGTGCGCGCGCGCGCGCATGAGCGCGCACGTGCGCACTTTGTGCGTTTTTGCTTCTTTTTTTTTAAAGACTCATGTTCGTTTCATAAACATGGTCATTCAGTGGTAAATGTGTAAATATTTGAACTCGAGAAGATTGATAAATTTATGATCAATTATATCAATGAAATTGCATATTATGATCTTTTTATTAAAAACACGACTTGTTTGTTTCATTGAATTTAACTAAAGGTCTTAAACAGCTGATCTTTAAACGCCTTCTAATTTCATTATGGATGTTGATGGATAAGTTAACCATCATTATATGTTTTTCATTTCGCTTTGACAGTGTTGTGCGCTTATGGAGACAACTATGTGTTTACTGTAAATGCATGCATATAGTTTTGTAAATATAAATATTATGTATTAGGTTTGATTTTGTATGTATTTTCAAAACGACACAACCTGGATAAATAAGATACTTTGTAAATAGGAAGCAGCAAAGTTAACAAAGTTGGACGAAACATGGAAATATTTGAACAACTTGAGATACTAATTTTTTAAAATCAAAAATAGATAGTTTTGGTGTTATTTAATTCATAATCCAAGCTACGAATACGGCGTTGATTTTGTTTGATAGGCCTAATCAATTAATATCGAATTTGTGGTGCGATTTTAATATAAGTATGAAAGAACTCATCGCAATTTTCAGGGCAAAAAATCCAGTCGTTTGGAGAAACAATTTGTCGACAAATGAAATTTTCTGCGAAAGTGCTTTACCCCTCAAAAAGGAGCTTTTCTGAAAGTGGGTTACCATGGAAAATATTATTTTCTGGAGTTCTCCAAGGCATTTTGGAAACACAGATTGTTGCAACCTTTCATGCTTTGAATCTTCTTCGTCTACCTGAAAAATCAGAATGGTACCTTCAATATTATAAATTTTATTAACGATTTTGTGCGTTGCATTGTTTGTAGTCACCCTATACAACCTTCAGGCAAATACCCCTAGAAAATAATGTTATAGCCAAACGAACTTATTGTAAGCTTAATAGTTTGAAGAATTCAGCGTCTTTTGTATATTCGTTGTGGTCGTTTAGTTTGTCTTGTACATAGTTTGCCTCTTGAAGTACAATGTGTATATTTTCGGTGTAATAATGTATTAAATTATAATATAATGTGCACAATATTTTGGACGTCAGATTTTTCTTTTCTATTTTTTTTGCTAGTTGGCCTATGTATCATAATCGTCGCCATACCAGGAGATTTTTTAAAAGTTGTACTTTTCTACATTATTTTTAAGGTAATTCGGTGTTTTTATGATATATTTTGTTATTTTGTTTGGTTTATTATAGTGATATTGTGATTATAATGATCAATGAACATCGCATTTTCCCATTCTTTGGGGTTTGACGTGT
>CM065699.1:22662029-22669529 GCA_017654935.2 Phymorhynchus buccinoides
AACAACATGCTGTACCACAGCCAGCTGGAAAACATGTCTTGCTGTCCTGTGTTGGTTGTCGCTGGTGCTGGGGAGAAGACATAGCAGATCAAATGTATTCATTTTCATAGAGATGTATGGTGAGGATAGCCTACGTGAGCCAGTCTGTTAGAAATGTTTGTACGAATGGTGAGTGAAAAGCGCATTGAGTTGCTTAGCAAGATTATGCGCTAGATAAGCATTATTAATTATATTATTATTATTATTATTATTATTATTATTATTATTAAAAATCAATTGTGCGATTGAAATAAAAGCGTCACAACGCTATACATTCATTAACTCAAAAGAGATGAAGATGAAAATATAAACGAATTAAAAAAAACAAAAACCCTCAATTGTCTTCCTAGAAAGGACTTTTTTAAAGGATAAAAATGAGCATGAGGCGACTTGTTTGTAAACAAAATGGTTCGGTAAATGAAATTATTTAGTTGTGATAACAAAAAATATTTTAGTTAAATTAAGCTTGGTTTCGGTGAAAGTTAACTCATTCGTGTATTTATGCACGTAGGCTCATCAATATGTGTGTCCGTGCGCGCGGATGTTTGTCTGCGTGCGCTTCGCACTGCACATGTATGTGTACATCACTAGGTGTTTGTGTGAAGTACAAGTGTGCTTCTTCTTCTTCTTCTTCTTCTTCTTTTCTTCTTCTTCTTCTTCTTCTTCTTCTTCTTCTTCTTCTTCTTCTTCTTCTTCTTCTTCTTTCCCCTCTCTTTCTCTCCCCCCCTCTCTCTTTCAAACTTACCCTTCGTACAAATGCACACACCATCAGTATCACACTCATGTTCAAAAACAACACTATGTTTAACTAACCACCGTACATGCATTGCATGAAAATGCATTGGACAACCAAAAAGTTCAAAAACCTTTTAGAGGCTCAGACAGACTGAGTTTTGTGTTTTGCGTTTATTTTGATTGAAGCATGTATTATTCAAAGACCCACCAGATCGCGTGTCAAAATCACGGGTTTCACGGGTTTTCCCTCTTATAGCTGGTAGGAAATCTTGTTTTGACCAGGTTCAACTCCCATACAAACGCCCCCAAATTCAAACCGAAACATCATTTTAAAGATCGAGCAGCCTCAATTTGAAGTTGGGGACATTTGTATGTGGGTCACAGCTACCTAGAAAAAAACCAAGGGACTTAGTCGTGGTGGATCAGTGTGTCTTTAAATCCGCCAATATTGCGGAAGTTCAGTTTAACGTCGCGTATCGGCTTACGCCATGTACGACGGGCTGAACAAACCAACTACGGTATAAACAAAAATTTATCTTCCTGAATCACTGTCTTAGCCAAAAGGCCGAGAAGCGATCAGTCAAACATTGATCACCAATATTGTCTTATATGCACTTTCTTTTATACTGAGCACGCCATAAGCTTAGCCTGTTGTTGCTTCAGTTTTGTTGCTTTGTATGTTTGTTATGTAAAGACAATAAAACGTTTGAACCAGACAGACTGACAGACATACAGAGGAATCGAAGAATATCCAGACCACTTACCTGCTTCGGTCTGTGTGGCCATGAGGGCGAGGACCGCCATGACCATCATGACCAGGAAGAGCAGTTTGTGCAGCATGGTGGACACTGGGGAGGACTGGGCTGAACCTGCTGGAACACACTTGCATCATGATGATAATAATAATGTACTGACTTCATGAATGAACAGTATGTAGGCTAACTGACACTGGTTAAACATATGTATGTGTTTATTTATTTAAGAAGTGTTATAATATAGCGCTTAACTTTTAAGCTCTAAGCGCTTTACAATTGCGCTAAAAATGATTCATATGAACAAACAACCCCTTACATGCATCCACAGACATGCCGCCCCCCACCCCCATCCCCTCCTTATCCCTCACATTCTTACGCACATACACACACGCACAAATATGTACCTATTTAGCTAAATATAGATACAATGCATTTAAATAACAATTTAAATCATAGCAATACATACATCCACCTATCCCTCCCTATCCCTCACATTCTTACACACACGCTCGCACATGCACACACGCGCGCACACACACACACACACACGCACACACAGATACACACACACACACACACACACACACACACACACACACACACACACACACACACACACACACACACACACATATCACACACACACACACACACACACACAAGTCATTAACTACATTACAACGTATGGCATATCAATATCAGCCACCACCCTCTCTCTCTCTCTCTCTCTCTCTTCTCTCTCTCTCTCTCTCTCTCTCTCTCTCTCTCTCTCTCTCTCTCTCTCTCTCTCTCTCTCTCTCTGTCTGTCTGTCTGTCTGTCTGTCTGTCTGTCTGTCTCTCTCTCTCTCTCTCTCTCTCTCTCTCTCTCTCTCTCTCTCTCTCTCTCTCTCTCTCTCTCTCTCTCTCTCTCTCTCTCTCTCTCTCTCTCTCTCTCTCTCTCTCTCTCTCTCTCTCTCTCTCTCTCTCTCTCTCTCTCTCTCTCTCTCTCTCTCTCTCTCTCTCTCTCTCTCTCTCTCTCGGGAACAGTGACAATTGACACGCACTGACTGAATTTAAACCTGTGCCAAAAAAGTCAGAAAAAAGAAACAATGTTGCTGAATATTCGTCAATAATTATATTAGTTGAGTATTAGTCAAAACACTTACACATGATTTCCTCAAAATACAAATACAGAACAAAATCGAAGACCTGTCTATCATCACTCAAATAAGTCATGCGGGACTTCTGTAAAAAGTGAAACAAAGCAGGGAGGTGTCCGCTATGTCCCACTCCCTCTAAGTGGTTACATGTCTATGACCACGTGTACATGTTCGTGTGTCGATGTGACATGACTTTTCCGGTCATTTTGGTACCTTGTACAGTGTAGATGACCTGTGGTCAGTGACAATGACCAGTGGTCACTTTGACTTAAAAATCAAATTTATATTCTTAACAGCTTAAGATGATTATTTTATGCACTTGTATAATGCAGATGACCAGTGGTCACGGCTACTGACCAGTGGTCACTTTGACGTAGTGGTCTCTTTGACTTAAAAATCATATAGACACGTCGTGGTCATAGACATGTAACCACTTAGAGGGAGTGGAATATAGCGGGCCTGGGATTTAGCGGGGACTCATAAAGCACAGGAGATTTGTCCAGCAGCCAAGTAAATCATAAATATTCCTAGTAACTAAGCCATACATAATTATAGTTTACTAAACTACTTAAACGCTCGAACAAAAATAAATAAATAAAATCTAACCAACCAGACAAAAACGAAACAAAGCCAGTATTATGTGAAATAAAAATGTCCATATTTGTTTATATTTTTTTGGGGGAAAATTGGCTTATACTAGTTTAAAACTATAGATCTAGCGAGCAGTTCTAGATTGCGCTTTTATTTTCCACATAATGTATGGTAAAAGAAAATCCATTTAAACTACGCATACAATCCAATAGAATAGCGAAAAGCGGAATTTAAACGTGAGGATGTTAAACATAACATTATAAACGAGCTCTTACAATGGCTTTACAAATTAATTGAATGCATGTTTAGGAAACATTTCACCTCTCTACCCCCTTCAGCCTATTCATCATGGCTTTGTTTTCTGGTTAGTGTAATGAAAACCAGTTTCTGTATAGCTTGTCTCGGAACAGTCTACACAACACAAACAAACAAACAAACAAGCGCGAAATCGCAATAGTTTGTGGCACGCGGTCTATTTTTACCACTCCAATCATGAGTTACCTCCCCTGGATTTTCAATAATTTTAATCTGTAAACCAGAATGTTATCTCTGCACCATTTCGTAACTTTTTATATCTTTTGGAAAACATTTAAAACTATGTATCCTACTTATACTCATCAAAAGAAGCACCGCATACTCGTCGTGTCTGTTGTAGTGTCTGTATTACGTATGTTTATTATTTTGTACGCTTTTAAAATACATCATTTTAAAGAGCGGCCTCAATTAATTTTGAAGTGTAGCCTCGATTACTCTTTAATGCAACAAATACTTTTAGCGGTGCCATAGCCGATGAGGTTTAACCGAGGCGTGGTCACCGCTACAGCTATCGTATTATTTTAAAAAATCGGGACAACTGGTTTTGCCTCCAGTATTGTGCGATATTTGTATTTACAAATGTTTGATTCAGACCAAGAGGACGTAAAACACCATTTTCATCATTCATCAGTAGCCTCGATTTGAAGTACGACAATTTTGGACCGACAGACCGACCGACCGACAAAGTGAGTTATAGTCAAGCCACAAACAACAAACAGGCCATACACAACAAGAGCACAGCTCCTTTGAAAAGGTTATAAAACAAAGACGCACACTGAAAATGAAGTAGTTAGCATGTCTTTTCATTTAGCCTTTTGGTATTTGCATAATCATTCTAGTCACAGAGACTTAGGCCTATCTTTGTGAAATTCGGGTTGCTCTCACCCGAAGAGCGCGTCGCCCAGTTTTTTATAATTATTATTGTGTTTTGTTGGGTGGGGTTTTTTTTGGGGGGGTGGGCTGAGGAAGGGGGTGGACTTGGGAAATCTAACTACCAGTTTGGCCATACCAGGCAGTGGGATTTCTCCCTGCTCTTATCGATTTGTATCCGCCGTGGAACATTTACGTGCCTAAAGCGCACGGGTCAGGCTAGCTTTAAGTCCCCATCCGAAGGGCTCGACGTTCAGTCTTTCATTTTACATTGATAACGTAGGCTATGTATCGTACGAAACGTCTGTATGTTGAGCCTCAATAAAAGGACCAAATACCACCTGAATGTCTTGTGTTTCATGTGTAGGGGAAGACGGGGTAAAAAGCGCATGGGCGGGTAAGAAGCCCACCCCAGTTATCTCATGAAATAAAGAAAACTTCAGTCAAATTTGCCCATGAGACGAATGCTAGACATTAACGCTCGTCTCATGGGGAAAATGAGACTGAAATTTGCTTCATTTCATGAGATAATTGGGGTGGGCTTCTTACCCGCCCATGCGCTTTTTACCCCGTCTTCCCCTACTCGACGTTCAGTTCGATGTTTCTGCCGAACTAATAAACAACGAAAAAAGGGCGAGGCCGTGATTCGAACCCGGATCACTCACGAATAGAAATTGGCAGGCGACTTTCTTCTCTTAACCACTCTGCCACCTTCCTTCCCTTTTAATTGTTGTCAGCGGCCCTTTCTTTTTGCAAGTTGTCCTACCTTCATCACGACCACTGACATGACAGTTACTAACAACGCCCAGCCAAAAGCGAAAACAAAGAATGAAATATCCCCCCTAGAGAAAAGGGAACCAGAAAAAAGTAATCGTTTCGGAAACAAAGATAAATCAAGCGATGGTGCAACAACTTCGCAACAAAGCGACATTATGACAAACACCACTCCGGCTGTTAACCCTTTCACCGCCAAAGTCGCATTTATGCACCGCAATGGTTTAACAGCCATGTCACAAAAAGGCATTAAATCAGGGCCTGTTATTCAAAGACCCTCTTTTCTTAATTTTGGGGCAATATTAACATTTCTTCCCCTCAACCCAAAACGGTACAAGTGCAGTTGTAGTGCACGCGCACTATAACTTCACTTGCGACAAGTGCAGTTGTAGTGCACGCGCACTAAAACTTGCGCTCCAAGTGTCAAACTATCAGGGACCGGAAAAAGTGATATTTTCATTCTTGAAATCCCCAATAGAGACAGAACTTTTTCCGTCTAAGATGGTTCAGATAGTGTTGTGAGGGGAAGAAATGTTAATATTGCCAATTTTGGGAGGTAAGGGTAGGCCTAATGTTATACATGTCACAGTAGAGGAATTCCCAAGATTGCAGTTAACAAACATTCTCGACTCAGGTAAGATTAACCATGTATCTGTTTTACTGAAAAATGGCTGGTGAAAGGGTTAAAATGTCTGTTTCTGAACACATAGAAAAGGACAGAAGAACAATCATTAATACAACAGTAACTGACCTGTGACGAACTGTTCGGATGCTAGCTTGACCGCAGGTGATGCTACCCTCGTTGCGGTCACTCTTTAAATAAACGACTGGAAGGGACGATTAATGAGATAGAAGGAGAAAAGTGAACGTCGGTGTGAGAAGCAATTATTAAAGAACAAGATGGCTAGCCACATCAACGTGCTTCCAATGAGGATTTATACTGAAAATTATCTGCCCCTGTCTCATGACCTGAGATGCGAACGCCACCTACTTAAGATTATTATTGACCTTGCCTGTCAGGAACTAGTAGATATAGTATATAGCCACATAAAATTATCTGCGCCTGACTCGTCACCAGGGGGCATCGGCAGTTCGGGCCTAAAATTATCGCCCTTTCGTGTCGGCAAGGAGTGGTATAAAGCCTTATTCTGAAGACGAGATTCTTCTTCTTCTTCTTCTTCTGCATTCCCACTGGTCTCCCCGCTGCGTACACATTCCGATTTCAGAGAAGCTCAAAGGAGAAAAAATATTTGGAAGATTGTTTTTTTAAAAAGGCAGGAGAATGGGCCAATAAGTCATAACGATAGTGGATGATAGGAAGCAAAGTGAAAAGGCAGGAGAATGGGCCAATAAACCAGAAAGATAGTAGATGATAGAAAGCAAAGTGAAAAGGCAGGAGAATGGGCCAATAAAACAGAAAGATAGTAGATGATAGAAAGCAAAGTGAAAAGGCAGGAGAATGGGCCAATAAACCAGAAAGATAGTAGATGATAGAAAGCAAAGTGAAAAGGCAGGAGAATGGGCCAATAAGTCAGAAAGATAGTAGATGATAGAAAGCAAAGTGAAAAGGCAGGAGAATGGGCCAATAAACCAGAAAGATAGTAGATGATAGAAAGCAAAGTGAAAAGGCAGGAGAATGGGCCAATAAACCAGAAAGATAGTAGATGATAGAAAGCAAAGTGAAAAGGCAGGAGAATGGGCCAATAAACCAGAAAGATAGTAGATGATAGAAAGCAAAGTGAAAAGGCAGAGTCAAAGAGAAAGTGGCAGATTGGAGGAAGTTACAAGCACAGAACTTCCAGAAGGTGGGGGAACTATTTTTACGAAAGACCCCCCGGTATCCTCACGGGGATTGAAGACGAGATAAAGGGAGAGAAGGGGAGACAGTTAACAGTGTAGCAGTGTTGTACTGGGCATTTTACTCAAATGGTTTTTAGGTATTATTAGGTATTAGGTACTATATAGTCACAGAGGCGTCTCTGTGAAATTCGGGTTGCTCCCACCTGGAGAGATAGAAAGCAAAGCCAGAGGCAGCGCCACCCAGATTTAGAAAAACAAAAAAGGGAAAAGGCATGCGATTTTTGTGTGTACTGATGAGGAAGGAAAAGGGGGGGGGGGGGGCCAATAAATAGTTTGACCAAATGACAACTTTTTCGTTGCCACTGGGATTAACGTGTGCTAAGTGCATGGGCACACAGGGACCTCGGTTTATCGTCTCATCCGAAAGACTCTACGTTCAGACCGTTAAAGCCTAGTGCAAAAGTGAGAGGAAAAATCCCCTG